>LR812540.1:32854197-33411697 GCA_903798195.1 Danio kyathit
ATATATATATATATATATATATATATATATATATATATATAATTCTAAAATGTTTCAATTTTTTGTATAATTTTATAAAACAAAATTATAAAATTGTATGTACAAAATGATACGGATGAAATCTGTATACACACACACACACACACACACACACTCACAAACACACACAAGTCATTTCATTTAAAAGAAATTCAACTCAACTGTTGTTATGTGTGCAGGAGCGTTTGTGATCTGCTGGACGCCTGGACTGGTGGTTCTCCTCCTGGATGGGCTGAAGTGCGAGCGCTGCGAGGTGTTAAAGTTCAAACGCTGGCTGCTGCTCCTCGCCGTCCTCAACTCCGTCATGAACCCCATCATCTACTCCTACAGAGACGAGGAGATGTGGAACACCATCAAGAACCTGCTGCGCTGCAGTCGCAGTGGCACGAGGCGACAACGCTCATCCAAAGCCAACATCCAGAGAGAAACCACCAGCAGCCTCAAGGAAAACACAACTGAAGAGAGCAAAGTGTCCACGCAGGAGATGCTCAAGTCCTGAACACTGCATTATTAATCAAACTCATAAGTTAATCAGTCCTCCTGCAGGTGAGAACTTGTCAGTAGAGACGCCAACGATTAATCGGCGATCAGTTCATTGTTGATAATCCTTTTAATCGATATGCTTTATTGATGGTCGATTGAAATGGACGTCAGTAATGTGCATAGTTTTGAGGAACTGGAAAAAACACGTACAGCAGGTGTGAAGGAACAACAAAGTGAGCATGAATGAGCTTATTAAAAACTCAATGGTACTGTTCTTAGAGGAACAGCACAGGACATCCATTTACCGTCCAAAGATTTTGTGTTCTGTGGACAGAGAATCTGAAATGGATTAACATCACTTCTAATTCATCTGGTACATTTATCTCATGAGCATGTAATGTATAAATATTTTTATCCATGTGAGGTATGTAAAGACTGAAGAAGTGGTCTTAAAAACTAAATGGCCTAACTGTACGTTCACACCGAAAGCGGCGAGAGCGTCAAAGTAGCCGGAAGTCATTCATTTTCAATGGGAGCCGGCGGCGATAAACGGCGAGGAGCAGCGCGGTGCGTCTTCGCCGGTGTGAGCGTCGTGGAGAGTTGAAATCAAGTCAACTTTATGGTAATGAGCTGTGACGCAGTTTGGCGGCAAGCAATCGGGATGAAAAAGTCCATCGCTTGAGAGGAGTCAGAGAACACAGTCACTGTGAACTTTGTTCCGACCAGTTTTTCCCAAGGGTTTGATTATTGCGGTCGCTGGATTTCCAATTATTTGCAATGTTTTCTTACAGGAACATAAATTTAAAAAGTTACTGTCGAGTTACTAATGTGCATCAATGTTATATATATATTTTTTTTTCTTTAAAAAAGCTGGAATTTCATGCGACAATAAAAAACAGTATTGCTGCTTCAGAATATTTCAGGCATATGGACACATAGTGGAGCAAAGCCACACCACATGCAACTAGATCTTCCGTAGTTAATTAAATTTTATAATAAGTGTGCAACATCTTCACGCTAGAAAGCATGTTTTATGCGGGAATGTAACTGATATGATATGCTGCAACGGCTCCTTTAAATACGAGATCAATGTAGCGAATTTTGACGCTCTCACCGCCGGAGCTGAAGGCAGACAGAGTTGTCGCCAGGACAGCCAGAGCTACCTTTGACGCTCTCGCTGCTTTCGGTGTGAACGTACAGTAAGCCTTTACCATGTCAGAGACATTTCAGAGTAAATTTTCTCCAGATTTTTCTCAACATGCACAATATCCTTTGCACAAGTGGGAAGGAAATAACAAAAATAATTTTCTCACACCAGCCCCTTTCACACACTAATATTGCTAAATAGCAGTAAAATTACCAGAACGACTTTATTTGGTAAATTCAAAAACGCACAGTTTACTCCAGCACATTCATTCAGCTAGTTTAGTCCCAGAGACAAACCAAAATAATGAACTATAGGAGAAAAAAGTTGCTAGTATCTGAAGGCATGCAAGCAATTCACGGCTAAAAATAAAACATTTATGCTTACACAAATGGCTACACAGAGGTCTGTGTGACAGTATTTTATGGACATTTTGAACAAATCTTATGAGGAGTTGGGCAGAACATTTTTGCATATCAGGAGATACATTTTGAGTATGTGCTGAGCTGCATCTTGTGAGACCCAATTTGGAATGAAAAACTATCGCTGTTGTACCAAAATCTGACTCTCAGGTTGGCAAATCGACTCCCCTTCGCAAGCGATTATTAACTGCGATTGAAATGAAACTCACATCGGGGTCAATCATAAGCCTTTTTTCTATCGTTTTTGGCACTAAAGGCTCTAGTGTACCTTAAAAGAAGTTCGTTTTCATTCTTCGTTGAAAGGCAAAAAGAAGTTTGTGAAGACTGGGTGACTGTATACAGTTTTCAAACACTCCAACACCCCCGCGCTGTAGTAGGCACAGTTGTAAATGTGTCACACTGCTCGCAATTACCTCTAAACACAACAGTGATGGCTATGAAAGAAAAACTCTTTCATTAACATCAGCCAAACTGCATTTTCCAGCCTGTCACACACCGAACGAAAAGCGCCACATCTATTTGCCATGTATAAATGCAGAATATGCTGCCAGTGCATGCAAACTCCTAGAAAAGACATGACGCTTTAAAATCTCTTGTACAGGTGCGGATACATCTGCACCAGCTCTGCTACTAGACTCTCCAGTGTATTCCTGTGGCTAGTGTTGTTGTAGTGTAGTGTAGTTCCAGGACACATACCAATGGCAGCTTAAAGGTGTTTAAGTCAAGATACCGAAATATAAATATCATGATATGTGTGTGTGCTGGCGCTCACAGGAGCACTCCTTCACTTCACTTGCACACGCGTCAAGCAACTGAAGCAGAGCTTGAAGGTAAACTAACAGCGGTTTATCATAGGCATTTTACGATAATTTTGTCCACAGTTGGCATTCAGAAGGTACATAGAAACGTTATCTGACTAACAACCAGAAGATAAATGTGTCTGGAAAAATAATCAAAGGTTTTTATTTTCGTAAACGGCGCGGATGTGAATGCGCCTGAATGTTCTGATTGGTGGAAGTAGACGTCTCACGTCAGCGAGTTCTAAGCGTGAGTGTGCTCATTCTGGCTATTTTCCTTCTGCGTTCGCACAGCGCAGCATGCCGGCAAATAACTGGTAATGTTATAACTGCCCTTTCCAGAAAATTGCCGGAATTTACTGGTATTTTCAGAAAGGGCCTGTTCACACATACAGACCTTTCCAGAAAATTGCTGGTTATTTTCCGGAAAGGTCTGTGGGCTAATGTCTGATTAATGAGCAACAGATTCAAAGGCTCTTTTTTTTACATTAACAGCATGGAGTGAATCATCATCATCTGCATCAGAATGTTCTGATTGGCCGAAGCAGACGTCTCACGTCAGTGCATTTTGAACTTGTACGTGCTCGTTTTCCTTCTGCGTTCACACACAGCAGAGCTCTGGCAGTTTACTGTTATGTTACAACTTCTCATAAACAGTTTGTTCCCACAATTTTCCAATATTTTTCAAAAGGGCCTGTTGACATATGACCTCTTTACAGCAGTTTACCTATAGTTTTGTAGAATAGTCTGCATGTGTGGAAGGGTTATAGACTTAAACATGCACCTCTTGCCAGTGCATTATTGACATGTACATTAGTCGTAACATTTAATCATGAAATGCTTCTATTAAATTATCAGTCATTGAGTTTGCTTACATGGACACCAATAATCGGATTTTAATACAATTAAGACAATACTCTGATTAAGAGTCTACCATGTAAACAGCAAAAAAATTTATATACAGTTGATGATATACAGAGGTGACTCAGGCTCTGTGCAGCCTTTAACTGCAGCTTGTGTTGAACAGACGCACATCATTTCATAATATATAGCAGCCGTTTTTCGACTGAACTAAATTTATTTTTGATGTCTTGGTCACACTATTTGGAGGGCCGGAACAAATTGCCTCGGGGATTCGGCCTGCAGGCTGCCAATTGAATAGCCCTGCCATACACAAACGGCAGTTTAACACTATTCTCTGCACCTACTGGGTCAGTGAAGGACCACAGACACACACATTTTCACAGACAGTTTTTTCCCATCCTGCGTGCAGTATAAAATTCTATTAAAACAACACTCTTCCAGCAGTTCATACTCGCATCCAATATCTAATTTGTCATGGGGGGCATGCATGAAATGTTCCTGAATGAAAGTGAAAGTGCCAAACTGCAGTTAAAGTCGACAAATTAAAAATAAAATGAAAGTCCGCAGGAAATGTGGATCACGTGGTGACGCAATGATGTTAATCGAATTATGTATAACGTGTAAAACAGGATCATGAAAGGAACATTCAAAAAGTAACTCATTTAAACACCTTCATCATATTATTGTCTTATTCAGATTAAAGCAAATAATTTGATTACTGATGTCCATGTAAACATTGTCACTGATTCATTTTACTACATAACTAGCCTTTTATTTATAGTAAAAGCATTTTGCTTTGTGAGGATGCTTGATTTTGAGTGTCGATTACACACCTTGTTGACAGTGTGCCACTAAAATAGGCACACCTTTAATATTTAGTGCTAAAGATTAATCGATTGTTTGTTTAAATGATGAAAGATCATGGGAATCTGTGGAAACTGACATACCTATTACAAACGAATGCACTTTTATTTTTCTCCACTTTTATTTATCATTTCCCGCATAAGCTCCTCCATGTCCAGACATGTTCCTCTCCGTCAGCAGTGCACTTGTAAGGTTTAACTTTACCTCGTCACTCTTCACCTATTGACAATAGTTTTTTCAACAGATTGAATTTAAACACTGTGCTGGCTTGAAATCTGTCAATCTGTTGATTTATTAGTATGTTGTACTGTACTGCATTTTTATATCTTAAAATAGATGTAGATTTGTAGGTTGTAGATCATCTTGTAGATATTATGTACGCATTTGAGTAATGTCATGTGCATTTCGTAGTCTGCATGT
The DNA here is from genome assembly GCA_903798195.1 of Danio kyathit. NCBI lineage: Eukaryota > Metazoa > Chordata > Actinopteri > Cypriniformes > Danionidae > Danio > Danio kyathit. The sequence goes on from LR812540.1 coordinate 32,859,231, forward strand.
GTGAGAATAATGACTTTATAAAAGTTTGTACTGTATATAGTTGATTATTATCGTGATTATATGGTCAGTTGTGTAAATACAAGGAGAGACAGCTAATATCTGTTTGTGTATACGGTTCACTTGATTCAATATGACAAAATCTTTGTGTATAAATGATGTACTTTTATTTTTTTTTATAATAAATAAATAAAACTATAAACAACTCTCTAATAAATACATTTATTAAATGCACAAAGACTTATTGGGAAACAAAATTATGGTAGTCTTGTATAGAAAAAAACAAAACGATTTGTTTAGATCAGGGGTGCCCAAACTTTTTTGAATAAAGGGACAAAAACCAAATATCATTGAGAGCCGTGGGCCGAAAGTAAATATATCCAAACTATATTATATTAAAGTTTCCATAAATAATTTATTTCATAAGATTGTTCATTCATTCATTCATTTTCTTTTCGGCTTAGTCCCTTTATTAATCCGGGGTTGCCACAGCAGAATGAACCGCCAACTTATCCAGCAAGTTTTTGCGCAGCGGATGCCCTTCCAGCTGCAACCCATCTCTGGGAAACATCCACACACACTCATTAACACTCATACGGACAATTTAGCCTACCCAATTCACCTGTACCGCATGTCTTTGGACTGTGGGGGAAACCGGATCACCCGGAGGAAACCCACGCAAACGCAGGGAGAACATGCAAACTCTACACAGAAACGCCAACTGACCCAGCCGAGGTTCAAACCAGCAACCTTCTTGCTGTGAGCCGACAGCACTACCTACTGCGTCGCCCAATTCATAAGATTATATATAAGTAAATAGAAAGCATTACTTTAAATCGTATTAACTAATGCAGTATAACTTTAAATTGTAACTTAATGGAATAAAAATATAAACAATAATAACACAGTGAAGTTCAGTGTTAATCAGGGTATCTTCTGTTCATTCATATCCGTTGTGAAAACGAAAAAAAAGGAAAACTAAGAAAACATCCGTTTTTTAGTTTATTTGTTTTTTGCTCTTTAGTTTAGGGTAGGAAAATGGATAAATGACTTTAAAATTATTATACACATGTTGGCGGTGCTGAAACACCCTTTTTCCTCTGATTGGTCAACCAAATCTGAGCTTGTGGCGTTGCCTTTAAAATTATAGTCCTCTGCGAATCAGCACCCAGTCTTTTAATTATTATTTAATTCTATATATATATATATATATATATATATATATATATATATATATATATATATATATATATATATATATATATATATATATATATATATATATATATATATATATACTAAGTTTACATCTTCTATCATTTGATCAGTTAGCAGGCTTACATTCATTGTGTATGCATAAATTAAATAAAAATGTAAATAAGAAGTATTACACATTTGTCATTAAAATAAGGTCATATTTCGCTGCCAAACATCTTGCTGCTGTGCACCTGATGCTGAGCAAAGATTTCCGAGCAGAACCTGGTTTGCATGATTGCATCTGAACAAGGCCTATATAATAATGATAAAAATGATAATAATATTAATAATTATAATAATATAAAGGGACTAAGCCGAAAAGAAAATGAATGAATGAATAATAATAACAATAATAATAATAATAATATAAAGGGACTAAGCCGAAAAGAAAATGAATGAATGAATAATAATAACAATAATAATAATAATAATATAAAGGGACTAAGCCGAAAAGAAAATGAATGAATGAATAATAATAATAATATAAAGGGACTAAGCCGAAAAGAAAATGAATGAATAATAATAATAATAATAATAATAATAATAATAATAATAATAATAATATAAAGGGACTAAGCCGAAAAGAAAATGAATGAATAATAATAATAATCATAGTATGCCTATAAAGTTCGCCGCTGCTGTGCAACTGATGCTGAGCAAAGATAATCATTTCCGAGCAGCATCTGGTTTGCATGATTGTTTCAGAGCTACTGAAGGCCTAAATAATAATAATAATAATAATAATAGGCTTATGGTAATAATAATAATTATTTTTTACTTAGTGTTTTGTTTATCGTTTGGTTTTTTAAATAGTTGTTAGCAGTTAGTTGTTAGTTGGTTGATCAATCAGAGGAAAATAGGCGTTTCAGCACCGCCTAATGAATTTTAAAGTTGTTTATCCGTTTTCTGCCCTAAACCAAAAAAAGGAAAATCCAGCCAAAGTCTTGATTTTTTTTAGTTTTCCTTTTTTTGTTTAAAACGGATATGGAATAGACGGAAGATACCCTGATTAACGCTGAATACACTAGTCAAGCAGAATCTGTCTTTGACTTGATTTGCTCACCAAAGTCTCTGCGCTGTCGGGTGACAGTACATTTAAACTAAATCAGATTATTTTACGCTATTTACTTGAAACATTTCATTTCAGTTAGCTTTTAACAATAAAACAAACAAACAAAAAGATTACTTTAAATTTGAATGGACAATCTCGAAACATCCCCATCATTCTCCCTCTCTTCTCAGATGGGATGGTGGGCCAAATCAAAGGTTACCATGGGCCAACTTTGGCCCGCGGGCCCTAGTTTGGGCATCACTGGTTTATATAAAAGATGTAATATTACAAAGTCTAAAAAATATAGTTGTTACAATTTAGTTTTTAAATGTTTTTTTTTAGATGTCTCGATCTATCAAAACACTTCTGACGAATGAGCAAATCACACACAGCTTTCAGTTTATGCACAATTATCATGTTTACGTTTAAAATGTTGCACTTTCACAATGTAGATTGTGTCAAAGCAGCTCAACATAGAAGTTCTAGTAAATTGAAACTGTGTCAGTCCAGTTTTCAGAGTTGAAGTTCAGTTTAGTTCAGTTCAGTGTGCTTTAAATTTCACTGCTGAAAGTCCAAACACTGAATAGCAAATCCATCAATGCACAGCTCCACAAGTCCCAATCCAAACAAGCCAGTGGTGAAGAAGAAAAAAACTTCGGAGAAACCAGGCTCAGCTGGGCACGACTATTTCTCTTCTGGCCGAACTTCTTGTGCAGAGCTGCAGTCTAGGTGCCAGAGGCTGAAGAACTATAGTGGAGAAACTGCAGGTGTAAGTAGGTCACCAGCGGGTGTTCAGGCTGGCCCACAAGATCAATGCAGAGACTCATTTTTCCCTGGGTCTTTCAGGAATCGGTCTCATGCTCTCCCTTCCTCCATGACCGCCACAGCCTCTGCCCATGGATACGGCCTGGTCCAGGATTATGGATATCTCTAGAAGACCTATATGGTTGGCGTCATCTCTTCAGGTCTTGGATCAATGGCGCTACGCAATATCTAGATGCCTTGGTATGAGTCTCACCAGGTGGAAATAGAAAACAAAGAAAAAATGAGCATAGCTGTTTTTTTTATAGTGTATTTAAATTAATAGACATATCTACAATAAATCAAAATGACAAGTCTTAAACTGAAAAAGTAAATAAAAGAGAACTTCATTATGTATTATTAACTGCAATATTAGTATATAATACCACAACAGTGACACTGGGATCACAAATGGATCTTTTTAATTTCATCGTTTTAATATTTGAATGTAGAAACAATCTTTAATAACACAATATGCACAATTTATTAAATACTTGCTTCTTTATTCCTATCACTGGGTCCTTATTGAAGTTTTCATTATAGAAACCACTCCCAGTGTGCAACTTAGAAACTGAAATACAAACTGCTAGGTCAGGGGCACAGAATAAACCGGTTCCTTTCTTTATACAATTGAAAACTTCCAAATTTTCCCTTTGTTACGCAACCGCGAAGCCAAAACGAGCTGGTGCAGATCTCCTCACCTGAGCTCCAGTCAGGCTCCAGCAGTTGCAAAACAGTTTAATTACAACATGACTAAACTTCCAGGCGTGCTTCAGACTGTGATTCCCAGGAAAACCTGCTTTTCCTGTTGATGCTTTTGCAAATATGAGCTCGACAGCCACCTGTAGGTCCTCTTGTCGGGCTGTGAAAGTGTCCCGTATTCCAGCATAAACAGGATGATTTATTCTTCCGGTGTGGGCACTGATTACATACTGTATAGATAAACCACATTTGCACCATGTGGATTCAACACGATAAACAGGACATGAGCACATTAACTTTGTTTTAGTGACTCTTATACCGCGACGAGATGTAATTACACTGAAAAAAGTATATACTGTTGCTTCCCTTACACAACAAAAATATATTTCTCAATACATTATGACAATATTGTGAAATTTACATAGTAATATCATATGCTATATTATATAATAAATTATATACAGTTGAAGTCAGAATTATTAGCCCCCCTGAATTATTGGCCTCCTGTTTATTTTTTCCCCCAATTTCTGTTTAACGGAGAGAAGATTTTTTCAACACATTTCTAAACATAATAGTTTTAATAACTCATTTCTAATAACTGATTTATTTTATCTTCGTCATGATGACAGTAAATAATATTTTACTAGATATTTAAAAGACACTTCTATACAGCTTAAAGTGACATTTAAAGGCTAAACTAGGTTAATTAGGGTAACTAGGCAGATTAGGGTAATTAGGCAAGTTATTGTATAATGATGGTGTGTTCTGTAGACTATTTAAAAAAAAAAAAGTATCTTAAAGGAACTAATAATTTTGACCTTAAATGGTTTTTAAAAACTGCTTTTATTCTAGCCGAAATAAACCCAATAAGACTTTCTCCGGAAGAAAAAAAATGTTATCAGGCATACTGTGAAAATTTCCTTGCTCTGTTTACCATCATTTGGGAAATATTTAAAAAAGAAAAAAAATCAAAGGCTAATAATTCTGACTTCAACTGTAGATGTAAGTTATAGTGCAATATATGGGACAATACTGCAATTATTTCCGTTTTCATTAATTGAATAAATGCATATTATACTATTCACCCACATTATATGAAATTATATACTGGAAGAGGCATTGTATATATGTGTGTATAGAGTACAGAGAACCAAACCTCATTAACATTCACCCAATCTTTTGCCCATATAATGAAGGTCACTGGCGTCTAGTTTGATATGTCAAGGCGAGAAACATCTGCAGTGTGTTTTTGTCATTGTCCACCCTCTTACTCATGAAACTCCAGTGACGTTTTTCATGGAATATACAGTTAACAGAATGTCAAGGCTGCCCTTTTAGGCCACTTAATAAGATATTTTAAAATATGCAAATTTGATCATGAATCCATTCAGTCGATCTCCAAGTCTGTTTACACTTTTAGCTTAACTTAGCAGAAATCACTGAATCGGATAGACTATTAGCATCTCGCTAATGAAAAAATAAAAAACAATAAAAGAGTTTCATTCATTTTCCTTCAGCTTAGTTCCTTAATTCATCAGGGGCCGCCACAGCGCAATGAACTGTCAACTTATCCAGTATCCCTGCTGAAAAAGCCTAAGCTGGTTGGCTGGTTTTAGCTGGTCGACCAGCCTGGTTTTAGAGGGGTTTTGGCCATTTCCAGGCTGGTTTCCAGCCATTTCCAGCCTGGTCTTAGCTGGTCAGGCTGGGAGTTGACCAGCTAAAACCAGTTTGACCAGCCAAAACCAGCTATGTCCAGCTTAAACCAGGCTGGTCAAGCTGGTTTTAGCTGGTTTTAGCTGGTCAACTCCCAGCCTTAAGTTGTTAATTTTTCAGGAATATTAGCAAATGTGATTCTGATTATATTGGTTAATTTTATGTGAATTTTCTGCTCGTGTTGAATTATTTGACCCATTTAAGGTAAATTGTTTGAGGCAAATGCATTGTGCATTCCGTATCATTCACATTGTGCAATGGTTAGAATATTCGCCTCTGAACGTGCATTTGCATTGACTTTGTATTAAATTTACTCACTCGAATTTTATATTTGGTGCGAACCCAACCTTAGACATAATACCATCTACAATATAAAACATTTATGCATCATTGTGGGATTTCATGTGGAATTAATCTGTGTTTTGAACAAACTGAGTGAGTTTGTCAATCCTCCGATCATTAAGACCGGTGCTGCACCCCAATTCGCATATACTACACCCTAAATGTATTTACTTTTTGGTAAAGGAAAAGTATATACTTTTGAGTGTGTAACAGAAGAGTATGCAAGCTTTGTAATCTGCCATTCGCGAGTCTTTCATGCAGAGAAATTTATTTATTTATAATTTTTAAACAGGAAAAGATTAAAAGATAATCGGGCCTGACTCAGCATTAATGCTGTTTTTCAGCAGGTTCCTGCTCTGCAGAACATAGAAACATACAGACACAGCATCCATCAACACATGAGAACAATACAAACAATTACCAAACATACAAAATAGAGGAAAGCAGGCTACTAACTCAGTGGCTACAGCGATAGTTGACCTTCAGATGATGAGCATGGGATTTTTTAAAATGTCTTAATGTTGGTATTGTTTTTATATGTAGTGGGATCTCATTCCAGGCTTTTGTGAATACATAAAAGAAAGATCTCTGTCCATAACAGTTTTTAAAAGCAGGTACTGGCAAACATCCATTTGTTGCAGATCTGGTGGAACGATCAGTCCTTGTATTAAATTTTGGTATCAAAGCACAAAGGGCTGCTGAGGTAGTACTATTAAAAATTTTATAATACAGTTTAATCCCTGTATTCATAATGTAATTTTTAAATGATAAAGCATTAGAGAGTGATAGAGCAAAACAGTGATGTGTCCATCCAGAAAGTCTATTGTGGATCTTAAAAGCCCTATTGTACAATCTAGCTATTGGCTCCAAGATATCATTTGTTGTGAGAGACCAAACAGGCAAACAGTAAGACAAGGTAGACAAGATTATGGCATGAAGATATGTTTCAGAAACAGAAAAAGACAAATTTGTTCTAATTTGCCCATAAACAAATAGCTTTTGTTTCAGCTTTTTATAAACATTTTGAACATGGGCACAATAAGTGAGGTGAGAGTCCAGACTGATTCCCAAATATTGATATGTGGATACAATGGAAAGTTTTTGATTTGAGAAAATGATAGGATAGGATATGGACAATTTTCGCCTAGGTGAATAAAAGTACATACATTCTGTTTTCTTAACGTTAATAGTCAAATGATTGTCTTGCAGCCATTGATGTAAATGCTGAAGATCTGTATTTAATTTATTGTTAATTGTGTCTGTGCTTGATCCAGACACAAAAAGTACAGTGTCATCGGCATACAATAAAGAATCTGAATGTTTAATTACCTGAGGGAGGTCATTGATATACATTAGGAAAAGTAAAGGTCCCAGAATACTTCCCTGTGGAACCCCCATAGAACAACCCAATGCCTGCGATGTTGTTGTACCAATTTTAACAACCTGAAATCTATTGGATAAATATGATGAAAACATATCAATTGCAGAAGAAGAGAGATTAAAAGAGATCAATTTGTTTAAAAGAATAGTATGATTAACTGTATCAAAGGCTTTTCTAAAATCTATGTATACAGCTCCAGTGACATGACCTTTATTTAGTGCAGTACGTATATGTTCAGTAAATAAAAGCAATGCTGACATGGTTGACCGCAATGGTCTAAAGCCATGCTGGCTATCACTAAGCAAATTATTATCTTCAAGATACTCAATTAACTGATTATACAATGCTTTTTCAAGTAACTTAGAAAATGTAGGGAGAATTGAAATTGGCCGGTAATTAGAGACACTAGTTGGGTCCTCAGACTTGAATATTGGAATAATCTGCGCAGTTTTCCAGATGTCAGGGAATTTATGGAGCCTAATACACAAATTAACTAAGTGATGAAAAAGTGGTATAAGAGTACTTGCATGAGTTTTCAAAAAATGCATGTTTAAATTGTTTACATCGCAGGCATGAGATATACTAAAAGACTTCAGAATATCAGATAACTCACTTTGTGAAATCTCAGAAAAAGAGAACTGTTGAAGAGTATTCGGTGGTACTGGGAGCATTGGAGAGGCTAAAAATTTAGAAGACAGCTCTTGTACAGATGAAATGAAATACTCATTGAATGAGTTAGCAATTTTTTTCATGAAATCTCCTCAGGTGTTTGGGTAATTATCCATTCAGAAGTTAATTTTCAAATATATCTTGATATAAGTTCACATTGTTGTTGCAGATGAAAAATAACACGGAAAATGTGATTAAAATATCTTACAGCTGGTTAGATAATAATTAATAGTCAAACAAATTTACAGAAGCCTCTCTACTTGATGATTAGTCTTACTCACCCGCCATGTTTGTAGTTTATTTACACCTTCTACATGAGTTTGTAGTTCTAATCGAATTCACGTCCAATGGGAAATATATTGTGGGCAAAATTAGCGGTTAGAGTATGAACGCTTCTACACTTACCAGAAATAGTAGACCATCCAGGAACCTGTGGCATACTCTTTTCAACATAAAACGGTTTGGGACATACTAATTCTATTTTCGAATACTGTATCGGGCGAATAGTTTGCGATTCGGGATGCAGCAAAATACTTTTTAATATACATGAATCAGCCATTTTAAATCAATCATTTGAATGAATGATTCAGTGAATCACTCATTAAGGCAAAAGGTGCGATCGACATGAAGCACAGCTGCAGCCGGTGATCAACGAGATTAGCCGTGCGCAGGCGGGGGCGGAGTTGAAAACGGAGCCTTCAACCCGGACACTTCGGGGCTCGAAGTTGCTGCTGTCATGATGACCGATCACATGGCGGGATCATTCATTTATTTGTTTATTTATTGCAATGACAACAAAAGATTTACAGTACAAATAAAACAGAATACAGTGTCCACAAACTAGTTCATTTTTAAACAAGGGGATTATGAATTAAATTTAAGTAGCTTATGTAACAAACGCATGAGAAATAAGGGGGAAATGAGAGAGCACATAACAAGGAAACAAATATCCACAAATAGGCCTATTAAACAAAACAATAAGCACAAATTCTTGGAGTTTAAGCATCAGTCTTTGGGCTACTAGATGTTGAATGGTATGTCAATACTGTTATAGTGCTTGTTTGAATATGCTAAAAAAGGGTTTACATTTATTTACATTTATAGATATAAAACTTTCCAATATATATTAGTGTAAAACCCAAAAACAAGGTGTTTTGATTAAGTCTTAAACAATGATTATTTTGGATAATAAAAACATTTTTTAAAAAGCACTTTAATCTATAGAGATTGAACAAAAGGACCACAATAAATGAGCTACACTAAATAGAAAATACCCAGAGAGAGCAGGTACATCAATGTCATTTTTAACATTTCTGCATAAATGGCTTAACAGGAAATTAAATATCTTATAATCATATATTTTTATATTTAATAAAATATTTTTTACTTAATTTGTTAAGAAATTTTTATAGGGGTGTCAGGATCAATGATGAGAATTATTTTATTATAAGTCTGTAAGACTTATTTGAGTTAATATTTGGTCATTCACTAAAATGTATAGTCTGTATAAAAAAGGCAGATTAAACCTGTTCAAAACAATCTAGCCTTTATAAACAAATTATTTAACAAAAGATGATACTGCAGTAAAATATTTGTAGTCTTTTAATAAGCATGATGTGTACAAGATAGAGAGGGTGTGAATAGTGATTTGTTTGTTTTGAAATTTGTGAATCGGAATTTGTCCAGTAATAAACCCGAAATACACGTGGTTGTTGTCATGCTGTGAACTCGGCCAATCGTGTAACATCAGTGTCGTCATCGCAGTTCCAGCAGTCGCTCTTCAGGTGCTGCGCGGGCTGACTCAATCGTCTGATCTCGGAGCGCTGTCGCGGTACTTTGATGCCACATGTGACAGTCACATGGCGTCAGCGCAGCATCAATCCGGCCAAAATTTCTAACCGGCATGCTCCGCTTTAAGACAGATTTCGTTCGGTCTGCGCAGCGCTGCATGAAGTCGAACGCACCTAAAGACTTGCTGACACCTACTGGTGGCTTTAGTTTCATATTTATTAATTCATGACAGGCTTTAAACGAATAGTTCGCCCAAAAATGAAAATTCTGTCATCAATTTTTATCACCTACTTGTTACAAACCTGTTAGGCTTTAAACACAAAGGGAGATATGTTAAGAAATATTGGGAGAATAAAACAGCCATTGACTTCCACTGTAAAACCCAACAGTCAACTTTATCAAGTGAAATGAGTGTAGTTAACTCAAAATTGACTGAAAGTGAATTCTACTCATTTAAAATGAGTTTTGAACTCAGTGTTGAAGGTGATGAGTTAATTAAATACATTATTACTTTAACTTAAATGGAGTAAGTTCACAGTACTCATATAGATTAGTCTTTTTTAACTCAAATGGTTTGTAGCAATCGGTTTCCTCAAATGGTTTGATTTGACTTAACTTATTGGCTTTTACAGTACTCAGTTGGTTTGAGTTCTCTTCATTTATTGGGTTTTACTGTGCTCAAATTGCTTCGTTTACTCAAATGGATTAAGTTCACAGTACTCATTAGGATTAGCTTTTGAACTTAAATGGTTTGTTGCAATCGGTTTCCTCAAATGGTTTGACTTACCTTCACTTTTTGGGTTTTACCGTGTAGTATTATTCTTTATGAATATAGTATCTTGTATGAATTGTTTGAATTAATGACTCAGTGAATCACTCATTAAGGCAGAGACTTGGCAACCCTTGTTGACTTTAGTTTGATATTTATTAATTCATGACAGGCTTTAAAAGAATCATCTTTTTTTTTTCATCATCTACTTGTTACAAACCTGTTAGGTTTCTTTCTTCTGTTTAACACAAAGGAAGATATGCTGAAGAATATTGGGAGAAAAAAAACAGCCATTGACTTCCATAGTATTTTCTGTTCATACAATGTATGTCAAAGGCTGTTTTTGTCCAACATTCTTCAAAATATCTTATTTTGTGTTCAATAAAAGTTTAAAACTACTTGAGTACTACTTCTGAGTCAACTATTCTTTAATCAGCCAAGCCACAAACACACTTTTCAATATATTAATTATCATTAACAAATAAAAATCCTCACATCCCTGTAATATTGAGATTGATCCACTTTACAAAAGGATTACTTCCTGGACTTTTTTTAGCGAACTGTCCCTTTAAGAATTGATCATTATATCGCACAAACTCACAATCCAACTTAAAGGAAGTTTTTTAAACAGTAGTCCAACAAAAAGGTGAAAAGTTTATTTGAAAGTTGATTCAAATCTGTATTTAAACTGCTGTGGTGAGATCTCACTCAAGTGGATAAACATTTGCTTTGAGATTATTTGATATTTCCCTTCCTTTAAGGAAAGCTTAAAGACTTCACACCCACTTGCACAATGTTTTCACAGGTTTAGAAATGGCTTGGGTTCAACGTCCACCAGAAAAGGTCATCGACGGGGAGGAGTTCAACGTTACCTATTCTGTCACTGCCTCTGATTCCTTTTATGAATACGCCGTTAAAAACAAGATTTTCCAGTTCAGGTGAGCACGACTCACAATGCCAGCCTTCTCAGATGTACTTTATTATGTTCAGAAACCACTTTTTTTTTTTTTTACTATTTTCAACATTCAGCATGCAGAGCTGTAACCATAATACTGCACTCCACTGTGTTGTAAAGATTTACAGTAAAGCGATAGGCCATCCGAGATCTAGATGATGTTTCTTTAACAGAACTTTAAAGGGATAGTTCACCCAACAATGACTATTTACTCACTACCCTCATGTGCTTCCAGTCCTTCATGAGTTTTTTTTTTTTTTTCTGTTGAACACAAAGAAGAAGAAAAAAAGCATTCAATGGTTACCGGTGTCCAACATTTTTCAAAATATCATCTTTTGTGTCAACAGAAGAAAAAAACTCAAACAGGTTTCAGACAAGTGGATTGGGAGTAAATGTTGAGAGAGTTTACATTTCTGAGTAAACTATCTACTGAAAAGGGTTTAAGCTGAAACTGTGGTGCTTGGTGATTATAATAAAACAATAAAAAAACATATACACAGAAAAAAAATAACAACAAAAAAAAAAATCTAGATTGGTTTTCCGGGATCTGGCATGCCTTACAGCACAAATTCAAGTGCAATGAATCATTTTAACTCTAAAAGATGAAAAACAAAAACATGTTAATTGTGTGATTCCTGTCTGAATGTGGGAAGACAAATGTTTAGCAGGGGGGCTTCAAATGTGTGCACTGTGCATACAGTGCTCAGCATATATAAGTACACCCCTCACAAATCTATCTTTTAAATTCATATTTTTAAGCTATACAATATTATGTTTGTGCATACAGTATACATTAGATTAGTCAGTACTGAAGCCAAATCTGGAGCTTATCTAACAAAATAATGTACGATAACGGTCCAAAAACTACACTGTAAAACCCAAAAGTCAATTTCATCAAGTGAAATGAGTGTAGTCAACTCAAAATTGACTGAAAGCGAATTCTACTCATTTGAAAAGAGTTTTAAACTCAGTGTTGAAGGTGATGAGTTAAATAAATACCTCATTACTTCAACTTAAATGGATTAAGTTCACAGTACTCATGTAGATTAGTCTTTTTTTTAACTCAAATGGTTTGTAGCAATCGGTTTCCTCAAATGGTTTGATTTGACTTAACTTATTGGGTTTTACAATACTCAGTTGATTTAAGTTCTCTTTATTTATTGGGTTTTACTGTGCTCAAATTGCTTCGTTTACTTAAATGGATTAAGTTCACAGTACTCATTAGGATTAGTTTTTGAACTTAAATGGTTTGTTGCAATCGGTTTCCTCAAATGGTTTGAGTTACCTTCACTTTTTGGGTTTTACAGTGTAGTACACCCAAATTTATGTTATAGAAAAATATTAAATACAAATTAAAAAAAAAGAGAAATAAAAAAAAATAATTAAAAAAATGTAATTTTTTTTTTTTTTGCAATATTTAGCTTGAATTTAATTGCAATTATCTTTCAATTTCTAAATTTGTTTGGTGACTAAAATATTATTTTAATAAATATATCTGTTTAATAAATCAGTTTTGTTTAAATGCACCAAAATACATTGCCTATATTCACTTAGAAATGAATAAAAATATTAGTTTTTAAAATGGGGTGTACTCAATTATGCTAAGCACTGTATATTAAATATTGTTGACAAATAGTTTAACAGTACAAATGGACTTAAAATATCCTTCGCTCCTTTATTTCAGTATGTTGATGTATTTCCAAAAGGCTACATGCATGGGGGCTTTTAATTTCGAATAAGCCCGTTCAGGCACGTTAGTGTATTTAACTGACTATATTTGAATTCAATTACATTATTAATGCTGTAAAAGAAATCTTAAAAAATTAAAAATAGTCACATCCCATAACGTCATAAGACATTATTGTTAGGTTTAGGTCGCCAGCCTCTAAGGACACCGTTATTTTGAAGTCCAATATCGTGAAATGACGTTGATATTTTGTTGATTTTAGGTTGTGTTGGAAAGTGACCAAAACTAAACGTTGAGCCAACATCTTAAACCATCATCATATTGACATCAAATACTGACCTTTATACGTCAGGTATGGCAACCAAAATCCAATATCTAATAGACGTCAAAGTGGTAACGTCCACAAAAACGTCAAGCTGTATCATAATAGGATTTTTATTTCCAAACAAAATACAACATCCCACGGCGTTGGGGTACAATGTCAATCTGGCATCATGTTGACCTCCTGTGTCTGCTGCGATCAACTTTTCACATGAAGCTTATAGGTGGAAGAAAAACAGTGCATATATGCCACACATATAACCCACAAAAACAAAATATTGAGTGGGTGCAGAGCTTTCTTTTTGCACATCATTCATTATAGCAAACTAACGGTTAAAGGGGTGCGGTTAAGAATCTCGTGGCTGACATCATCAAATTATTGTCAAAAGAAGGAGCGCCACTCCAAACACAGAAGCAAATGTTCAGACTTTGATTGAAGATTACCAAAACACACATTTTTTTCCAGTGTATTAACTTACATAGATCAATTATTCACCTAAAGAACAATAGGCGCAAACAAAATAAACACTCATTTAAAGTCATTTAAAGTCATTTAAATTGACTAACTAAAAATTTAAACCCACTGATACATGTATATTGGATGAGGTTACAGTATTGCATCGAAGATTATGGTGTTCACGAGGAATGTGTAGGGATGTTATTGCGTCATGATGGTTTCGAAATATCCATTTCCCTTTCTCCCTCAGCAATGCTTCAGAGGCCAGAAAATTCTGCCTGGAGCAGGAATGTCCCTCAAACTGGAACAATGCCAATGAAGAAAGCTGCTGTGTTTATTACACCAACATCTACTCCTGCCCTCTGGCGCTCATGGCCAGTGCCATTCATGATGACGGCTGCTCCAGACGCTCTTTGATTTTAGTCACACTGACGCTGTAAACGTTGAAGTAAAATGTAGGTTAAACGTGGCAGTTCTTGGCTCGACATCAGAGGCTACAAAATGACAGAACATGGTGCGATAATGATTGTCATAAAAGCCCCGTGGCGGCTGCATGTACGAGCGTGTGTCTGAGAGTTTGAGACTTTCTGATGTGCTTGTGCTTTAGGGACAAATTTAATGGATCTGATAACATCCTTCAGGTAGCATAATGTCATATTGTCATTTTAAAGTCTGTACGTTTTTATCTAAGCATGCAGAAAGCTTTTAGGACTTGGATTAGACCTAGTTTTAATTAGATATTTACTCAATGTAATTGTATTTAATTATTTGCTCACTATAACTCATTCATTCATTCATTAATTTTCGCCTTAGTCCCTTTATTAATCTGGGGTTGCCACAGCGGAATGAACCACCAACTTATCCAGCACATGTTTTACGCAGCAGGTGCCCTTCCAGCTGCAACCCATCTCTGGGAAACATCCATTCACACTCATTTACACTCATACACTACGGACAATTTAGCCTACCCACCTGTACCGTATGTCTTTGAACTGTGGGGGAAACCGGAGCACCCGGAGGAAACCCACGCAAACGCAGGGTTAACGTGCAAACTCCACACAGAAACGGCAACTGACCCAGTCGAGGCTCAAACCAGCGACCTTCTTGCTGTGAGGCGACAGCACTACCTACTGCGCCCTCACTATAACTAATTGTAATCAAATTTTAATTACACTGCTTAACTCAGTGGTTGGAATTGGCCTTATTTCGCCCAACATTGGGTTATAGCAACCCAGAACCTTTTTTTTTAGCAAAATAATGCTCTGGTTACTAAGGTAACCCTCGTTCCCCGATGGGGTGGAGAGGTGCTATATGGAAAAGTTCCACTATGGGGATTTCGTCAGAATCCAATCATCTGAAAGAGTATAAAAACGAGCCAATGAAATGCCAATCAGTTGGCAGCGTCAGCGTGCACAGCTGGCGTCAATGACAATCAATTTGGCATAAAAGCGCTGTATGTGCTCAGCTGAGGCATCCTTTTCTAGCTGAAGAGACTTTCACGCTCAGCTAAGGGACAATCATTGTGGCGAAGGGACATAGCATTTCCGTTCCCCCTCTCGGGGAACGAGGGTTACCTTGGTAACCAGAGCATTCCCCTTCGGGAGGGGAACTTCAATGCTATGTGGAAAACTTCCACTATGAGGAAATCTATGGAAAATGCCACAACGAAAGAACCTTACGACGTCTCTGGTGAGGGGCGCGCCACGCAGCAGTACGAGCACACCTGCATCACCAGAGGCGCAGTCTTCCAATGTGTGCCCTGGCCCTTACTTACCTTACTTACCTGTTCCGGTTTAGATATATTAATATATATTTAAAAAAAACCTAGTTAAATTCTAGGAAAGCGTTCAGTCCCAATAGAGAGGACGCTGCGGAGGCCACCTGCTGCCCGAATGGGGAGACCTAGTGGCAAATAGCATATAGACTAGCCCTGAGAAGGGGGAGTACTCATATGAGAGGATGGTTAGCAGGGGAGGGAAGACACGAGCCCGCCTAGGACGGGGGACCACATCGTGGCTGAGTAAGCATATGGGATCTCCAGTGGGGATCGCACATAGCAGGCACCTATACCTGACCAACGGGCATGCCAACAATGTAACGGGCTCCTCCGCTGAGTCAGGTGCTGGGGGCCTCGGAGGAACTCAGCAGGGTTCGCTAACTGAGGAACTCAACTGACAAAGTAAGAAAAGCGCACGTATCTGTGTGTTAATGAGAAAGGCGCAGCAAGCGTTTTATAACACCTAGCTGAATTTCCTCATGCATCAGCATTTCCCAACACCCTTGAGGAAACCAGCTCCACTTGCAGATTATAAAATCTTGCAAATGTGTTAGGTGTCGCCCAGCCCGCAGCTCTACAGATGTCTGTTAGAGAGGTGCCGCGTGCTAACACCCAATAGGATGTGACACTTCGAGTGGAGTGCGCTTTTACCCCGGGGGGACACGACTCGCCCTGGCTCTGGTAAGCGAGGGAGATGGCATCCACTATCCAGTGGGCCAACCTCTGTTTAGATACTGCACTTTCCTTCTGCCGAGCACCATAACAGACAAAAGGATGCTCAGAGGACCTAAAGCTCTGAGTGAGGTCCACATAAATTTACAAATCGCGAACAGGACACAGCAATGAAAGGGCTGGGTCTGCCTCCTCCGCAGGCAGTGCTTACAGGTTCACTACCTGATCCTTGAACGGTGTGGTAGGAACCTTGGGCACATACCCAGACCAGAGTCTCAGGACAGCATGAGAGTAGGCCGGCCCGAATTCCAGGCACGAGTCACTGACCGAAAATGCCTCTAGGTCCCCGACTCTCTTAATCGATGCCAAGGTGACCAGCAGAGCTGATGATGAGGTTATGCCTTCCCACGGTGCTGCTATCCACCGCCTCATGAGCAGAAATGGCAGCCACGTAAACCTTCAGTGTGGAGGGCGACAGTGTCCACTCCAACCTATCCTAAAAGAAAAAAGCACAACACTGCTCAAGATCGGGGGTCTTCTCCGCGATAAGCGCACCACTCAGTGAATAGACTCCACTTTAGGGAGTAGGCATGCATCGTAGAGGGTGCTCTAGCCTGAGTGATGGTATTAACCACCACCATTGGTAGGTTACTTAAGTCTTCCTTGCTGCGTCTATGGACCACACGTGGAGGTTCCATAGATCTGGACGAGGGTGCCAGATGGTGCCCTGTCCCTGAGAGAGGAGGTCCTCTCTCAAAGGGATCTGCCAGGGAGGGGCCATTGCGAGGAGGGAGAGTTCTGATATCAAGGTCTGGTTGGGCCAGAGATGCGCAACTAGCAAGACCTGCTCCTCGTCCTCCCTGATCTTGCACAGTAACTGCACGAGCATGCTCACTGTTGGAAAGCATATTTGCGCATGGCTCGAGGCCAGCTGTGGGCCAGTGCATCCGTGTCGAGGGAGCCCTCGGTCAGGGAAAAGAACCACTAGCAATGGGCATTCTCGGAGGAAGCAAACAGGTCGACCCGGGCTTCCCTGAAGCGCGCCCATATCAGCTGGGCCTAGAAGCTGCCGTGAGAGTCCATTGACCGCACGGTTGAGCTCGCCTGGAATATGAATGGCGCGCATTGATTTCAGCTGCGTATGACTCTAGAGGAGCAGACTGAGACATGCGGCGGGAGTGTATACCCCTTGCGGTTGATATACGCTACCGTCGCAGTGCTGTCCATCCTCACCAGCATGTGTTGTACTCTCAGCACCGGTAAAAAGTGGCGCAGAGCGAGAAACACTGCCAACAGCTCCAGGCAATTAATATGCCAATGCAGCTGGGTTTTCTTTCCACAGGTCCGCAGCAGCATGCCCGCGACACATGGCCCCCCAGCCCGTACTGGAAGCATCCGTCAAGACGACGACATGCCTGGACCCTTGTCCTAGGGGCACTATGGCCCGAAGGAATGAGGGGATCCTCCAGGGGGTGAGGGCGCAGCGGCACTGTGCAGTGACAGTCACTCGGTGTGTGCCTGCGTGCCATGCGCGTCTGGGGACTTGATCGTGAAGTAAATGCTGAAGTGGTCTCATATAGAGCAATCCGAGTGGCGCGGCTGCGGATGCTATATGCCCCAGGAGCCTCTGAAATGATTTTAGGGGCACCACCTTTTTTCTGTCGAACTCTCTTAGACAGTTCAGCATCAGCCAGGGAGCGCTGAGCTCCCACAGGAGAGCAGGAGGCGAGAGACCCTATCGTCTAGCACTCATACTCCGGAGGAGGGGCTGGGAGTGGGAGAGAAAGGAGGCCGTTCTCTCACGCTCCTCGAGCCACTGGCGAGGTGCACCGATCCTGCGAGTTGGAAGGCATAGCGTCCCACACTGGCAGTGTTCGGGCAGTCACATCAGAGGAAGGGGAAAAATGCTCCTTCTTTGGATATTGAGTGGCGTTGGAAAACGCCTGTGGTGTTATTTGTAGAGCCGGCCCTCCGCCAGGGAAAGAGCAAGTTCGCTCTTTTTCAGATGGCCCGTCTCAGGGACGCTTTGCATCCCGTTTACTGGACTTAACGGCGCCCTGGAACAGGGGGCACCTGTGGGATGCTCAGCGCTGACGCTTGGCCGGAGGCGCAGGCGGGGCGGCGGAGCAGGACTTGAAGCCGCAGGCGAGCGGTCTAGGCGAGGAACAGTGGAGGTGGATGGCTCGGCGGGGGGAGCAGTCTTACTGTCCCGCCAATAGATGACTTTACCCATCGCAGCCGACTGCTCCTTCACTGCAGTGAACTCCTGGGTAAATTCACAGACGGTGTCGCCGAACAGGCCAGCCTGGGATATGGGTGAGTTAAGGCTGATTTATAATTCTGCGTCAAGTGCACGCGTATGCTACGGCGGAGCCTACTTGCCATGCCCTTGCCATGGTCATCGGCGTCGTTGACGGCACCTCTCAAAAAATGTAAAGCGTACGCATAGCGTAAGCTCTGTGATTGGTCAGCTTGGTAGCGCTGACGAGTGTGGGCGGAGGTGAGAGCCGCGCGCCCGATGCAGCGAGTGTTTACAAGTGTGGAGTCCCGTGAAGGAGGTCCGGATGGAGACTGTTGTTTTGTGTTAAAGTTGTGCGCGCAGAAGTATAAATGCACGGCTACGCGCAAGGCTTGCGCCGTGGGTCACGCCGATTACTTGATGCAGAAGTAGAAGCCAGGCTTTAAGAAAGCGAACTTTGTCAACATCGCGCAAACGCAGCCGACTTGGCGGTATGCAGAGTGTAGTCGGTTGCAGTGCGGAGCTCATGGAGCAGGCCTGGGTCAGAACCACCCTCGTGTAGCTGGGCCAGCGCCTGCGCTTGGTAACGCTGGTAGGTGGCCATAGCGTCCAAGGCAGAAGCAGCCTGGCCCACAGCTGTGTAGGCTCTGACCCCGAGAGAGACATATAACCTGCATGCCTTGGACGGGAGACGAGGTTGACCCCACCAGGGTCCCCCACCAGGGCCAAACTGCTCTTGGAGGACCGGACCCAAAGAATGCCAGGCAAGAGAGAAGAACCCAGCTCGACCGTCTGCCACTGCGTGTACACACTCTGAACCGGGAGAAGCTGTTTCTCAATCTCTCCCTGTAGACACAGGTTGTATATACCCTCAATGACTCTCAGAAGCTTGTAAAAGCTTGTCAAATTGATTGTCATTGTCAGCTGTGCACGCTGACGCCACCAACTCATTGGCATTTATTTGGCCCATTTTTTATACTCTTTCAGATGATTGGATTCTGACATAGTCCCCATAGTGGAAGTTTTCCACATAGCATTGAAGTTCCCCTCCCGAAGGGGAACAACATTTATTGGAAAATAAATATTTATGCAAAAATTTTAAACTTTTTAAGCAATATGTTCTTGTTTATTCTAAAGAATTCTTTGTTGTTTTAACACAGCTTTGGGCTAAATAGAGAAACTGAACTGTTACTGTTACTTTTAGGTTTCTCCATATTTGACCCAGAAATGTTTAGGCTGAAGTTTATATTGTGGGACTGCTTAAAGGATTTATTATAATGGATTATAGATAGTGAAATTTAGCGTTCAGCATGAAGTCTAGATAGGATACACGGCCAGCCGGAAGTGCGATATGCACATCATTATCAAGCCCGTAGCCAAGGGGGGTTTGGGTGGTTCGAAAGACCCACCCCTTACTGACAAAGGTCCAAAATTTGTCCCATACACGAGCTCATTTGTCATATTTTGACTGCTATGCCATCATAAATAATAAAATAACCCATTGAAAAAGGTTTTAAGACCAAGTGGAATCTTCTGTCGGCTGTCACTTCAGTGTGACTTTAGCTAATCAGTTTTGGCCAGTGCACACAATTTTTATAAGGGCAACATCCAGCTGTGCACGAAAACATACAGTTGGATGAAAGTGGAGTCATCTTTCACTACTGTATTGTTTTTAAATAGGGAAAATATTTAACAAGTAACTTTTATTCTAAATCTTGGAACAAAAAAAAATGACATGAAAAGGTGTGAAGCACCAAAAGCGACCAATATTAAAATGAATTTGAATACTATTTTGGCTGTTGTTCTTATCCATGAATTTCTGTCAGGACACTGGCTTGATTTTTCTCACTCTCTCTCTCTCTCTCTGCTTGTCATTTCTGCAGCGCGCACTCAGCTGATCGCTATTACGGTAACACTTTACAATAACAGTACATGAATAATGATGTATTAATATGTAAACTAAACATTACTTTATTATGAATTAATGATGAGTTAATGTTTACATTAATCATGAACTAACTTTAACTACAACATGAGTCACATGAGTTCATGTGTGAATAACGGCTACCTTAATTACTTGTTAGTACATGATTGTTTGTTAATTAATGTATTAATTACCACATTAGTTTATGCTTAATTTAACCATCATGAACTCATGATATGTTAATATATAATTATGTTGTGACTTTACTTGAAGGGGCACATCATCATTAACCCATTCTTAACTACTCATGAACTCCTTATACACAACCAACTAGTCAGTTTACACTGAATAACAATAGAAAAGTGTTCTGTCAACATCAGCATGAACAGGAGTTCATGAGTAGTTAAGGATGAGTTAATGATGATGTGCCCCTCGAAGTAAAGTCATGACAAAATCATACATTAACAGCTCATGTGTTCATGTTGGTTACATTTAGCTTAAACTTAAATGTTAACTAATACATTAATTAACAACATGTACTAACAAGTAATTAAGGTAGCCATTATTCACACATGAACTCATGTGACTCATGTTGTAGTTCAAGTTAGTTCATGATTAGTGCATACATTAACTCATCATTAATTCATAATAAAGTAATGTTTAGTTTACATATTAATACATCATTATTCATGTACTGTTATTGTAAAGTGTTACCGCTATTACTGATCAGCGCGCACATGGCTTGCAGCACCTGTTACCACTCTCCTATAATTTCCTTGCTATTTAAGCTCTCCCTTTTCCACCTTCTAGTGGCTAGTGTGTCCTGTTGCTATTCGGGCTTTCTTGCTATATTATCTTGTATTGATTCCTGTCATTGTTATTCGTTACTTCATGTTCTGATCCTGTTTTTTCTCTCTGCCCAGTTTTGCTCGGTTGCCTGTTATTATATTTTGATTTTTGGATTTATCCCAGCCACCTACCTTCGACTTCGCCTGTCTGACGCTGAGCTTGACTGTCCTTCGCTGCCCCATCTGTCTCCTGATCGATGCCCGCCTGCCTGACTCACGCCCGCCGATTTGGACACTGGTCGCCTTGTTGCCGCTCGCTCTCACCAAGCGAGCGAATCATTATTATTTGAGTCACGAGCCTCGGCTCGTCGTTGTTTTGAACAGTTAATAAAATCCCTTGTTTTGACAGCAGTGCGTTTGGATCCTTCTCTCTGGTTGTGACAATTTCAAATGTACTCTTTTGGTTATGATGACCATCCGACAATCTATTTCAGCTAGAATAGTGCTTAAAATGTCACTAAAATGCAGTATTTAAATCTCATAATTAAATAGTAACCTAAATGAGGCCTATAACAGCAAAAAGGTCCACTTTTTGAGAAAAAAAAGAACCACCCCTTTCACCTGGATGGCTACAGGCCTGGATAAAGCACCATCCCAGATAGCAGGTAGTAATCAGCCCGAGCTCGGCTATCCTTCGGCGCCTCCGGCTCTGACTCTGCATCAGCGAGTGTTATCTGGGCCGAGTATGGCCCGCAGCTCGCTCTCGCACATGTGTTTGTGATGCAGCTGTAAATCCCTGGCCCGATTCCTGTTAACCATATCTGGCCCGAGTCTGTCTGTAGAGTCCGGGCCGCTGCTGGCAAGGACTCGGCTTGTTTAACTTTTGTCCTGATGGTGGCGGTAATGCTCCAAAAAGCTGGTTGGCAACCGCCTTAAAGATTACAAGAAGAAGAAGTTTTGTTACTCGTTTTTTCCGGTCAGAAAGGTAAGGTTTTTACTGCTTTTATACTGTATAATATGCGTATTTAGTGTTCAAAACATTTTTTCACAGTGTTAGGTTGTAGTGTTTAGTAATTTAAAACAATTTGATACAAAATGCAACTAGTTTTAAAGAAACACGACTGAAGCTAATTGATGTGTATGCTAACGTTACAAACACGTCTGAAAGTTCCTGTTCCTTTTACACAATGTTAGATTGTAACAGTGTTTAGTAACTGAAAACTATTTTAATTATTTTAAAGAAACATGACTGAAACGAATTGGTGTGTATCTTAACGTTACATTAAAGAAAGTTTCTGTAGTCGAATCCGTTAACACTACCATGGCAAAACGTGCTTTTTATTTATATTATATAAAATTTACATGTATTAAGATGTCTTGTACAATTTTTTTTAATTCAAATCTGTTGGGAAAACCGGGTTGTTTTGAAAACTTTTGTGTATGTGTGCAATTTCAGATAATTTTTTTTTCCTGTAAATCTTCCTGTGTATTGTGCAGTTTTATTGTTGTTTTTCTTGTGCACTACAAAACAATTTATTAAATTTGAGTATTATTTGTTTCTTGCAATCAATAAACGTTTATCATTTATTTATTTTGTCCTTTGTTTGGTTATTTGCGTTATAGGATATGTATGCTGTTTGCATTTTATTTAAAGGTTAAACGCAGTGCCTACACTTTGTGTTTACATAGCCTGTGTTTGCTGTTATATCAACTCAAATGGTTGTAATACCATGTATCATGTATCAAGTATTAATGTAATACCAAAAGGTTTTATATCAAGGTATATGAAGACTTAGTCGCGCCAGCTCCGGCCCGCAATGCACATTACTCACGGGCCGATTCCGATTGATTCGGGCCGGAATCGGGCAGTGAGTCCATAGGCAGTCCATAGGCATCCGGCCCGAGTACGGCAGCCGGAGTCGGGCCGAGGGGTAAGTCTCCGGCAGGCGAGAATCTAGCCGGAACTGGCCCGAGTGTATTTTGCTATCTGGGATTATGACACTGTATAACAATAATTAATATTTTGTTAAAAATACTCTGATTAGGGTTGGGTTTAGGGTTAGGGTAGGGGTAAACATTAAAAAATACAATTCACTGGGTAATTTAATAGATAACATAAATAACACTCTGTACAACTACTGTGTTTACGTTACTATGACGGTTGTGGTTAGGGTTAATACAATAATACTATTAATGGGAAATTTAATAAATAATATAAATAATTTTCGTTAACTTCCGGCCAGAACCGTAACTGATCTAGCAAAACCTGAAAATTTCCATTTCAGGAGCTATCTAGCCCTTCCCCTTAACCCTACGCCTTAAAGCTAAAGAGAATTGGGACAGGGGTAAGGGGAAGGGCTAAAGGGGTAGAATTGGCATTGTTGTATGTGTGGGTTTGTGTGTGTATGCATGAAGATGAATGTGTGTCTGTGGCTGAATGTGTGTGTATATGTATATGTGGGTTTGTTTGTGTGTGTGATGAGCAGACGTTTTTCAGTGGAAGTGCTTGATGAGCATTTAGGTTCTGCTTAAACTGCTGCCATTATATGCACAGTGTGGTAAAAGCTGTTATTAGAATTTGTATGTGAAGTTTGAGAGTCAATATTAGCCTTGATTACTCCAATAAACCTTTGAAGAGTCAGGTGATTGTGTTTCGTCTGTTAAGTAAGATGGAGGGATTTGCGGTCCCTGGATTCCAGACGATGGCGAAATCGTCCCCCATACGGTATCTAAAGCTGGCAAGATGAGCCAACTGCTCTGGACATCAAAGGTTTCATTTAAAGTTATTTAATCAGTAATGTTTTATTTAATTTTATTCAAATATCAAATTTGATTCCAACATTCACATTCAATACAATATCATTTAATTTAATTCCATTTTTTTTGCTAGCAAGCTCAGACATACTGTAATTTTTTATTTCATTTTGTTATGCTTAAAGTGGTAAATTACCTATTAACACTTGTTTTTAATTCATTTCAATATATATTTTTTTATTTATGTCACATTATATGAACATGGTGGATAATTATGCTCATTCAAATTTGACAAATATTTTTGTTTAATATCCAAATATGTACACTACGTGACAAAAGTCTTGTCGTCAATCCCAGTTGTAAATGCAACAAATAATAACTTGACTTCTAGTTGATCATTTGGAAAAGTGGCAGAAGGTAGATTTTTCTGATGAATCATCTGTTGAACTGCATCCCAATCATCACAAATACTGCAGAAGACCTATTGGAACCCGCATGGACTCAAGATTCTCAGAGCAATCAGTCAAGTTTGGTGAAGGTAAAAATCATGGTTTGGGGTTACATTCAGTTAAGGTGCTCAAGGATTGGCGAGCCTAGTCACCAGACATGGACATTATTGAGAATGTCTGGGCTAAAATGGAGGAGGCATTGAAGATGAATCCAAAGAATTTTGATGAACTCTGGGAGTCCTGCAAGAATGCTTTCTTTGCCATTCCAGATGACTTTATTAATAAGTTATTTGATAAGTCATTGCAGAGATGTACAGTATGGATGCAGTTCTCAAAGCTCATGGGAGTCAATAATACACAATATTCATTATTTTTCCACTGCACCATGACTTTATATTCTATACTGTCCATTATTTCTGTAAAGCGACAAGACTTTTGTCTAAGCAAAGTCAAACCTTACTGTCCTAAATAAATAATTAAAAATCAAGGCATGATCATATTTTATTTTGGTAAAATAAGCGTAATCTAGGGGCCTTTGCCTTTCATATAAGCCACTTTTGATGCCAAATGATCAACTAGAAGTTATTATTTGTTGTTCCTAAAACTTGGATAGGCGACAAGACTTTTGCCAGGTAGTGTACATCTAAAACACATTTATCAATTGTATTATTAGTTATTTTATTAATTGTCATTGAAATAATTTTTACCCAGGTGGTGCTGGTCCATTTAGGAGTCACATCGGTCATCGCTCATATCAAAGTGGGGCAGATGCACGCAGCGCTGGAGTCCAAAGTGTTAGTAGTCAGCGCTCAAGGTTAGCATAGCATATTAAATGCTTAAGGGCTTTACTGAAAAATATGTGTGTAAACAACTGATAGAACAAGGATATAGACATATATTATACACCTATGCAAAACTAAGTATTTGATCAAACAAGGGTAATTGTTGACATTTCAATACTGGTCCAGGAAATCATATGTCATGTGACAACAAAACTAGCTTTGTCTAGGGATGTTTGTGTTCCCTGTCTGTCTGTCTGTCTGTCTGTCTGTCTGTCTGTCTGTCTGTCTGTCTGTCTGTCTGTGTGTGTGTGGTGTGTGTGTGTGTGTGTGTGTGTGTGTGTGTGTGTGTGTGTGTGTGTGTGTGTGTGTGTGTGTGTGGTGTGTGTGTGTGTGTGTGTGTGTGTGTGTGTGTGTGTGTGTGGTGATGATGTCTGTGAGCTAGTGGAGAGCTGTCTGACATGTCCCGCAAACAGTGGGGTTTGTCCAATACCTACATCGATTAAAGTGGCCATTGGGCTTCCTGTGGCCTTATTCTGCAGTGGTTTCATCTTAACGCTGGTGGTGAGAATGCCAGTTCAATATTTGCTCGTTTAACAGATTCAGCAAATAAAACTTTAAATAAAAAAATTAATAGACCCAGAAAATAGCATAAACGGGCAACCCAGTGGCGCAGTAGGTAGTGCTGTTGCCTCACAGCAAGAACGTCGCTGGGTCGCAGGTTCGAACCTCGGCTGGGCTGGGTCAGTTGGCGTTTCTGTGTGGAGTTTGCATGTTCTCCCTGGGTTCGCGTGGGTTTCCTCCGGGTGCTCTGGTTTCCCCCACAGTCCAAAGACATGCAGTACAGGTGAATTGGGTAAGCTAAATTGTCCATAGTGTATGAGTGTGAATGTGTGTGTGTGGAAGTTCCCAGAGATGGGTTGCGGCTGGAAGGGCATCCTAAATAAGGGCATCCGCTGCGTAAAATCGTGCTGGATAAGTTGGCGGTTCATTCCGCTGTGGCGACCCCGCAAGGGACAAAGCCGACAAGAAAATGAATGAATGAATGAAAATAGCATAAACATACACGGTAGTGCAAATATAGGCTACAGTTCACTTCCAGAATGAATAATTAGTCATCTGAATGGTTTATGGTGACCTTCGGCTTCCATTGTAGAGAAAGGAAAGAAATAAAAAGTCAATGGTGACCAATCATTGTGCAAGTGAATTGATTCTTTTAGAGAAAGAATGATTTGGGGTGCCCAAACCTGCTCCTTGGTGGCCATGGGTGCAGCAGATATAACACAATGCCTGAAAATTGGATAAAATCACAAGGAAAAATAGCAGACACTGAAATGTAATGCGATCATTTGGACCCTTATTGTAATTAAAGGTTTTGTAAAATTTAATATAATAACAATGTTAGAAAAAAATATTCACATATTTAGGAAAAGTCAGGGTATTATATATATATATATATATATATATATATATATATATATATATATATATATATATATATATATATATATATATATATATATATATGTTATTTTTATTTTAACAAAGTTATTGAATTACAAAATTTAAAACAGTCAAAATGACTGCTTCTGTAGTTCTACACTGTAAAACCTAACAGTCAAAATAAAAATAAAAAACTTATAATTTTTTAAAAGGTTACTTTGACTCAATGAAAAATAAGTCATGAACTGATTATATTAAGCAGAACTCAAAACAAATGAGTTATTAGTGAATTAATTAGTTTTTGTGTGTTAACTCTAAAACTAGAAGCAATACCAAATCATTTAAGTAGCTATATTGTTGTTTGGACTTAATTTGTTGAACTCATAGCGATTTGATAACTGAATTTAAAATGTTTAAGTTACTAATACTCTAAGGCCCAGTTTCACAAACAGCGCTTAGATTAAGCCAGGACTAGGTCTTCGATAAATTAGGCTATTTAAGCCACATTTATAAAATGGCCAGAGAAAAATATATTACTGGTGTGCACCTGGAGACAAAAAAATGACACTGACGTATTTTAAGACATCTTACTGCAAGTTATTTTCAGTTGAGACAGCTCAAACATGCAATTTAATCTTGACTAGCCTTAAACCTTGTTTGTGAAATAGGGGGTAAAAGTTTGATAACACAAATGATCAACACAAATAATATATGTGTATATGACTCTATATATAGTCATAATCATATAGTTTACAGTACTCAAACCGTATTGTTTCAAAACTTAAATGGTTTGCCGCAATCGGTTTCCTCAAACTGTTTGAGTTAACTGTGCTTATCGGGTTTTACAGTGTATAATACATTTTGAGTTACCATAACTCTTTTTCATTGAGTCAAAGTAACTTTTTTCATTTAGTGATTTTTACTGTTTTGCAGTGTAGTAATAGGAAAATTATCACAACTCTTTAGTCTTTTTTTGATTGAGATGATAATGGTCTAATCTGATTCAATAATTTATGCTAAGCTAAGCTAAAAATGGGGCGACGCGGTGGCGCAGTAGGTAGTGCTGTCGTCTTACAGCAAGAAGGTCGCTGGTTCGAGCCTCAGCTGGGTCCCTTTGGGTCCCTGGTTTTCGGCTTAGCCCCTTTATTAATCTGGGGTCCCCACAGCAGAGTCAACCACCAACTTATCCAGCATATGTTTTACGCAGCGGATGCCCTTCCAGCTGCAACCCATCACTGGGAAACATCTGTACACACTCATTCACACACTTACACTACGGACAATTTAGCTTACCCAATTCCCATATACCACATGTTTTTGGACTTGTGGGGGAAACTGGAGCACCCGGAGGAAACCCACTCGAACACGGAGAGAACATGCAAACTCCACATAGAAATGCCAACTGACCCAGCTGGGGCTCGAATCAGCGACCCTTTTGCTGTGAGGCGATTGTGCTACCGATTGCACCACCGTGCTGGTCAGTTATTAAATTACAAAATTTAAAAACAGTCAAAATGACTCTGTAGTTCTAGTAATAGGAAAAATAGAAAACTCTTTAGAGATGCTAATGGTCTAATCTGATTCAATAATTTATGCTAAAATAAGCTAAAAATAAAGCAAGAAGGTTGCTGGTTCGAGCCTCGTCTGGGTCAGTTGGCATTTCTGTGTGGAGTTTGCATGTTCTCCCCGCGTTTGCGTGGGTTTCCTCTGGGTGCTCCGGTTTCCCCCACAAGTCCAAAGACATGTGGTACAGGTGAATTGGGTAAGTTAAAAATTGTCCGTAGTACATGTGTGTGAATGAGAGTGTATGGGTGTTTCCCAGTGATTGGTTGCAGCTGGAAGGGCATCCGCTAACATATGCTGGATAAGTTGGCGGTTCATTCCGCTGTGGCGGCCCCAGATTAATAAAGGGACTAAGCCGAAAAGAAAATGAATGAATGAAATTGGCCATAGTGTATCATAGTGTATGTGTATGCCAGAGTAGTTGGCGGTTCATTCTGCTGTGGCAACCCCTAATAAATTAGAGTCTAAGCCAAAGGAAAATGAATGAATGAATGAATGGTTTATTTTTTCTATTATGATTTTATTCATTTAATAACTCTTTCCAGTGGCTGCAATATCAAAAACAGAAAATGTTTTGGGATGAGAGCTGGATCATTCCCTATATATATCACTCTGGACGCCTCGCACCCAGCACACTACCTGTTCGAACTGTTACCGTCTGGTCGGCGCTACAGAGCACCAAGCACAAAATCAACCAGACACAGGAAAAGTTTCTTTCCTCAAGCCATCTACCTCATGAACAGTTAAATATTCCCCTACTGGGCAATAAACGTGCAATACTTTCTCATACGCACTTGTACACAGCACCTTATAACAATATACAATGCAATACTTTCTCCATTCGCATTGGTACACAGCACCTTATAACCTGTATATTTACAACATATCTGTACATACAATTCAACATTCAGATATTTTTTACTTACTGCATCTCTGTTTAATGTCTAATGTTTATCGCCTTTTTCTTTTTTCATATTTAAATTTGTGTTGTCACTGTCACTTTATGTACACTGGAAGCTTCTGTAGCCAAAACAAATTCCTTGTGTGTGTGAAGCACACTTGGCAATAAAACTGATTCTGATTCTGATATATAATTCCCTACAATAATATCCTGTTTGCTAAGTGTTTTGAGATTCATCCACTGCCTGCTTTATATGGTGACAGAGAGAGGTCAAATGCACTGCGAGTTATGAAAACACACACATGTAGAAAGAAAAACACCAACAAACTGAGAAATCTTTATCAATTTGATAACACACGCAACTTCTCATCACACATGCAAATACAGAAACATGCTGATAATAGTGCAGACCGTAACAGGAATGTGCTGGGGGGGACCCCAAAAATGACACACCTCTGAGATCTGAGAGGGTGCGTTTTTTTTTGTTGTTGTTTATTTTAACGTTGTGCTGTATATTTTTATTTTATCTAAATGTACGATTCCTTGTTGTTTGCATATATTAAATTCCAATAATCTGATGAAATAATATAATAATAACTAACAGTAAGCAGCCAGGTTTGTCACCTTTTTGAGGTCCCCACCACATTTCTGTTGTCTACCCCAGTGTTTCCCAACCCTGTTCCTGAAGGCACACTAATGCTGCGTCCCAATTCGCATACTTATACTACGACCTAAAAGTATGTACTTTTTTGTGGAGGAAAAATATATACTTTTGAGTGTGTAACAGAAAAGTATGCAAGCTTTGGGACATACTACTTCCTCGGTACACAGATCATTGTGTTGCTTAGTTAAGAGCCCTGTCAATCATCCACATTTCTGCCGTATTTAATTTCCTACCTTATTGGAGAAGCAGCAGCAGGATAATCTCCCATTCACGAGTCTTTCATGCAGAGAAATCTCCTCAGGTCTTTAGATAATTCTGCATTCAGACGGTAATGTCCAAACACGTCTTTATGTAAGTTCAGTATTGTTGTTGCAGATGAAATATAACACAGACAACACCATTTAAATATTCTCCAGTGGGCTAGATATTAATTAACAGTCATACAAACATCTTTACCGAAGCTTCTCTGCTTGACGGTTGGTCTCGCGCGTCCATCATGTTTGTAGTTTGTTTACACTTTTCACCCGCGTTTTGTAGTTCTAATCGAATTCACGTCCAACGCGCAATGTACTGTGGGCAATATCAGCAGTTAGAGTATGGACGCTTACACTTAAAATTTTTATTTTTTTTTTTTGAATATGTATTTATTGAGTTTTTGCATTTACAATTTAAAGCATTACATTACCCCTACCCCACCATAACCACGGCATTGAGAGAGAAAAAAAAAAAACCATAAAAATTCATTCATTCATTCATTTTCTTGTCGGCTTTGTCCCTTGCGGGGTCGCCACAGCGGAATGAACCGCCAACTTATCCAGCACGATTTTACGCAGCGGATGCCCTTCCAGCCGCAACCCATCTCTGGGAACTTCCACACACACATTCACACTCATACACTATGGACAATTTAGCTTACCCAATTCACCTGTACTGCATGTCTTTGGACTGTGGGGGAAACCGGAGCACCCGGAGGAAACCCACGCGAACCCAGGGGAGAACATGCAAACTCCACACAGAAACGCCAACTGACCCAGCCCAGCCGAGGTTCGAACCTGCGGCCCAGCGACGTTCTTGCTGTGAGGCAACAGCACTACCTACTGCGCCACTGGGTTGCCCCATAAAAATAAAATATATAACATTCCAGAGTTTCTAAGTCGACATTGAGAAAACAGAGTGTACCATAATTGTTT
The DNA here is from genome assembly GCA_903798195.1 of Danio kyathit. Classification (NCBI taxonomy): domain Eukaryota; kingdom Metazoa; phylum Chordata; class Actinopteri; order Cypriniformes; family Danionidae; genus Danio; species Danio kyathit. The sequence goes on from LR812540.1 coordinate 32,890,267, forward strand.
AACATGAGAGGCAAAAAGGGGTGATTCTTAATACAAAAATAAATTAATTAATTAAAATAGAAAAAGATATTTATAATAGAAAACAACCAAAACAGTCACATCCTCTTGAATCACAAAACCTTCCAGATATATCAAAGTTAACCATGAGGCAATACGTTGTCATGTTTTTAGTCAATTTGTTGTCGTTTGATATGAAGAGTTTGGTAACATCCAAAGAGTACAAAATAGAAATAACACAGAAGAAAAAATTAAATAAAAATAAATAAATACATTTATTCTAAAGGCCAGGGAGTTCTTCAAAGTATTTAATAAAGGGGGACCATTTGTCTAGGAACTTGCGTTTCGAGCCTCGAATCATGTATTTAAACTTTTCCAATTGAATGTAAGACATCACTTCATTTATCCAGCCAGCATGTGTTGGTGGTACACTTAAAATTTTGACCGGAAATAGTAAAGCATCCGGGAATTTTTGGCATACTCTTTTCAACATACTACGATTTGGGACATACTAATTCTATTTTCACATACTATTTAGGACGGATAGTATGCAAATTGGGATGCAGCATAACATTGCACATTTTCAACCTCTTCCTAATCAAGCACACCTGAATCAACTCATCAGAACATTCAAAGAGACTCCAAAACCTGAAATGAATCCAAAGGCAGACATCCAAAATGTGTACTGTTGGTGTGCCTTCAGAAACAGGGTTGGGAAATACTGGTCTATGCTATTTGCAGCACATTTTTGCATTTGCATGTGTTATGAGAATTTGCGTGTGTTATCAAATTGACAATCTTCACTTAATTTGTTAGTGTTTTTCTACATGCGTGTGTTTTCTTAACTTGCAGTGCATTTGAGCTCTCTCAGCCACCCTTAAAGGTGCTGTATGTAAGTTTTTGACTCTTCTAAAGCATAAAAATACCATAATATGTGGGCAGATATTTAAGAAACATCCCAAAGGAACATACTTGTTTAACTGAAAAACAATGCTGAAGCAGATCTTCTGCTTTGAAAATGGTTTTTCCGTGCCGGAACGCTGTCTTTGTTTAGGTCAATTTCATATGCACGATGCCAGTTTAGCCAATTATATTTCAGCACCCTGGGTTGCCTTGTTGGAAAACAGCGTATTTCATTCATTCTTCAGAAAGACTCTGAAAGCATGCGTCCGTGACCAAAAAGAACAGTATGGGAGACAGATTCAGTTCCACATGAGGTTATTAATTAGCAAATTACATAAATATTACGAACGTAAACATTAGGTGAGCAGGTTACATTGTAACCGCGTGTCCTAACAACACGCTGTGACGAGAGAGGCAGTGATCAGCTATTTGGCTGTTTGCACCAGACGAAACACGGCAGAAATTTAAATACAGCCTTTCAGAAGCACAGAATATGCACTCACTCACGGTTTAGAATCTATTTAATACATGTTAACCCACTTTAACATCATTAAATGTAGATGCTGAATCACTCATATGTGTTTAGTTCTAAAGTTCAATTTCAGACGCTTTATTGTATTTTCCAGATCTGAGGTGAACTTTCTGCTTTCAGTATATGGCAACAAATGCCATGTAAAATGCATTCAAACTAGCATTGTTAGCATTTAGCACTGAATAAAGCACACAAGGCTTACCTGAGGTGATCTAGCTGTCATAGGTTTCTGTTGTTCAGCTGTGAGAAATAGAAGCCATTTCTAATATATCAATTCGAGGTGTTGGTTAGGACAAAAACTCCTTTTAATATGGAAAATATTCCCTCTATCGCGTGTCGTTGCTTTTATTTAGAACACAGTTTAAATCACTCGCTCCTGTACTCAATCTGGCATCCCAGCGTACTTTTATTATGATTCAGGACTGCAATACCTAGTTCAACCACTGGGTGTCAAACTTACATACTGCACCTTTAAATGTTTCCATCAATTGTTACTCTAACAACATAAACACTTTTGTTCATTTAATATGACGCAACGATTGAGATACATTTTGCTCCATGGTATATTTTATCTTAGAACATCATCTTTATCACAAAAAGGTCGCAGAAATAAAAATGGTTAAGAACACAATAGCGTATTATTTGCACTTTAACTACAGTGATGCGTTTTGGGACTTGCAGGTAAATTGTGCTACACAGGTTTTTGTAGCACCACAAGTCTTCAGACAGCAAAGAGGAACTCAAGTGTGAGTCGAGTAACAGACGTGAACCCCAACTTCAAACCTCTCTACATTCAGGCTGGCATCTAGTGCGTGTTTGTCCTCTGGGGCACTTCTTCTAATCAATAAACTTAAGCTTATGTATTTGTTTATATTTTGTTTACTATATGTCGGTTCAGCTTGATCTTATGAGGAAACATAACTATTTCGCATTTTGTCAGTTATGAAAGTGTACAATATTTAAAAGGTGGCATGGCACTAAAAGCCACCCCCTAAACCCTACCCTCATTAGGCGATGAGGAAATTATACTAAATTGTATGAACGAGATTGTACAAATTCATACGGATTAGCCACTAAATAAAAAAAGTTACAGACTGTCATGAGATAGCCTTGGTTGGTTTGTTTGCTTTACTTCTTTGCTTTGTTTTCTTGTGTTTCATTTGGTGCATTTTTGTTTTGTTTGCTTTGTTTCCTTTTGTCTTTTTGCATAGCTTTTTTTGTTCTGTTTTGTTTGAGGTTGGTTTTGTGTTGTTTTGTTTTGTCTTGCTTTCGTTTGCTTTCATTTTAGTTTTGCTTTGTTTAGAGTTGCATTGTTTGCATATTTTCTTGAATTGCTTGTTTTGCTGTTTAACTTTCTTTATGTTTAGTTTTTTTCTTAACTTTTATTTTGTTTGCATTGCGTTTTGTTTTGCATTATTGGTTTTGCTTTTCCTTGCTTAATTTGTTTTGTGCTTTGTTTTTTCAGTGACTGTAGCTATAAAACACTTCCAGAAGAAACATTTCACACTCACCTAACAACGGTTGCCTAAACAATCAGAAAAGGGGTCAAAGAGTTCCGGTGAGTAATAACCACAATACCCATATACAACTATACCCACAATTCTTAAAAATAATGTTGCTTATGTACACATATGTAAAATTATATTTTAAACGTACAATACAATGTGTAAATGAATTTAAGGCTCCGTATGTAATTTTTGATGCATATTTACAACAAATCAAGGCGTAGTTTGATAATGCCTGGAATCATGTGGAAGTTGTGGTCTTCATTACATTCTAGACTCCTGCAAAGTGGGCTAAAGTATTTAAAGCATATTATTATGGTAGTATGAAGCAGAAATGATGCGCTGAAGCAATTGAGAGATGAGCGCAATGCTTTTAAATCAAATCAAATCACTTTTATTGTCACATCAGCAGCAGCACGTGTGCTACGATGAGTGAAAAGCTTAGGTGCTGGCTCCAGACAGTGCAAAATACAGATAGTGCAAATACAACGACAGTGCAAAATACAGACAGTGCAAATACAACGACAGTGCAAAATACAGACAGTACAAATACAACAACATACTCACAAAAAAACAAGACCATGTAAAATTGGCAATGTTGACAGCAATACGTACGATGGATAGGTGTACACATAGTTGTAGGCTGTATGGTTTTAAGTATAGATTTGTTAAAGTGCAGTGCATGCTACATCTTGATGGTGTGCAGTGCGGGGTATGGAAGAGTTTGTGTGGGGTGTGTTAAGTGTTCATCAGCCTGATAGTCTGAGGGAAGAAACTTTCCTTCAGTCGGCTGGTGCGTGACCGGATGCTGTGGAACCGTCTGCCTGAGGGTAGCAGAGAGAAAAGTCTATGGCTTGGGTGGCTGGAGTCGCTGATGATTCTCTTGGCTTTCCTCATGCACCTCCTGCTATAGATGTCCTGGAGGGAGGGATGCTCACCTCCTACTACGCGTCCAGCAGTTCGCACAATCCTATGTAGACCTTTGCGATTGCTGCTGGTGCTGTTTCCGTACCAGGTGGTGATGCAGCCAGTCAGGATGCTCTCCACAGTGCAGGTGTAGAACGAGCGGAGGATGTGGGGGCTCATTCCAAACCTCCTGAGACACCTGAGGTGGAAGAGGCGTTGTTGTGCCTTCCTCAGCACTGCGTCTGTGTGGGCAGTCCATGTCAGATCCTCAGCGATGTGTACTCCAAGAAACTTGAAAGTGCTGACTCCCTCCACTGGTGTCCCGTTAATGGTGATGGGAGTGTGTTCTTTCTTCTCTCTCCTGAAATCCACCACCAGCTCCCTGGTTTTGCTGATGTTGAGTGAGAGGTGGTTTTCCTGACACCACTGCGTCAGAGCTTGCACCTCCTCTCTGTAGGCCGTCTCATCATTATCTGCCTATTTTATTATGCCACAGTTCACCGCTGCTAATTCATCATTCATGAATTTACATTTGACTTTTATTAGCATCTTAATTAAGACTTTTCTTCGACCATCAGAGAACTTGATCACCCCAATCTCTGCAAGTTCATCGGAGGCCGCATTGAAATGCCTTTCCTGAGCATCATCACTGAATACTGTTTAAAGGGATGTCTGGCGGACGTGCTGTTGAATAAGGACGTCCTGATCAACTGGGGTTTCCGGTACTGTAAATCAGTCTTTTGATGCTCCATGATTGAACATCACATATAAAACCAACTCTTGCATCAACAGATTGTCTTTTGCTATTGATATTGCCCGAGGAATGGCGTACCTGCACCAGCACAAAATGATTCATGGACACCTTCATTCGCGTAACTGTGTGATTGATGACCGCTAGGTCTGCAAAATATCAGGTAGGGCTATGGTACATTTTCTAGAAAAATAATCTCAGTTATGAACACGTGTTTAATGATACAGACTATGGGTTAATTACGGTGGCCGAGAGAGCTTAACCCGCTGCAATTTAAGAAAGCACATGCAATAACAAAAAACACCAGCAAATTAAGAAACGATCTTCATCAATTTGACAGACACCTGTTGCAAATTGATCACAACACAAACAACTGAAGAAACGCGCTGCAAATTGATCACAACACAAAGGAAGAAACGCGCTGCAAATTGATCACAACACAAACAACTGAAGAAACGCACAGCAAATTGGTCAAAACACTTGCAAACATCCACATAACACAACGGAAATGTTTCAAGAGGACCCAAAAACATGACGGACCCAGCTGAGAGATACGGAGGTGTTATTGTACCGTGACTGTTGTTCAGTGAAGTGATTGGTGTTTGTGTTTTGACCAATTTGCAGCGCGTTTCTTCCTTTGTGTTGTAATCAATTTGCAGCGCGTTTCTTCCATTGTGTTGTGATCAATTTGCAGCGCGTTTCTTCCATTGTGTTGTGATCAATTTGCTGCGCATTTCTTTCTTTGTGTTGTGATCAATTTGCAGCGCGTTTCTTCCTTTGTGTTGTGATCAATTTGCTGCGCATTTCTTTCTTTGTGTTGTGATCAATTTGCTGCGCATTTCTTCCTTTGTGTTGTGATCAATTTGCAGCGCATTTCTTCCTTTGTGTTGTGATCAATTTGCTGCGCATTTCTTCCTTTGTGTTGTGATCAATTTGCAGCGCGTTTCTTCCTTTGTGTTGTGATCAATTTGCAGCGCGTTTCTTCAGTTGTTTGTGTTGTGATCAATTTGCAACAGGTGTCTTAATCTATTGCATTTACTGCGCTCCTGAAGTCCTGTTGAGAATCAGTACAAACTTCACAGCCGCAGCTGATGTGTACAGGTGGGAGAAATTAATGAATAAATTAATTATATATACACTACCGGTCAAAAGTTTGGGGTCAGTTTTTTTTTCATGTTTTTTTTTTTTTAAAGAAAATTATTCTGTTCCTTAAGGCGGCATTTATTAAATATAAAAAAAATATTTATAAAATATTTATTTATTACTTACTGTATGTAGTTTCAAATAAAAATTATTACTCCAGTCAATTGGGTAGGCTAAAATTGTCCATAGTGTATGTGTGTGAATGAGTGTGTATGGATGTTTCCCAGAGATGGGTTGCAGCTGGAAGGGCATCAGCTGCGTAAAACATATGGTGGATAAGTTGGCGGTTCATTCCGCTGTGGCGAACCCAGATTAATAAAGGGGCTAAGCCGAAATGAATGAATAAATGTTTTAAAATAACTGATATGAACCTTTATTTAAACTATACAGAAATGACAAAAACACAACAAAATTGCTAAAACTTTACAAACAATTAAGATAACATTAAAAATAAACACAAATTCAAACTTGCTCTGAAAAATGGTGCTACAGTAAATAGCTCTAATACTGTTTTTTTTTTGGTTCATAATTATACAGGGAAACAATTTAAGTGCAACATAGCACTATATCTTTAAAGATGTTATAACACCTTAACCACCTCAAAGAAAGACAAATGAATGATCAATGGTGCTCTTTAGGTCTGAAGTTGGTTCCACTATAATTATATGAGCAAAAAAGAACTGCAGAAGAAGCGATTTCTGTGTGCGTTTGTCTTAATAAAAGCGACAGTATCTCTGCAAAACCAGAATGTCCATGCTCTTATCTTCATGCACATGCAAATGTTTTGTATATTTTACAGAAGCATCCCAGACAGGCAATTTGTAGAAGCATGAAATAAACATTTGTCTTTTCTTTCCTTTCTCAAGCTACTCCATTATCTTGCTGGAAATCACCACTCGCTGCGACCTGCTTTCGATCAGTACACAAGGATCAGGAAGATTTTAGAAGATTTAGACGTTTTTGCATAAGACGTGATGATAAGACGTGCAAGACATGCATATTGTGTGTTTTGTGCAGGAACAGGCAGAATCAGTGAAGCTTGATGTCACATGGCGTCCATCACTTCCCAAACTAAAGGCTGGGAAATCAGACAGTGATTGTCCAGATCCCGATGATTACTGCGAGGTCTGTATTCTCCTAATTGATGTTAATTGCTGTTTACTTAAGCATGTTTCCTTTTGTGGCTTCATTACTTCAAGATTGAGAACATTTACTATGCTTGATTAAGGCAGGACACTGTGGGTGAATAGTGTAAAATTAACTAATGTAGTTCTTCAGCCACAGTTGACTGATGACATGAAGAACTGCAAACATTACAAGTTTTTTTGAATTGTTAAATTCCATATTTTTAAATATGCACTAGATTGTGTCCATTTCTACCATAAGAAATCTCAACTTTGGAGGGTCTGGTTAAAATTCTGGTTAAGTCTGGTTTTGTTAATATAAGTAAGTTTTATATATATATTAACTAGATATATTATATAACTATATAATTATATTAACCAGACTTGACTAGAGTTTGAACCAAACTAACCATTGTTGAGATTTCTTATATACATCTGAAAGTTTTTTTTCTTTTTTAAATATTTCCCAAATGATGTTTAACAGAGCAAGGAAATTTTCACAGTATGTCTGATAATATTTTTTTTCTTCTGGAGAAAATCTTATTTGTTTTAATTTCGGCTAGAATAAAAGCAGTTTTTAATAAAAAAAAAAACATTTTAAGGTCAAAATTATAAGCCCCTTTGACCTATATTTTTTTCCGATAGTCTACAGAACAAACCATCGTTATACAATAACTTGCCTAATTACCCTAACCTGCCTAGTTAACCTAATTAACCTAGTTAAGCCTTTAAATGTCACTTTAAGCTGTATGGCAAATATAAAATAAATCAGTTATTAGAACTGAGTTATTAAAACTATTATGTTTAGAATTGTGTTGAAAAAATCTTCTCTCCGTTAAACAAAAATTGGGGAAAAAAATAAACAGGCGGCTAATAACTCTGACTTTAACTGTATATATATATATATATATATATATATATATATATATATATATATATATATATATATATATATATATATATATATATATATATATAGGAAAAATGTCTAATTTTAATTTAGAATAGCTTGGTATTTTGTATAATATATACAGAATAAACAAACATGACAAAAACAAACAAATTTCCTAAATCTTTAACTGAAATTAAGATAAACAGAAAATATAAAATGGTGAATAGGGTCAAATTAACTAATAATACATCCACAACTGATTAATTACATTTAGAATTGCTAATGTTGTTAATTTTACAAGCTTTCTAAACAGTTTTTTTTTTTTAAAGATTTATTTTTTGCCTATTTTCCTTCATTAGATAGGACAGTATTGAGACAGGAAGCGAAGTTGGAGAGAGAGAGATAGGGGGGTAGGATAGGGAAATGTCCTCGAGCCGGGATTCAAACTCGGAACGCCCTGACGTGCTACTGCACCATATGTCGGCGCGCTAACCACTAGGCTATTGCGCCGACTAGTTGTTTTTAATTATGCAAACGACATATTAATTATTTAAATAAGTAGTATTGTGCATACATTTCTACCATAAAAATCTGCATAAAACATTCATGATACTTTTGCTATATATTTGATATATATTTATAGACATATTTAGAGGCAAAGTTTTTAATAGGAATGAGTTTTTTGTGAATCTCTTTTTATCACTTCATAATTAATAAAATGTTGTATATAATTCAATTATGTTCAATCAAATCCTTCTGTAAAAACTTTCAAAATACTGATATGATTACCCAAATTCCAAAATCTTAAAACTAACAGAAACAGGTGCATGAATAAAACACTCTATTTAACTATAGTGTCTCTTTTTAAAACATAATAAATGTGGATCGATAAAAAGAGCTCAATGTTCAAGGTCTAATTTCACGCAGCTGATAAAGAGATGCTGGTCCCACAACGTCACCATGAGGCCCACATTTGAGCAGGAGAAGAAGATCCTTGATAAAATGAACCCACATAAGGTCAGCCCTGTGGATATGATGATGAACCTGGTATGTATCTTGTCTAGACAAGTCTCCATACCAAGTTTGCTGATTTGTTTTATTAAAATACAATAATTGGATGCAAAATAAGCAAGCAGCATAATTTATTATACCATTAATACCATTATTTGATTGCATTCAGCTCATTACATACATAAATCTATATACATTATTATTAAATTTAGATTTTGATTATTATAATTTGTATACTGCTAATTAAAATATATTAAATGAAATTAAAATTATTTATACTTGCACAATATAATTTGTAATCTATGTTATTTGTGATTTTTTATTCATATATATTACATATACATATATAGTGTTTTGATTTCTAAATGTAATTTCATATGAATAAAATATATTTAAATGTGTGTACATGTAATGTGTTAATAAATGGCATAGCATGTTAAATGCAGTATATAGTTTAAATTTATTTATTGTTTTTCTAGATTGAAACGTACAGTAAACATCTGGAAAGCATTGTAGCTGAGAGAACTCAGGATCTTCTTCAGGAAAAGCAGAAGACCGACCGTTTACTCTACAGTATGAACTTGTATATGAAATTACAGACTGATAACAGTGTTCATGACTCATAGTTAATTGTTCATAATCAGCACATGGTCAGAATAAACACATTAACTGTTGTTCAAATGGTTCCACCTACTGGACAAATAAAGCATTAGAGACTTTTAACTTTCAGCTTGAGACTTTGGTGCAGTTTCTATTGCAAACAATTAATGTTTTATTAATTAATTTTTACTTTTTGTGTCAGGAATGTTGCCGAAACCAGTAGCTGATGATCTTCGTCAGGAATGCACAGCAGAGGCCCAAAGTTACTCCAACGCCACTGTATATTACAGGCAAGATCAAATTTTATATATACATTTAAATTTATATATATATATATATATATATATATATATATATATATATATATATATATATATATATATATATATATATATATATATATATATATATATATATATATATAATTTTTTTTTTTATAATTTTTTTTTTTAATAAAATGTTGACAAATTAAACTTTTTTTATATACATTTAAATTATTTATATGCAATGCTGGATATGCTAGATAAGTTGGCGGTTCATTCCGCTGTGGCGACCCCGGATTAATAAAGGGACTAAGCCTAAAAAAATAAATGTATGTGTGTGTGTGTGTGTGTGTATATATATATATATATATATATATATATATATATATATATATATATATATATATATATAAACCGCCAACTTATCCAGCACATGTTTTACGCAGCGGATGCCCTTCCAGCCACAACCCATCACTGGGAAAACAATGTTGAAGTCAGAATTATTAGCCCCCCTTTGATTTTTTTTCTTTTTTAAATATTTCCCAAATGATGTTTAACAGAGCAAGGAAATTTTCACAGTATGTCTGATAATATTTTTTCTTCTGGAGAAAGATGTTTTATTTCGGCTAGAATAAAAAAACTGTTTTTAATTTTTTAAAAAACATTTTAAGGTCAATATTACAGTATTAGTGCCTTTAAGCTTTTTTTTCCTGATTGTCTACAGACACATTTCAGCACATTTCTAAACATAATAGTTTTAATAACTCGTTTCTAATAACTGATTTATTTTACCTTTGTCATGATGACAGTAAATAATATTTCACTAGATATTTTTCAAGACACTTCTATACAGCTTAAAGTGACATTTAAAGGCTTAACTAGGTTAATTAGGGTTACTAGGCAGATTAGGGTAATTAGGCAAGTTATTGTATAACGATGGTTTGTTCTGTAGACTATTGAAAAAAAAAAATAGCTTAAAGGGGCTAATAATTTTGACCTTAAAATGGCCAAAATAGCCAAAATAAAACAAATAAAACTTTATCCAAAATAAAAAATATTATCAGACATACTGTAAAAAATTTCCTTGCTCTGTTAAACATAATTTGGGAAATATTAAAAAAAAAAAAAATTCAAAGGGCGGCTAAAAAATCTGAATTCAACTGTGTGTGTGTGTGTGTGTGTGTGTGTGTGTGTGTGTGTGTGTGTGTGTGTGTGTGTGTGTGTGTGTGTGTGTGTATATATATATTTGTGAAGCAATGCCAGTTGTTGTTGATTCATTTTAATTATAATTGATCCTTCTTTATAGATATAGTAGATCATCCAAAACTTAAAAATCTGCCATCATTTACTCACCCTTTACTTGTTACAAACCTGTATGAGTTTGTTTTCACCTTTGAACACAAATTTTGAAAACCAGTAACAGTTGACTTTCATAGCATTTGTTTTTCCTATGGGTGTCAATGGCTTTTGGTTTCTAACTTTCATCAGATTATCTGCTTTTGTTTTCAACAGGAAAAAACTCATAGTTTTGGAACCGCTTGATGATGATTAAATTGTGAGTTAACTTTCATATTTGGATGAAATTTACCTTTATACCACAGGTGTCAAAGCCAGTTCCTGGAGGGCCGCAGCTCCGCACAGTTTAGTTTCAACCCTGCTTCAACACACTTATACCTGTATGTTTCAAACAAGCCTGAAGGACTCAGTTAGTTTGATCAGGTGTGTTTAATTTGGGTTGAAACTAAACTGCGCAGACTTGCAGGAACTGGGTTTGACACCTGTGCTTTAAACCTACAAGCATCTAAAGCATCAAACCTCAGAAACACTCCTCACATTGTAAATTTGTCTTCTCACTTAAAACGTACAAAATTCTGTCAATGCTCCAAAGGTTATCGTTAATGTTATAAACAGTCATTGTTGTATGTTTTTTTAGGACCCGTTGTAGCTGGAGTGGTTGGCACCAAAATGCCCCGATACTGCTTGTTTGGTGACACTGTAAACACAGCGTCCCGTATGGAGTCGACCAGTGAAGGTATTCGGGCAAACAAAGCTGTTTACTCAGCGTCAATTAGTAACAGGTCCTGTCTAATGCTTCCTGGGCAAATGGAATCTTGCAAATATTTGTCTTTGAGCACTGTTTTATTGGCTATAATGGAGTAAAACTAAATGCTGATTATAGTTAGTATTCAAATACTGTATTTCCATGTCAAGACCTTCTGTGTAAATCAAAGTATGCTAAAGCTATCCATCTACAGTTTTATTATTACCAAAAGTAGAGTGTCATGGATCCCTATAAAATTCCAAAACATTTTGGGCCTTCCTATTCCTATCCCAAATGACTTTATTTTATCATGGTTTTATGGTGTTTACAGCTTTAAAGATCCAGTGTAGTGGCTCTACAGCAGATCTTCTGCAGACTCTTGGTGGATATGTGCTGATGTGTCGTGGGTCCCTCAATGTGAAGGTAAAACGGTCAGATCATTCTTTATACAGCACTTGTCTGCGTATGCAAATAAGCCACCCACAGAGCTATTATTTAGCCTGCCGTAAATCTAATGTTTCAAAATAGTTTGTTCCCTCATCATGGTTTCCAAGGAGAACTCACCAGTTTAAACTCAAAGCAATGAAATTGATGATGCAAAAAAAGATTTTTGCTTTCTCTTGCAAAACGTTTGTGATGAAAGTAAAACAAGGTGAGAGGAAAAGGTATACTTAAGTGCTTTTTGCACACAAAAACATAAAGTCTTCCAAAGGGAGACTGCATTTTCGCAAGAGAATGAAAACATTTTGCAAGCGGATACAAAGTGCAATACTTTTGTAAGAGAACAAAAGTTTCACTGTGTAACAAAAATCTGAGAAAGAACAGCAAGTTTCTCTGGAAAAGGCTATATTATTGTGAGGGAATGCAGGTTTAAAGGAGGAACATAATACCTTTGTGAGAAAACCAAATCAATGAAATAGGATTTGACAAAAATTGACAATTTTGTATAAATGTATTATTTTTTTATATAAAACATACTGTTTTTAGGAAATAGTTAACTTAAGGGCCTGCATAACCAAGTCATGCCCGTTATACATTTTAAATGAATTTTATTGTTAACAATAATTTTTATTATATTAAAGGCACAGTATGCCATTGTTGCCACTAGGGGACACATATTCACAACAAACAAAGGATTAATTTAAAGACACCATGACTGAGTGTGGAATCATGGGTGTTGTGGTCGTTACATCCTACGAGACTTGTGCAGAAAAGCTGCATAAAAGCAGCAGAGCTTTTTTTATGCCATAGTCCACTGCTTCTGACTCCTGCTCGTGATCACATGGAGAGGTAGTAGTGCTGTTTATCATACAAAATACATTTTAGGGTTCTGATATAATGCTGCTGTGTGTCGATTTTTAAAATACATAATATATTAAAGCCTCTTGGTGTTTCCCTCCTTCCTATTGACCTTATTTTTAAATGAGGAGGTGCGATCGTTTTTGTGATTGTTTTAGAATTTCCGTTCCAGTTGCCTATGGGAGAAATGACTTGGAATAATAAACGCACAAAACAGTCATACTACTTGCTCTATAAACAAGTGTTTGCATGACTATACAGACAAAGAAGAATAATATAATAAGAAAACATCAGTTTGCAACATCAAGCAGTATAACAAGATGTTTTAATGTTTCTCTGGCCCAGTTCTGGCCCACACAATCAGGTTTTGCTTGTCCCACATGGCGCAGTGAATTACAGTACATAACTGGACCATGTCTAGCTTCCAGACCAGGGCCAAACATGGACCATATCTGGGTCAAGTCTCAGCCAATTTAATAACTCATAACTGGGCCTGAGCTGGGCCAGATAGGTTGGTGTGTCACAATTGCAATGAAATAGATAAACCCATGAAGCATTGCGCTTTAAGCACACTATGGGTGTGCTTTTTCTTAAAGCGACCTGATTGGTAGATTTTTTTTCTTTACTCAAAGATTATTTTATTGTATTTTAAATGTGGGTCAAGACAGGTCAAACATATCAATGGCCCACATATCAACAATTAACATCTGGGCCAAATACATACTACATCTGGCCCAAATCTTGTGTGCCACCTTAAAGATGGTGCCACCTCTGCCAAACCCAGGCCATGTTTGGCCCACATGCTGTATGCCAGTGCCGGACGAATGCCTTCTGTGCCAACTTTATGTCAAATCTGGGCCAGAATTCTTTGCTACCTGGGAAGTAAATGAGACCGGAAGTCTTGAGCCAAAAAGATTCAAATGGCTGCGCCCGCTCGTGCGCAAAGAATAAGGTGAATAAAAACCAGACCGGAAATTGAGGGTGTATGATATTATTAGCATGGCCACAGAGGACATGATCTGTGTCACTAATGGCTTATTTCTCTGGACTTGAGTTTTAGTTGGTGAATATGTATATATGTATATATATATTGGTGAAAATGTAAGTACATAAGTCAGCAAAATATATACCATTGTTCTAGTGATTGTTGAATATTTTAATGAAAAAAATCTTAAATATTGTGCCTTAAGCCATGTTATTTGTAATAGCTTATGTAATTTTATTCATAATCTGATCCAGTATATTACACACCCTTCTACCAAATCGATCCACTATTGATCTTTTTCTTCCTGAAATGATTGTATAATCCCTAGAGAATAAACTCAAGAGCCCAGCTCAGCTGTGCATGTCTCAATTAGGACTCGGCCTCAGCTGGCTTTTGCGTTTTCACTTAAGTGATGTCTGTTCATTATGCACAAGCAAATATACACCTCTACTCTGTCGCTCTCTCCTATGTCCCCTCTTTCTTTCTTTTGTACAATGCTGTCTTTCAGAGCATTGTGTTTAGGATACGCTGGAGAAGATTTACTGATTGACGCTCTTTGTTAAACAGGGGAAAGGTGAAATGACTACTTGGTGGCTGGAGTCAAAAAGAGGACAGACCCTTTGATTCAGGAAGATAAATCGTGGGACTTTCCTATTCCTGTTAGCAGTTAACTTATGACAGAAAATTAAACAAATGATAACTAACTGTAATGAAGTGTCTGCTAAGTATTCAATTTAATTGCTGCTATACTTAAATGTTTGCTGCTCATTGCTGTGTATCAGAAAAAAAGGACAATAATAAAACGTTGAATATGTAAAAATGGTCCTTGTGACAAAGATAAAATGTATAGTATTTCTGTCTGTATAAACATATTTCAGTGTTTTATCTTTATTCTTCAGTCAGTAATGTGTTATTTGAAAGATATGCTGCAATAAAATGTGCATGACTGAAATACTTGCTTGTCAATTTTCTAAATATTTAGTACAGTATACCAATGATAGTCTACATTTGGTAGTTTGGTGTTAAAAGAACTAGCCTGTTTTGGTTTTTACTTAGGACCTGCATTGACTGCGACGAGTCTTATTGGTTGATTTTCCTCGGGGGTGCGTGAGCTGCAGCCAATGACACGCCCTCGTCTTCGTTTCCAAGCAACGCATTTGCTTGAGACTGTTTTTTTTTCGTTCAAGGTTGAGGGCTGAGAGGAAAGCGCCTGCATCAATGTAACGTCGTGTCAAGATAAGAGGCTTTATTACGCAAACTTCCCGGTTAAAATGTTTTAATTTGCTCCGAATGTCGGGAAATGAAGCTGGCAAACCTCACGTACGAGTTCTCTTGAATGCCAAAAGATACGCAGTAAGTCTGGCGCTTTGCAAGTTTAAGGCTTCATTTGTTAAGCACGACAGATATTTCTCGTTCCAAAATATGTAAACATCGCTGGTATGTCGCTTATTATTATGTAAATGTGTATAAAATCAGCGTCACAGGGCAGACATCCTTCTATTCACCTTAACCTACTTAACATCTTATCTAGGTTTTTAATAACCAGTAATAGAGCTTCCTTTTCTTCATCTCTTTTTTGCAATAAAGCATGTTTTTAGAATATATTTTCTATTTATAATTTATTCACAGATATTTTAGAAGTTGTATAGATTTATAACGGCAACGCAGTGGCGCAGTAGGTAGTGCTGTTGCCTCACAGCAAGAACGTCGCTGGGTCGCAGGTTCGAACCTCGGCTGGGCTAGGTCAGTTGGCGTTTCTGTGTGGAGTTTGCATGTTCTCCCTGCGTTCGCGTGGGTTTCCTCCGGGTGCTCCGGTTTCCCCCACAGTCCAAAGACATGCGGTACAAGTGAATTGGGTAGGCTAAATTGTCCGTAGTGTATGAGTGTGAATGTGTGTGTGTGGAAGTTCCCAGAGATGGGTTGTGGCTGGAAGGGCATCCGCTGCGTAAAATCGTGCTGGATAAGTTGGCGGTTCATTCCGCTGTGGCGACCCCGCAAGGGACAAAGCCGACAAGAAAATGAATGAATGAATGAATAGATTTATAACACTCCAATTTTCATATTATATTATTTTTACAGTCATGGGAAAACAGAATATTTCAGAACATTGTTTCTTTTGGGGGGTTGTATGGACAAGTGATATTTTACCTTCCAAAATAATGGAGATTTTAATAATGATCTAAAGCCATGTTTTAAATTGTATCTTAATAGTTGCAGTCTCTTTAAAATAATTGTTTTGGAGCTTAAATAATGGCAGGTGTGTTTTTCTTTCCAAAATAAGTCTTTTAAATCAGCTTCAGCAAGTGTATTATTCAAGAAATTATTATTATTTCCTTTATTTAGCCAGGAGATCACATTGAGACAGTACTGTCTCTTCTGTCAGTGAGACCTGGTGATAGAAGAAACAGTATTGAAGCCGTTGCTCCAGATAACCAAAATCTCATGGGGAAAGGAAAGATTATGTGACTGAAAATACTGTGGAAAGTTATTTTAAGGATGAGTTCTCCTCCTAACCTCATTTAGAGCAGGATTCACTCATAACTGTGTAACAGCATATAGGTAGTATTGAGATACATCTTTACATTTATTAACAATATTGCTTGTATTATTTTATCTGCAGCACACAAATATGTGTTTTGGTTTATTTTCCAGGACGTTTAGGCAATGTCTCCTTCCAGACTCTACACAGCATCTGCGGTGCCTCCTCTACCATTAAGTTCTTTTAATGTTTCAAGCAACTTCTGCACAGAAGAGAATATCTCGGAGTGCATTCAGTACATCAATCAGGTAGGTGCTCTTATGTGTATGAAGCTTGTTTTATGGATAGTAATGCAACGATTCACTCATTTCACAAAGCAATATGATTTTTTATGATATTTCATAATTTTTATTTTATGTTTTAGAAATGATGAATTATCGGTTTTAATATTTCTCTGATTAAATGCTGCACATTTTTATTCAGCTGACTAAGTGCGATATGATTTTCTCATTTTTCATTCTCACATTAGTTTTATGATTATTTTCAAAATAGTAAAGTGTGCTTAATGTTCCTTTGATAAAATGCTGCACACTTCTTTCTAAAATTGAAATAAATGTAAAAAAATATTCATTCATTTTCCTTTGGCTTAGTCCTTTTATTTATCTGGGGTCACCATAGCGGAATGAACTCCTAATTATCCAGCATATGTTTTACGCAGCGAATGCCCTTCCAGCCGCAACCCAGTACTGGGAAACATCCATACTCACTTACATTCACATTCATACACTATGGCCAGTTTAGCTTATTCAATTCACCTATAGCGCATGCCTTTGGACTGTGTGGGAAACTGGAGCACCCGGAGGAAACCCAGGCGAACACGGGTAGAAAATGCAAACTTCACACAGAAACGCCAACTGGCCCAGCCGGGACTTGAACCAGCGTCTTGCTGTAAGGTGACAGTGTTAACCACTGAGCCATCGTGCCGCACTCAAATAATACAACCAAACTAAAAAAATAAAATGCAAAAAGAACCCTTTTGAACCTTGCAAAAGTTCAGGTCGTATAGCACTAGCAAGTGTAAACACAAATCAGATATGAGAAGGGCCAGGCAGAATCTGCTGACATTTTTTAATATTTCTGCGCAGAATTTTGTAAAAAATGTGCAGATTTATGTAGAATGATTATGTGGCAAATCTTATAATATATCTATAATATAATATAATATAATATAATATAATATATCTACTAAAAGACAGAAAATATTACTTTACAATCTGTATTGTAAATAAATCAAATGAACATTTTCATATTTGTCAATAATATTACTGAAATTAATTTAAAAACTGAAAGAACACTTACACGTTTATACAAGAAAATAAATGGACTCAGTGATGGGCTAAACATCTGCAGATTTCTGCGCTCGCAGATTCCATGTGGGCCTAGATATCAGTCACAATTAAAAGAATATATAAATGTTGAATGTTCAAAAAAAATTCTATCTTATAAATCTTACAAGTATTAAATCAGAATTGGGCATCAAGACTTGCAGAGTAAATGAGGGATTTCATATGTGGTATTAAAGCTGATCAGATGTTTTGCTCTGGAAGCACATTGAGCAGTTAAGTATGTCAGAATTCATCGGACTTTTCCATCATTTTCAATCGACATTCACCATCATTTTGCTCTGGCTTATTCTGCAAACATCCTCTTCCTCCTCTTCTTTTCTGTATCATAAGTTTATCATCCGTCAGTGCCAAAAGTCTTGCAATGTAAACCCTGCCATATTTTAAATGAACATAAATGCCATGAGAACATTTTCCACTTTACATTCACAGGAGTTGTCGTCTCTGTGCTTCACGCCAATTTTCCGTAACTCTGATGACATCCTTGATCTGGATGCTGTGGTTGTTTTAAACAACATTTATGACTTGCTTCAGCTACACCGTCGTGCTGTGGGAATGATGGAGGAGCTGGAGGTGGAGCAGCTCAAGTCCAGCAGTGACCTCCATTACCAGCACCTCACCAACTCCAGACTGAAGGTTTGGCTTTTTTTTTCACATATACTGTAAATACATAGATTTTCTAATAAACAAAACAAAATTGCTATAAATTCTCACTGTTTTGTAGGACCAGCTGGAACTTTCTAAGAAGGAAAACATGCGCTTGCACGAAAGAGAGCGTCAGCTAGAAACAAACTTAAAGACTTTGCAAAACAGCCTGAAAGATGCAAAAGAGGAGGTATGTACAAGGATTTTCTTTGTTTTGTTTCAGCAGTGAACTTAATTGTCAGGTTTTTGTAAAATGCAAGGTAATTTTTATGTTAATAGGTACAAAGGCTGCAGGGTATCATTGCGAGTCGTGCAACGCAATATAATCATGATATTAAGAGGAGAGAAAGGGAGCACAACAAAGTGAAAGAACGCCTTAGTCAAGTGCTTATTGCCAAAAAGGGTAACAAACAAGGTACTGTGTATTACTTATATATATGAACTAACATTGAATGTACTGTCTATAATACTTATCACACCCTGCCCTCATACAAATGTTTAAGGTTGGTGATTTTTAGGGGTTTTGACAGAAATGTTTTGGGTGTGTTTGCATGAAAATGATCTATAAAGACCACCCAAAAATATCCTTCTTGTTTTTGCACAATTTATGTACAGATGGCAGTGTTGTCAAGCTGAATTTTTAGTAGTCATTACTAGGGCTGTGGGATTTGGGGAAAATATCCAAATGTTTTATTTATTTTTTTTGACAGGTATTGCGATTTAATTTTGTAGTCAAGATTCAGCTCAATAATCTGTAAGTCGTGGGAACAATTCTGCGATAGCTCTTAAAAATTAACTGTTTTTGTTCTGTGTTTGTGACTTAGAAACCAAAATATTCCCAAATTACTAATGCTGTTTTTCTTTGATATTAATTAGTCTATTAATGCTTCTGAAGCAGCAGACGCCATCATCCCACTTGTCCATGCTTTCCTGTTTGTTTGTTTTTTTCATTGTGGGCGTTCCGCATAGTTTGATTGTGCAATTCTGATTGGGCAGAACAAAAGTTTGCTCACTCAATTGGCCAGTAAGACTATCACACACAAAGGACAGTCACGCATTTGCTCTGGGCAGGGGACATTAAATAATACATATATATATATTTTATGTCGCAGCCTCTTGCGATTTAACTAATCGCATTGTTTCAAATTATGATTGCGATTCGATTTTGATTATTCGCACAGCTCTAGTCATTATTTTAGATATATGTCACATGGTTTTTCAGAAATCATTCTTATATCCTAATGTGATTAATGATTTAATATATGATTTTATGATTAAACTAATGCATTTTTATAAAGAACATCAGTTTTTGTAGCATTTTTTTGTATGGGTCCTTTATTGTCGCTATTTTAGATCAATGCATTCTTTCTGAATAAAAGTAATGATTTAAAAAAAAAAAAAAACTTCTTATTCATCCTAGTTGTTTGTTAATGTTTATGTTTTAGCTGACTGAGTACACTGGTAAGTTCATGCATGATTTATGATTTGAAAGGTTCAGAATTTAACTTGATAATTCTATATATATATATATATATATATATATATATATATACAGTTAGGTCCATAAATATTTAGACATCGGCACAATTTTGTTTTTTGTCAACATCAGTTGTTTCCGTGATCTTCCGGGTCTTTTTGTTTCTGAGCTCACTGGTGCATTCTTTCTTCTTAAGAATGTTCCAAACAGTTGTTTTGGCCACGCGTAATGTTTTTGCTATCTCTCCTATGGGTTTGTTTCGTTTTTTCAGCCTAATGATGGCTTGCTTGACTGATAGTGACAGCTCTTTGGAACTCATCTTGAGCCGAGAGTTGACAGTAACAGATTCCAAATGCAAATAGCACACTTGAAATTAACTCTGGACCTTTTATCTGCTCATTGTAATTGGGATAGTGAGGGAATAGCACACACCTGGCCATGGAACAGCTTAGAATTCAATTGTCCAATTACTTTTGGACCCTTAACAAGTGGGAGGCACATACCCTCAAATTCATGCTGACCGTCTGCAGCTAAAGCACATCTTGTGCATTTCATTTCAAATCTATTGTGTTGGTAGATACAGCTAAAAATGTTAGAATTGTGTCGATGTCCAAATATTTATCGACCTGACTGTATATATGTACACACACACACACACACCATTTTTAAAGAAGTTCCTTTTGTCTGATTTTGAAGACTATGAAATGCTTTACATTGTACCCTATTTCAGGAATGGATGTTTTGAATTATGTTGGAAGGTCGGATGGGAGAAGATGTCTTTGGAAAACTGGAAAAACTGAATCCAGGTAGAAGAGATATAGTATATATCATTACTGTTGCAAATGAATGTTTTATATAGTTTCCCTTCGTATAGACTTAATTTATGTTTTTTCTCTTTAGACATGAGGGAGAAATGTACAGAACTCTTCTCAATGAGTTTGATAATCGTCAGAGAGAACTAATGCAGGAAAACATAGAACTGAAGAAGGTGCTTCAACAAATGAAACGAGAGATGGTTGGACTTTTAAATTCAAAGAAGACATGCCAAAAGGAAGAAAAACAAAGCAATAATCAGGTTAGTCTGTAATGTCATTTTACACAACACATTTTAACTTGCATTATGAAGCAGCTTGCTTTGCTGGGTATTTGAAGATACAGTATTACAATTTTTTTAATTACTTTTTTTTAATTCAAATGACTTTACAGACGAATTCAGATGACGAGGACCCTTCAAAGGGACCTCCTGAGATGTCATGTGATCATGCTCGGGAGAAACTCACCAACAGCATTCGTCAGCAGTGGAGGAAACTGAAGCATCATGTTGAAAGGCTAGACAGCCAAGGTACTGTATAAGATGTCACTCACATATGTTTAAGACAAAGTATACTTTGGTTTTATACAAGAGTAGAACAGTCATCCTACATTGATACTGCCATCTTTTGAATTGCGAGTCTAAGGCAGGGTTTTTCAAACTTTTAGGACACACGCGCCCCCAATTTTGTCCGATTTAACTCACCCCCCCCCCCACCCAAAAGTGTGTAGCATTAATTACATTGAAACATAAATATGCAGCTTACCTGATTCAGTGTGATGGCTGAGCCTTTTTCTGTGAGGACAACATGCTAATCCATGATTTAATTACTGAGACTAACCGTAAATCATCTTCTACTGTCAAAAAGCGTGAGCCATAGTCTACTTGCTTTTGATGTACGTACATACAGAAAAAGCCAAGTTGGCAGAGCCCTGACAGTGTGGTTGAGTCGAAAATTGAGTACGTTTACATGGGCAACAATATTTTTATATGATTTTAATACGATTAAGACAATACTCTGTTTAAGAGACCACCATGTACACAGCGATTTTTGATTACCTTAAACCAACTAAAGTCATAATTGAACTAAACTGAAATGGAGTTAAGACGTGGAGTATGCATATATTAGTGGCATTATTGAAGTAATCAATCACTCAAAATCAATTAAACTATTACCGTCATGTAGGACTTTGCGCTTCATTCAGATATTATTGGCATTTTGCGACAAGATGCACATACTGTCAGTAAAGGACCGCGCACGTACACACACACCAATAACAGTGTTGCCAGATTGGGCAGTTTTGAATTCGATTGTGCAGGTAAAAAATTATGTAGGTGGGTAGTGAAAATTTAGCTTTTGGGCTGGAATCAGTCAGCTACATCTGGCAACACTCATATCCCATTAAAACTTCTTCCACCAGTCCTTACTAAATATTCGCGTCTAATACCCCAGTTTGTCATGGGGAAATGTTCATGAGTGAAAGTGCCGAACTGAAGTTAAAGTCGAAAAATTAAAGATGAAACACCCGAAATTACATGAGACTGCAGGAAACATGGATAGCCTGGTGACGCAACATTCGAAAAGCACTTCACGTGACACCTTAATTATATTATTGTCTTATTCAGATGAAGGCAAATAACTATTACTGATGTCCATGTAAAGGTAGTCTGTATGTATTCATCTCGTATGTCTTGAAAGAAAGTGAAAGATCCAGAGGGGCATCCTGCTGATTTGATTCAGAAGGGCACTTTTTTGTCAGACGGCTCACTGGTTTGACTTTCCGCAGTAACTCTGTAGGTGCCTGATAGTTAGATGTTAGAACGTTAGAACGTTAATCAGTTTCACTCTAGTGAACGCATAAAAATTGTCATCATAATTTTCTCAAGTGCACGCCTCAAATTCTCGCGCCCCCCTTAATAGGTGCTGGTGCCCCTCTGGTGGGGCGCACCCCACAGTTTGAAAACCCCTGGTCTAAGGGGCCATTTACACAGAAATAATCTTTGCATCTAAAAGCGTGAGATGCAGCCCTCAGGAATGTTTTTATGTTGTTAGTTGCTCATTAAATTCATTCATTCATTCATTTTCTTGTCGGAAACCCACGCGAACGCAGGGAGAACATGCAAACTCCACACAGAAACGCAAACTGACCCAGCCCAGCCGAGGTTCAAACCTGCGACCCAGCGACGTTCTTGCTGTGAGGCAACAGCACTACCTACTGCGCCACTGCATTGCCCTGCTCATTAAATTAGCTTTCCTAATTGTATAATTATAGGATATGAAAGGCTAAAGCAAAAACTCTTTCTCAAGAAAGAACCTTGCTAACTGTCATTAAAGATCAAATTTGACAAAATTTAAGTCTATTTACAATTGCATACAAGGCTTTTAATCATTCATTTATTTTCCTTCGGCTTAGTCTCTATTTCAGCGGTCACCACAGCGGAATGAACCACCAACTATTTTGGCATATGGTTTAAGCAAATGCGGATGCCCTTCCAGCCGCAACCCTATACTGGGAAACACCCTGTTACAATCTTAAAGATGGTCATTCAAGGGGGAGGAAAATAACATTAATTTTGGATGAAACACATAAGCAAACACAATATCAACAAATGAGGGACAAAATACCAAGACTAACTAAATGCAATAAAGTGAGTTTTATTTACAGAAGATAGTGATAAGTGCAACAATATGCATATATAAAAAACAATAAATATTTGCAAACTATATATTTAAAATCACAGACAACAAGCAGGACACAAAATGTTTAAACCGGTAGATGGGAGAGTTGGAGAGATGAGACACTGGTGGCGTCCAAACAATAGAAATAAATAAAACAAAACGATTTTAAAAACATTCTGTTGGCCCACTACCTTACCTACACTAAGGCCCAATCCCAATTCTATTTTGTATCCCTACCCCTTCCCCTACCCCATGGCCCTTAAAAACGAGTGTGAAGGGGAAGGGCTTCAAAATTTACCCCTAAGAATTATGACACCGCTACAGCACCTGCACACGTCATCATACGTCATCATGATCTCTTGCTTCATATGAGATCAGACAATCGCGACTGCTGTAGTAATTCCATTTGTGTTATTTTTTGGTATTTATCTTCAGGAAATCACTGAAGGCATATATTATGTTATCATAACGATCTAATGTGGCAATAAGATTGTAACTATACTGCGCATTTACATCGTGGCCATATTCATCTATGTAAACACACCAAAAACAACATTAACATTATAGCAGACACTGTAAAACGCTCATTCTCAGCCACTAGACTTTTCTGACAGGGTATTCGAGTGTCATCAAGTGTCAGAATGTTGTAGGACTGCTGTACAGGAGTTATTATTAGGGATTATAGATCGAGAAATTTAGCGGTTTTTATTTTAGCATGACGGTAAAACATGAACGCGGTTATGAATATATTAAAACATATGTTTGTTTGTTGTAAAAATTCGTAATAATGACAAAAAATACTAATTTGTGCATCTCCTTACTTCCTGGTGCAGCGAAACTGCCGCTGTAGATGGTGTATTCTGGGAAATTTTCTTACCCCTTGGTTTCGAGTGTGGTCCTGAAAAACCTTTGTTCGAAGGGGTGTATACCCCTTCCCCTTAGCCCTACGCCTTCAAGCTAAAGAAAATTGGGACACCACTACCCCTTCACATGAACGCGCAAAACGAGGGGTAGGGGTAAGGGGAAGGGCTAAGGGGTAGAATTGGGATTGGGCCTAGTGTGTCTAACAAAAGTGATACTGATTTACAGACACACAACACAACACAGAAATTCAAAGTGTCCCGGGGCTCGCGAGTAGCGTCCCTTCACCACTTTTATGCCATGGTGGCAGTGGCTGGACTGGAGACCGTGTGATGACGTCAAAGTGGGACACGGCAAACAGCTGGGCAGCATGAGCCAATAGGAACCAACTGTAGGAATAGCGGGAGAAGAGTGAGAGAGAGAGACTGGCGAAAGAAAAAAGAAATCATGATCACACAACACAGGAACGTAACACACCCATACACTACGGCCAATTTAGTTATTCAATTTACCTTACTGCATGTCTTTGGACTGTGGGGGAAACCGGAACACCCGGAGGAAGCCCATACAAACATGGGGAGAACATGCAAACTCTACACAGAAACACCAACTGGCTCATCTGGGACTCGAACCAGTGACCTTCTTGCTGTGAGGTGACAGTGCTAACCACTGAGCCATCGTGACGCCCCATGGCTTTTATAATAATAATAAACAAAACAATTAAACCTTTTTGTAAAATTACAGTAAAAGTAAACTCATAATGACTTAAACAGGATGCTTTTAAGATTATTTATTTTACTATTTAGTTGTACAGTTTATTTCAACATATTCATTGTATTTTTTTAATATAACGTACTCACGTTAGTGGGTTACATTTTACTTTTAGTAATTTCGGGCTAATGCATTTGGTAAACTGGACACACTCACAATAGAGGTACCAAAAGTTAATTTCACTCATATAGTTCATATCTTCATTTATTTTCTGAAGATAAACAGCAGTCTTATGGGCATGAAACAACCTCAGGCGGAGCAAATGATCGAGTTTTCATTTTTGAGGGAATTAGGGTTTTAATTCAATCACCTTTTTCTGATTTATTCCATGTGCTTCTTTAGCATTCAGTTGATATTACATTATACATTTGATTAAGGCTTTATGTGTTTTGTATTGCAGCATCCTTGGTGCAAGCTGGAGAAAGCGAAGAGGTGATCCCCAAACAACTTCACGAGGAGGAGACAGAGAGGCTCAAAGTAGAAATACAACAGTGCAAAGAGTTCATTCAGACTCAACAGCAACTTCTGCAAGTAAGTAGAGGCATGATTTTACCCGCAGGTCCACACAGAGCAAGAGAATGAGAAGATTATTTTTACAGCAACAGCTCAACACCCCATGTGATGAGGAGACAGCAGCAGTCCTGAATGATTCCTACATGCTAGAAGAAAAGGAACGCTTGAAAGAAGAGTGGAAAGTGTTTGGAGAACAGAGGAAAAACTTTGAAATGGAAAGGAGAAATTTCACAGAGGCCGCCATCAGATTGAGCCATGAGGTTCTGCCTTACAATTGTTCATTTTGTAGATGTTTCTTGATCTTGATTTTTAACCACGCTTTTCTCTTCTTTCAGAGGAAATCTTTTGAGGATGATCGCGCGTTGTGGCTCAAACATCAGTTTCTGAACACAACATTTGCAGACCAGATGAAACCACAAAGTCGCATGACTGATGAATTTTCAAAGCGTAAGTGATCATTTCATTCTTGTTGAATTTCCTGATAAAATAAACTTCAGTTTTGTTTTTTGATGTTGCAGACTCTGGCCATGAGGAGAAACTTATCTCAATTTCTGGTAAAGTCAGCAAATCTCATCTTTAGTCTGTCCACTCATGGAACCGCTTGCAGATGAACTTATATTCTTCCACCTGGAGCCAATATGAATGAGTGCGAATGTGAATGAAGTCCACCAGTAAGAATGTCCAACACACGCACATGTATGTTAAGCAAAATAGTGTCAATTTGTGATCTGTGGTCTGGCTGCTGAATCTTAAGCCTTCAGATTTTTTAATGTTTTGTAAAACCATTTATTCATATGTTTGTTTTTGCACAAAGAATTGAAATGTTGTAATTATTATAGCTTGTAATGGTTTACTTCTAGCTATTTAGATATTATGCATCACTTTCAAAAGTTACACTTTTTTATTTATTAACGTAATTTTTGTTACTGAAAGAAACGTCTAGTCCCTTCAATCTGAACTGTAAGAAATAATGCATTTTATTTATTGTGCTTTTGGATCTTTTAGACTTTTCCTAATCAGTGTTACCACCATTATTGTTTATATCAAGTTTAAACCAAGTTAAAACATTTTCTAACATTGATTAACACCAAAATGCGTTTTAGTTGAAAACAACTGAGTGTGCTTTATTCATATAAAATAACATCTATGAAAAAATGGAAAAATACTTTAATAAGAAAGTTTGCAAATGTTTTCATTTATGTGTATATACATTAAAATAAACCAACACGTGTAATTACTGTGCAAATTTATTCTTGCAGAGATGATTAGCATCAATACTTGAATGAATAATGGAACAATTATATATTTTTATTTATTTATTATCGGATATATATTTATATATATATATATATATATATATATATATATATATATATATATATATATATATATATATATATATATATATATATATATATGTTATATTGCTGTTGCGAGCACTGATTAATAAAGAGACTAAGCCAAAAAGAAAGTGAATGAGTGAATATATATATATATATATATATATATATATATATATATATATATATATATATATATATATATATATTCAGAATTATTTCTACATTTCTTTGTCTGGAGGGTAATGAGGAGAGCGTCTTTTACCTCAGGAATAGTAATCAAGCCAGAGTCTGCAAGGGTTGCAATGACATCTTGTGGTGCATAAATGAAACACAAGAAGTGTAGCTGCTTACATGACATGCCAGTTGATAGTGTGAGATAAATAATTTTTACACCCAATGTGGCCAGAATCTTACATTATATCATTAGTTAAGTCATTTTAACATCACCCAAACTGTAAAAGTATACAGAGTGGGGATATAGTGAATAGGGTTGATAAGATTTTTGCATCTGATTGAAACTTTAGACCAGATCAACACACAGAGAAGAACCACATTACAGTCCTACATAGCAATTTTTTTTTGTACCAGCACTGAGCCAAACAACCATTTTTTCCCCTCTGCACGAATAATACATAAGAAGAATGTCCCTGCAGCAGGCCAACTCTGGACTTATTATTCAGAACTTAGAATTCGTGCAATTTGAAGAGCAATGGAAAAAAGCATCCTGGGTTCATGCTCTAGCTTACTCGCAGGTTTGTTTTTTGTTTTTTTTACTTGTTTTACTTTGAAATCATATTCTCTTGTCGTCAGGTCATCCTCGATTAGATAATTGCTTGTGCTCTCAGCGAAACTCAAAATTAACTTCTTTTTTTGAGTGAGATGTCAATCAGCATCAACTGCTGACAGAAACTAAAATATTGGGGCAACCTGGGTGGTCAATTGGATGCCCGGACCCGCCTTTGGCTCTGCCACTGGCTTTTGATATTTGTTAATCAATTTAGAATCCATGTCTGCATTACGATGAATCCAAGAATAACACTTTTCCTCTACTTCTTGGTTAGGATAGGAATAGTTTTAAGGACATGGGGTGGTGGAGGGATGCTGGAAAACAGCTGTGTTTATACAGTATACAACTATGAATTAGGTTGATTACTAATTGTGCTTATATTGTAAGTAGTAGTAATGACTTGGTTATGTCCATAATTCATGTTCCTTGAAGGAGGGAACAGAGACATGGTGTCTGGAAAGACACTTAGGGGACATTTTGGAGACCCCATGTTGGAGTTCCACCTGAATGTCAACTAATGCAGTTGTCAACTAATGCAATGTCAACTAATACTAATAATTAATATAGTGCATTTATTGTGTATTTACATACACTTGAAGTGCTTTACAATTGTGTGAGGGGGTCTCTACTCACTACCATCAGTGTGCAGCATCCACCTGGATTATGCGACTGCAGTCACAGGACAACGGCACAGGACAACCTCTGTTTAAGTAAATGTTAATAAAAATGTTAATAAAAAATAATTTCCACACTTATATATATTGACCAGAGTAAATGTTATTTTATTTGGTGTGCTGTCTGATGGGGGTGACATTGAATATTCATTTATTTATTATAATAATTAATAATTCCTTACATTTATATAGCGCTGTTCTGATCACTCAAAGCGCTTTACACATAGGGGGGAATCTCCTCATCCACCACCAGAGTTTTTTTATATTTGATACATTTTCGATGTGTGTATATATATATATATATATATATATATATATATATATATATAATATATATATATATATATATATATATATATATATATATATATATATATATAGATATGTGTGTGTGTGTGTGTGTGTGTGTCAAGACCTCTGAAATAGTGTTGTTATCACACATTATAACGTAATTAGTTTTATTTATACTGTATGCTAAAGGACACCCTCACGAATAAACTCCCCATTTAACACAATAAACATATCATTGAGGCAATGTTCCTTAAGCTACCTATCCTATGGGTATTTAATAGACAAACATCAATGATAGGAGAGATTATCGGGAAACAGGAAATTATTTAAAATGTGTGAAGATTGGAGTAAAAAAATGGAAGCAGTAATCAGAGAAACATTGCTTGTTGTAGTTGTAGGCCATGAAAAAAAGGCCTGAGGTATGTGATGTATTGATGAACTTGTGTAACTTGTGTGGCTAGTTGAGGCAGCCTCATGCTAAAAGGAAAATGGATGAAAGCTTTGAGAAGACTTGTAATGCGAGCAGAGGCAGTCTCTCCATTGAGGCTGTAGGCCAGGGGTGGGCATTTAGTTTTCCCAAGGGGCTACATTAGAAACTGGGGTGGTTTCAGAGGGTCGGACCAATACACTTAGCAGTTCTGTTCAAAATGTTATGTTTAAAAAAAAAACATTGTAAAACATTATAATGAGAATTAAGTCATTATTTAATAATTCAATAATTAGTATGGTTAATTATATTTAGTAATTGGTAATTAGTCTACTGTTGTTATTATGTATATTCCATGCAAAGTATGAACCTGTCTGGTTGTTCTTGTCACATTACTCTTGGCACTTTGAAAAGTGTAGAGATTTTCAACTAGCATAACAGACACATGTGAACGGCCCTTTACTGTACATTGACTTGTTAAATTAGAGCTGTGCATTTTATGGCAACTGTTACGTGTGGTGTTAGCTCCTGCTCAGAATTATTACTTTCAATTGATCTTGTTTTGTCATTTTAACTTTTCAATTTTCTATTGGTTGAATTAATAACGTCAGGCTTTAAAGCAGAAGGAAGTGGATCTCTTGCATTCTCGCTCATTTCTCCACACCAACCATAGTTGTGCTTTCTTTTTCTACTGTAGTTTAGAGTGGGAAGTGCTTGACTCCATGTCACAGTGGGTGGCAAGACTCAGTGGTTAGCACTGTCACGTCACATCAAGAAGGTCACTGTTTTGAGTCCTGACTGGGCCGGGATATAAATTAGGTAAAGGAGGACAAGTGTGCTTCAGCACAGTTCGAAACAACCGTACATAGTATGAAAACACGCCCCAAAGGAAGCACTGGCAGGCTCTGTGCTGATGGCAAAGGTGGAGGGCTGGATCTTGAGTTGGAGAATGCAAGCTTTGCTTGTTCATTTTGACATACAAATACTTGTATTTTGTTCTGTTTGTCCTTTCACAAAAGTGCAGCAGATGCATGATAACATGTCAAAACTCACAATCTGTTCAAGGTGATGTCCTATTTTAAATCTAATTTAGTTTTTAAATATCATTCTCTTCTTGTTTCTTAACAGTTAAGTAATGATTTCTGACAGGAAAATGAACAGCAAAGCACACTCCTAATGCTACTACTACAAATTTTATGCATAAACAATGTTAATTCAATTTTATCTTCATTTTACTCTTTTGTGACTAATAGTAATGTGCAGTCAAATTTTACTTAATTATATGTTGAATATTTCTATTATTTCAAGGATTTTTACCAAAAAAAAAAGCTTTTTCACTAAAAGAATACTGAACGTTAATAACATCCCATAAATAAAAGCAATTCACAAATTAACTTGCAGGATATTTATTATTGTTAATTGCAATACAGCAGTGATCCAATTAAAATGTCAAAATTCCACATGAACACAGGCCATATTTTCTTGTGAAAATGTAGAATGTAATTCATTTCTTATTCCTCCTTGATGTATTTCTGGATCCAGGCGAGAAAGTCCTCATAGGTATCAATTGAAAAAGTTCCGTCTGGATTGATGGGAACAGCGATGGGAAGATGAATATCCCTTTTTGACATTGTGATCTAGAACAACAGATCAAAAAGAGTTAGTTGTATTTTCTTAATATAACTTTATGAGTCCAGATTAGAGGAAAACTGTTTCACCTCTGGAATCCTAGCAATGACATTAAAGGACCTCTGAGATGGCAAGGCTGCAGTCAGTTCAATCTCTTTCTCGCTGTTTGTTGCTCTTTCAAACCTGAATCCTGTGTCGTAAGCTGCTGTAAGGATGTGTTTACACAGCCTAATTTCAAGGGCAAAAACAAAAAAGAGCAGATAATTAAAGCACTGGCATTTTATGCATTATAAATTTGTTGTTCTGTGTCGATAATTATTACTTTTTAGCATAGGTGGTGACAATTATTGGCAGTCGCTCCCATTCCACCTCTAGACGTGCAGCAGGGTATTCACCCAGGACACCAGCTTCAGCTTTAGCAAAGACTGCATACTGTTTGCACTCTGCACCCCAAGAAAACTTGCCCTAAAAAGAACATTTGTGTTTAAAGCATACTGAAGGTACTGAAGAAGATAAATTAATTCTGCCAAATGTTCCAGTCTTACAGTGACTTTGTGCTTGCTCAGTAGTGCACCATCAGCACAGATCTTCATGTTGTCGTTTTCAGCAATGGAGGAAGCTATGAGTTGCACTCTTGCAGTTGGTTTGTCAAAGTAAGCAGCCAGTTGGTAGCCCAAAAGCTTCTGGTCAGCTCTAACAGCACGGGCGATGATAGCAAAGACAGGTGGAATATCATTTCCAAGGAACCTATTCTGAAAGTATAAAACATAAATAAAACATGAAATGGGGCATATTTCATATTTGGGCTTGCTTCATGAGCGAAGAACTAAAACTAACCTTTTTCTGCATTTGCTCAAAGCTAGCTGCAGCACTTCCACTGCTAGTATCCTTTGTGGCACTGTGGTGTGCCAAGTACTGCAAGCAAAATATTTTGTATGTTTTGAAAAAAAAAAAGTAATTGTAATATAAATAAAATATAATGATAGGTTTTTTATTGTTACCCGATCTTTGTGGAATTTCCTGAAAGGCTCAATGATGGTGGCAGTCTGAAAATCAATATAAAAATGTTTAAAATTTTGAGATGCATTTTGGCTACTTGAACTTACACAGAACTTTAAGTGTTTTTACCTTAGACATACGAGAGCTGGACATGGAGGAGCTTGAGCTTGAACTTGAGCTTGAGCTTGAGCTGCTGCTGGTGCTGCGGCTACTGCTGCTGCTGCGACTGTTGCGGCTGCTGCTGCTTTCAGAAGAAACAGGTGCATTTTTGGCTTCAGTGTCCAGGATTTCCCTCAGTTTCAACAAGAAAGCCTGTCCTTCAGGACTATCGTCATCAATGATGTTGATTTGCTTAACAAGTCTCTCAGCAGCTCTAGGACCAACTTGAACTTCAAACTCCAGTTTTTCAACTGCAGGACCATCAGCTACAGACAGAATGACAAACAAATAATTAAAGTTTTATCTGAAGAAAAAAATAAAAGTTTCATTAATGTTATCAATTCACCTCTTGCCACTGCAGCACGGACTGAGTGGTGTCCAATTATGTAGAAAAGAGTGGAATTTCTGATAAAAGCAGCATTGTGAGAGTGCACCTCAACACATCCCTTGATTTCAATGTATGGGACAGCATAACAGAGGGTCCTGTCAAATGGAGCAGGAGCTCTCACTGAAGCATCAGGTGACATCTCAGAGGACTGAAAAGAAAACAAAAATCATCATTCCACTTTGTAGTTTGAAACAAATGTTTCCATATGTCTATGTGTGCATTCAAAGCTTACCAAATCACCAGCATAAGATGCCTGGGAGTTTTGCAGAGACAATTCAGGTACCAGGGGAACAGACCTTTCAGCACTGTGATCTTCAATGTTTCTGACCACAGCATAAGTCTCAAAGCTGTGAGAGCATGAAAGTTATTGATAATTTCACAAACGTGTGTTCACAACAACAACAAAAATCTTTACAGAAATGTCATTACCTTGCAGAAGCAATGTGTTCAGGAAGTTCAACAGGCAGAGCCTCCACCTTGTAGTTGCCCTTGAGAATGTCTGCTCTTGCTGCCACTTTTCCAGGGGCAATTGTACGGATCTTTCCTCTTGCCATAACAGCAGCTTGGATGAAGGCAGTGTTAACTCCCATCACAGCAAATGTCTGGAGAGCAATGCTGAAATAAAAAATAAGGAGATTCTTTGTAGAACTGTTGTTGTGTACATTAAATCTCATCTGAATGAATATAGCTGTAAAACTGTACCTTGGTCTAGCTTCAGCATGGAACTGAACATCAGTCTTTTTCAGTTGCTCATAAGTCATGGACTCCAATTTCTCAGGGAGAGCAGGTGTAATGGTGGCCTGAACTAAAATGATCAACAGAACAACATTTAACCTAAGAAGTGACCCCCACATATCTGAAAGAAGGATATAGAAATTTTAAGATAAACCCATACCATTGACACTTGCAGCAGCAACAGCAGCAGTGTACCAACTGAACTCCATGGGCACACCAACTGCAGTTGGCAAGATACGACGCACTTCAGCTGCAAGCAGAGGTTTGGCATACTGGAATGCAATTCCTTCCTGCAAAGCTTTAAGAGCCTCCTTCAGCAGTGCACGTGGTTTGGGTCCAGTAACCATCTGAGAATAGTGTTTATTAAAAGCTTAATTCTAATTTAAAAAATCTGTTAAATATTTAAAGATCTCAGATATCAAGCATATGGTAAGACATTACAATACCGGTATTGCTTCTTCAATGATGGTCTTGTCAAAGTTGACATAAGCAACTTCTTGTCCAAATACTTTGAGATAGGCTGAAGCAAGTGGTCTATCAGTTGGCAAGGCCTTCCAGTTTGTGAGCTTGAAGAAACAGAAGTCATATTTTAAGTCAGTGTTTTGTCTTTGAATTTTTTTGTAAAAGTGTAAAATAATGATACACTGCACATGAAAACTTACTGCTCTCAGTGTACGCTTAATTTTTGTGATACGGTCAGCACTTTCATCTGCAGCAGGAGATTTTAGAAGAGCCTCATGGATTCCTCCAGTTCTCAGACCAAACTGTTTTAGAGCAGCAAATTAGTGATGCATTTTAAAGTAAATTTAAAGAGTAAGTCAGATATCTTGAAAGGAAATCTTGAATGGCTCACCTCAATAACATCAGCAGCAGCTCCAGCCAGGTAAGCACGAGCTTTAGCAACAATAGCTCTGGGCAGGATGGTGGCAGCATCATTGATCATGTAGGCACAACCAGCAGCTCCAATCATAAGAGGACCTTAATGGACAAATTTAAAGGATAAAATGTAAAGGATAAATTTGCAATACTGTATGTCAGAAGAATTTTAATGCATTTTAGGAAACATCAGATATAATTTCTTAGCTCTTAAGAAATTCGAAAGTCTTACTATGATAATAGTCCATCTGAAAAGCTCTGCTGTAACGGTAGTTAAGTCTGTCCAGTTTGCGGTTCATAAGCTTGATTGCAACATTAGCTGCACCAGCACTGAAAATAAATAACCATGATTATCTCTGGCTTGTACTCTTTTCATGTGTAAAGTGTGAAAAATATGTAGAATTTCATGTAAAAACATGAAACTGAAATAAATGGAATGAAATAAATTTGTTTTTCTTACACAGATGCCATATCAGGAGCAGTGATTCTGGTCAAGGACTTGATGTGGGAATAGGCAAAGCTTGCAACATGCATGTTTGGCTCAATCCTCAAAGCTCCAGCAAGACTGGAGATGAGTGCCACTGAGGGTTCAGCCTCAAACAGCACAATACAAGCAACCATGCGCACCTCTGGGTGGAGAGCCCTATCCAAAACAAGCTGCAGGGCAACAGGCTGAACCTGAGACAGGAAACAAAGTTTGTTTATTGGAAGAAAACATGCATAACAATTACAGCAGTTCATCTCTACAATACCTGACTCTTACCAGTTTGGGCTCTTTCTTGGCAATGTTCCTCAGGGCCAAGATGGCATCAACCTGGACTCTAAGAGGCAGAGCATTAGCTGCAGTTCTCAGTCCAGGTAGGAGCTTCATGATGGGTTTAAGACTTGAAGGGTGACCAGCATTGCCCATAACTTTCAGAGCCAAAGTGATTTCAGGAATGTCATTCTTAGAAACGGCCTCTGTGGCAATCTCATGGATGGGCTGAGGAGTTTGAGATGCATACATTTAGACTAATTAGACTTATGAAGAACAATTTCATTGTATAAATTTAATATACTAGATGTTTTTACCCTGAGGAGCTCAGCAGGGCAAGTGGGAACTGCAACACAGTACTTGGCAATCAGGGAACCATATCCAAGCATGACAACTTCACGCAGAGCTGGGATTGTGGCAAATTTCTCATGCGTAGCCAAACTCTGTTCAGCAGGATACATTAAATATTAATTTGATGCGGGCCCTTTGAATGCAGTTTGATTTTTATTAAGTATATTTGACGAACAGCAATAAGATATACCCACAGCTGTCATTTTAATGGTTTCAGGATCAGCAGTGACCATTTGCAGAGCAATCACAAGAGTCTGAATGAACTCAGGAGTTGTAAATTCACCAGCCAGGAACTTCTCCTTGATGAATTTTATAATGATTGGTGTGCCAACAGCAGGAAGAGCATCCAGAAGCCAACGCCTAAAAAAATTTATTAATTAAAATATATGCACCATAACAAATTGTGCTCAAACTATATTAATGTATTGCTTAAAAGTTGTACCTGTAAACTGGTTTGTCCTTGAACTGAGACCAGATAGCCTCAATTTTCTCCAAGGTGGCAACACGCAAGAGCTGGACAAGCTGAACAAACTTAAGTGGAGCATCATCGTGGACCATGTCTTTATTGTTTGCAACCAAGTGCTTCAGGACCTCAACAATCTAGGAAGAATAAGGGAAATGCTTTTGTCTTTTTCATGTGTCATGTGCTTTGACTAAGAGATTAAGGGTTTAATGCAGTAAATTATACCTGGGCAGGTGCATCACTGATCTTCATGAGTTGAATGGGGGTCTGAAGAATCTCAGTTGCAAACTCATACTGCAGGGATCCACGGGCCATGTAATCAGCTTTGATTGGAACGACAGGGGTCTTCTCAATCTCAACAAAAGCCAAGGTTTGTCTGAAACAAATAATTATTTCTGAAACTTTGACTTAATTTTCTAGTTAAATGTGTCTAGAATATTGTTACTTCAAATTTTTGCATGAGATCTCAATAGTAGGTCAGTCATACTTTGCTTCCATCATTGCAGCACCATGGATCTCATTGAAGGGTGAGAACTGATACACTTCCTCAACTGTTGCCTCAGCGATCAGCGCGCCATTGTCAGCTGGTTTCATGATGTAGTTGTAAGTTGCAGTTTCAATCAGACTCTTGATCCTCTGTTGAGAGAAGAGTAGGTTATTTGACTCTTGACATTTATAGTAGGTAATTTTATTTAATTATATCAAGTGTTTATTTTCTTGTCTCTATTACCTCTGTGCATTCTGCACACCTCTCAGTGTATGCCAAGCCAACGTCCTTCATGATTCTCTCCTGGCAGTGGCTCAGATCCTTAGACTTGGTCACAATAATGTGGTTGGCCTTTGGATCCTCATTGATGACATAGTGGGTTCT
Organism: Danio kyathit; assembly: GCA_903798195.1. Lineage (NCBI taxonomy): Eukaryota > Metazoa > Chordata > Actinopteri > Cypriniformes > Danionidae > Danio > Danio kyathit. The sequence continues at coordinate 32,926,606 of LR812540.1, forward strand.
GCACACTCCCTGAGCTCCAGCCTTTAAGAACAAGTCAAATGATAAGATTGCAGAGCTCAAAATACCTCAGAATTGTCCTAAGGAGATTTTCTTACCTCTTGCATCTCGTAGATGTTCTGGGTCTTCTTGAGGTTGAGCTGAAGGATGTTGAGGATACCTCTGTGCAAGTTCATGACTGTAGGAGAGACTCCTGCTGGGGCGAAAACCTTGCCAACCACACCATTAGCATACTCAAACTTGATGGGAATCTGAAGCTGAGCAGCCAGTGCTGATGTGAGTTTAGTGGCAGGAACAAATGGATCCTTGGGCCAAGTGCCAGCATACTCGTAGAGTAGAGGATCCATAAGCTGTAAGGGAAAATATCATTGCTTTTTAAGACATGTTTCAAAATTTGCTTAGTGTTTCTACAAAATTTCCTCAGTTCATAATAGTCATTACCTTCATCAGATAGGTGTTCTCTGTCGCGGCACTGAGGAGAACCTTGCTGCTGACTTTAATACCTGCTCTGGCCAGACCTTCTTGAGGAAGACCTCCCAAAAGCAGAGCCTCATACTTGTACACATAGGTCTTATCATGGGCAAACTCAGGAACTGGAATGGATACATTATTTTTCATTGGAGTTAGTTGTAAAGGTCATTACTTTTAAGTAACAATGTATAAATTACTACCTAATACCTGTTTCCCATTCATATTACTTACCAAGGTTGAATTGTTGACATGCTGAAAAAAAATAGGGTTTTTAGATACAAATTTTTAAAAGCTTTCATAAAGAGATAGAGAAGAATAATATACATATATATTTGACTTACCCACGAGGGCTACAGTCAAGGCAAGCACAACAGCTCTCATGGCTGGTGGTTTGTGAAGAACTTTTGAGAGTATCGGGTCTTTTATAGTGATTTCTTGCTGACCATCTATTAATTCTCAAATTAATTATTAACACAAGTCTTTAAACAAGTAAAAAAAACTGCACACAGGTTAAGACTTGGTTATTTGAACAAAAATATCTCCTAAGGTTAGGTTAACCTGGCCTGTCATGATGTCATTATTTTGGCCAATGTACACAGTAAAATGATCACTTATCTTTTATATATAAAAAGGTGATCATTTTTTAGTAATAAAATAATACTGATGCATTAGATGTTTTATACATAGATATTTATAAATAAATACAATTAGTTAACCTTTTATTCTATTTGTAAACATTTAAGGCCAGATATAACTAAATATGCAGGTTTGCAGAATTGAGAGCACATTTCAAAAACAATGTTGATAAGCATAGAAGTTTCGGTGCATTATTTACTGATAACAAACAAATTAAAGAACATACTGTAGATGTAACATATCATTTACAAATCAACCAATGCATAAAGTGCAGTGTTAATTAGTGTAGTGGCAAATAAGCAAAGTCGATGCTCTTAAGTAGGGCCAGACGGAATCTGCGGACGTTTTTTGCAATTTCTGCGGAGAATTTTGGTAAAAATCTGCGGATTTCTGCGGAATTATTTTGGAAGTCTCATAACTAAAACCTTAATATGTGAAATATGTGTAATTTAAAAACGGAATAAATTCAGATTTACACACATTTACTCAAGTAAATAAACAAAATTAATGATGGGCTAAAAATCTGCGGAATTCTGTGGAAAATCTGCAGAATTCTGCGCGCGCAGATTCCGTGTGGGCCTACTCGTAAGGTATGGGTGATCTACTATGACCAGCCACAGTGCAATTATTTTTCTACCAGGGTTAAGTCAAATACGTAGGGCTATTAAGAAAATATTTTTTATTCATGATGTCAAATTCAACCTACTAAATTATTTACATAGTTATTGGCCAAAGTTTAGGGTGTCAGGGTGGCGCAGTGGTTAGCACAATTGCCTCATAGTAAGAAAGTCGCAGGTTTGAGCCTTGGCTGGGTCAGTTGGCATTTCTGTGTGGACTTTGCATGTTTTCCTGTCACCTGTTTGGGTAGGCTAAATTGTCCGTGGTGTATGTGTGTGAATATGTGTATGGATGTTTCCCAGTGATGGGTTGCAGCTGAAAGGGCATCTGCTGCGTAAAACATATGCTGGATAAGTTGGCGGTTCATTCCACTGTGGTGAAAAGAAAATGAATGAACGAATGGCCAAAGTTTAGGCATATTCACAAAATAGGCTTAATATAAGTGACCACAAGACAACAAGAAAACCTGATATAAGCAAAGGTGAAAGACTTCACAGCTGGACAGCATGCCTTTTTTTTACGTTTACTTACACCAAGTCATATTTGACTGTATTTATAGTCCACACAATGTACATTTTGACAACTGTTTGTATATTTGGAAAAAAAAAAGAAAAATAGTAGTGTAAGTGGTTTGGTACACCTTGTTGTTTGTTCCAAGTTGTCTAAGTACCATCTATTAATGGCTACAGATGCAAGTAATTTTTTCTGTGCTGGTTTTGCTGGATCTTAGTGTAGATTTTGATAATGTTGATAACTGCACTTTGATTAAGAGACTGCATTCTCTGGTGGGAATTACTTGGACTGCTCTGGTTATCCTCCTATCTTGCTGACAGGAGTTTCTCTTATGTTTCTCATATGTCAGACTCTGTTCCTCTGTCCTGTGGTGTGCCTCAAGGTTCTGTGCTAGGCCCTCTTCTGTTTAATTTGTAAATGCTTTCTTTAGGTAAACATATTAGCAGCTTTAAATGTATATCTTATCATTGCTATGCTGATGATATGCAGTTGTATTTTTCTTATAGTCTTGAGAGACTATATAAACTGTCCCTCTTGCAGGATTGTTTAGTCTCCGTTAACAAATGGATGGCTGACCATTTTCAACCTCTCAAAACTGAAAGGTAGATTTTCGCATTTTTGATAATGTCACCCCAGAGATTAAGTATTTGGGTCTGTCATTCTCAAATTGCCGTGAAAACAGAAATCTGGGTGTCATCTTTGATTAAGCTCTATGTTTTAGTCTGTGTTAGCAAGTGTTTTTTTATCTTAGGAACATTGCAAAAACTAGAAATATGTTTTCGAAAGAAGAGATGGGGATGCTTGTCATGCCTTTGTCTCTTCACAGTTAAATTATTTAATGTTCTGTACACTTGTCCAAATAATCCTGTGTGGATTGATTGCAAGTTGTTCAGAATGCAGCTGCAAGGCTTTTAACATTACTCCTGTGCTTAAGGTCCTTCATTTGCTTCCTAATCGTTTTAGAGTTCATTTTAAGAATCTGGTTATTACATATAGGTTCCCCTTTATATTTAAGAATTTGTACACTCATGTGGTCATAATACAAAAGTTGATCTTGCCTTGTGGCTCAAAGGCTCTGGAATTCTCTTACTCTAGCATTGAGAACTCTGGGCTCAGTTGAACCTAAAACATCTCAGTTGAACCAAAACATTTAAGACATATTTTTGGACAAGCTTTATTTAACAGTATGCTGAGCTGGTTTTACATGTTGGTACATATTTGAACCAAAATAAATTCCTCTCCTCCCTGTTCACACCTATTCAGCACTAATTCTTCTCTTTGTGTGTTTAGTAAAAGCCAACAGTACTGTTTTGAAACGAAAAAGACATTTTGTGCTGCTGGACAACTAAATCTGGCCAATAGTCCTCTTTGATAACAGTTCTGCCATGAAGGCAATTCTAAGCTATCAGTTTTGGGTTAGGTTGCCCTGTCCCTTAATCTAAAAAATTGTTAAAGTCCATATTAGCTTATTTATTTTAATGAAAGACTGATGTAATGACATTAAATGAACTTTGAAACTACATGTGGAGTGTCTGTGGAAAGTTTAAAAAATGTTAACAACTAATTGTAATGTTTAATTATACTGTTAACAAGTGTTTTATTCTTCATTGCATAAACGAATGTTAATATCCAACCAACAAAGAAAAACTAAAAAGTATGGCGCCTCACATTTAAAAACATCTGCAAAGGAAATTAAAGGTTAGTTTTTTATATACAGTTAAAGTCAGAATTATTAGCCCCCCTGTTTATTTTTTGCCCCAATTTCTGTTTAACGGAGAGAAGATTTTTTTCAACACATTTCTAAACATAATAATTTTAATAACTAATTTCTAATAACTGATTTATTTTATCTTTGCCATGATGACAGTAAATAATATTTTACTAGATATTTTTCAAGACACTTCTATACAGCTTAAAGTGACATTTAAAGACTTAACTAGGTTAATTAGGGTAACTAGGCAGGTTAGGGTAATTAGGCAAGTTATTGTATAACGATGGTTTGTTCTGTAGACTATCGAAAAAAATATAGCTTAAAGGGGCTAATAATTTTGACCTTAAAATGGTATTTAAAAAATTCAAAACTGCTTTTATTCTAGCCGAAATAAAACAATTAAGACTTTCTCCAGAAGAAAAAATATTATCAGACATACTGTGAAAATTTCCTGAATCTGTTAAACATAATTTAGAAAATGTTTAAAAAAAAATCAAAGGGGGGCTAATAATTCTAACTTCAACTGTATTGAATAATATCTTCCATCTTTCATAGTTTGAAATCAAGTGAGATTAATAGGGTTAAAGAGCCCCTATTATAGGTTCTTGAAAAATGACTTTTCATGCTCTAAGTGAATGAAAACATCCAGCTTATGTTTAAATGTTCACGGTCAGTGTTCATAAAGTTTTAGCCACTGTCAATTAATGAATATTGAATTTATGTCATTGTGTCATTACATTGCTTTAATAAGCTCCTGCTTTGGCCCCACACATATACACTGTACCATAGCTGCTGTTGCTTCAACACTGTCTTGATTATCCATGATGGGCATTTTGTTTCCTACACGCGCTGTGCATCACATCACATCAGACTGAGTCATCAGACCAATCACCGCAGATTAGCTTCATGGAAAGAAGGAGTTTGGAAATATTTATTATTGAACAAATCATATGAGAGTCAAAGTGCCTGTTTACACTTGGTCACTTCATGCGTTCTGATCTGATAGTTTTCTGATTTGTGAAAATAGCTTTTTTGATGGGTTGTGAAGTGCTGAGCTGTGAGTTCCAGGATACAAATGCTAGACCCCCAACACTGCAGTCTGGATGTTTCGTGTGGATCTCCTAGGGTAGATGTGTGTCCTAAAAAGGGAAGAACTGAACTGGGAGTGTGTCCGACACATTTTAAATTTCTAGAAAATTACACCCATCTCTAGAGAACTGGCAGATAGATGTGCATGGATTTTTGGAGGGAAGTTGGCTTTGGAGTTTCCTTTGTTGAACCATACACTTCATTTGCACATTTATATGGGTCTGAGATTGTTCTATAGTTGCCAGAGACATGAGTCATGTCCTGAGTTAAGCTATGGTCATGTTCTATGCACCATTATTCCGAAATTGAAATATGGTAAAGCTGATACTAAACAAGCTATGCATTCTACAGAATCAACAGTGTTAAACACTTAAAGGTTTACATAAGGCTTTAGAATGTCATGGTCTGATCTGATCACCTGCATAATTTCCTCATCCTCGTAGTCTGCATGTTTTGTTGTTTCTGTGCACATGGCATTGTTTTGACTCACCCCACCCTCTCGTCATTTTATTGTTTTAGCATAAGAAAATAAACAATAGCATAAATAGAACAAAATTTAAAAAAAAGGTACAAAGGCCATTTCACAATACACAGAGAGTCGGACAACATAAAACAATATCATCCAGAAAGCATAAGAGAAAAAAAATTGAATTAAGTATAAAAAATAAATCATTTACAGAGAAATGTGTAGGCTTCACACCTCGACATATGCCAAACCAATATATACCACCTATAATGAGTTACAAGTCAGCATTACTGATATAAAACATAATTGGGTTCCAGATTTAAAGGGCACCTATGGTGAAAAATCTACTTTTCAAGCTGTTTAGACAGACATATGTGTAGGTATAGTGTATAGACCATCATATTGGGGTGATATAAACACACTCAGTCCTTTTTTTTCAATTTAACAACATAAAAACGGTGGACCAATTTGGAGCGGTTTTGAGATCGACCGCAACTTGACGTAGGAGTGCGGTCCCCCCGCCCACCAATATTGATTGACTGGTGCACAATACCATATCCTCAGCATGTTGTTTCATGACCGGCATTTTCAGCGTGTGAGTCAAAGCAACGTCACCAAAGAAACACCCTTGCTCTATTTTTAGATGTAAGGCTCATTGGGCTCACCATTGACCACGTTATCGCTCTCCTCCGTACCTGTGTTTGCATACATGTGTACTTTTCATTGCGTCTTCCTTAAACTTCAGCAGTTTGCATTTCCCGCGGTCACAGAAGCTTCCTGTCATCTTAACTAGGTGCAGCTGGAAAATGCGAGCGCATTGCCTCACGTGCGCGTCCCTCCATTGGAAATAACGAACTAACGACGCGCAGCGCCATGCATTTCGCGTTGTCGCGGATGAAAGTGAGGACAGGGAAGGTGTCGCGGATGAAAGTGAGGACCGAGGGGTTCGCTCACTATTCTGCCACCTAGGTCGCCTCAGGACACTGTCCATATTTCTGCCGCGCCACAGAGCGTTATCTAAGTAGTTTCATTTTAAATAACATGTGAAAGTGCGCTTCTGGTGTGCCGTGTCGTGGCTCTGAGCGGCGCATCCGGTGTATGACGCCCTTTAGTTATAGCCTCAAGCAGGTCGTACACCAGAAGTGCCGCTCGGCGACACGCAACGTCGCGCTACGCAGCGGCATGCATTTCTGAAATCTAAACATAAGTTTCTATCAGGGGACACACACCGGCGCCACAATTGTGCTATACTTTCAACTGTCATGTGCGCGCCGTCGCGGCGCATCCAGTGGGTGATGCCCTTCAGTCAAAGTTAATTCAGTGTGCTTGGTTATTAGTCTCGGTGTAGGCTACAAGCTCGGAGCTTTAAACTAGCACACAGTTGGCTGTAAAACTATACAAAGACACAAATAATTTTGTAGTCTCTGCTTGGTCTGTGTCCAAGTCGTACATGTACAGCTGAATGCTGATCCTCTCACTCATGTTGCTTCTCTCTGTCTGCCTGTCTGTTGTCATACACAGCGGGGGAGCTCTTGGCTCCGCCCCCTTGTTAAGTTGGGCGGGAAGTCGAAACTAATTTTCATGTGAAGCAACACACCCCTAAAACAGCGAACTGTGTACACGCCCCCAAAATGGCACTTTTTAACACATCATAATAAAAAAATCTGAATTGTGTTTTGAACTGAACCTAAACTGGCACACTCAGAAGAACCATAATATTAATATGAAATCTTAAAAAAGGGGTAAAATAGGTGCCCTAAAAAAAAAAAGATTTTGCTTGTTTGCCAACCCATATCACATTTCTTCCATGGGCAACACATAACTTAAGCTCCTAATCCAGCTTTCAAATGTGATGGGGTGCATGAGGTAAGTGATTGTGATTGACGTCTGCAATGACCAATCAGTGCAGAGTACTCCCCTATTTAGAGCTGAGGGCTGTAGCCTGTCGAGAGGCACGTTCTGTATTCCCATTCCTGTGAGGGTGTGTGTGTGCTTCCAGTCTGCCTGGTTTGTGTTTGTATGTTTCCGTCAGTGTTTGGACTGACTGGACGACTGATTGCCCCACTGTCAGTTTTGGTGAGGTTAAGGATTTTACATCGATCGACAAATTTGATATAAGAGCTTCTCATCTGTGTTCACGTGGGTTTCCTCTGGGTGCTCCGGTTTCCCCCAAAATCTAAAGACATGTGGTACAGGTGAATTGGGTAAGCTAAAATTGTCAGTAGTTTATGTGTGTGAATGAGAGTATAATGGGTGTTTCGCAGTGATGGAAGGGCATCTGCTGCGTAAAACGTGCTGGATAAGTTGGCAGTTCATTCCGCTGGGGCGACCCCAGATTAATAAAGGGACTAAGCTGAAAAGAAAATGAATGAATGAAGGTAGTTAAATTAACTGCCCCTCCCCCTTCTTCTTTGCCCGCTCTGCCACACAAAGGCAGGCATGTGATCTGACTTCCAATTTTGTAAAATTATTTTCTTCGCTAATATCATACACAAAGATACTGCCTGTGATATATATTTATCTCCTATTTCTGAGGTTTCTCCAAAAATGCCCAATTTTAGCTCTGGTGACAGATCAATCCTATATACTTCAGATATAAAATTAAAAACGTTTTGCCAAAATACATTTGGGAAAATCTTATGTAATTTAACTTTTGAATAATGAAGTCTGTGGATGACTTTAAATTGAATCAGTCTATGTCTCATGTTGATTGAACAATCATGAATTTTGGAAAGATAAGTCTTCCTACGACTCATCTGATATCTCTGTATTAAGCTCCTTCTCCCACTCTTTGCTAATTTTGTCAGTGTTTGAATTACCCTTATCTAATAAAAGAGACAGTACCTTTTTCTATTGGGTTGTGTTTTGTTATATTTTCAAGTGTCTGGTATATGGTTATATTTTCAAAACCAGGAAAATTTTTCCTAGTAAAATCCCTTATTTGTAAATATCTAAAAAAGGATTGAAAATCATATTTTGATTTTAACTGACTAAATGAGCCAAATTTATTATCGACGTATAAGTCTCTTATACGTACTAATCCTTTTTCTTTCCAATGTGAAAATGTTTTGTCTTGAGTTCCAGGAATAAACGTATGATTTGAACTTTCTGTAGTCTGTCTCCACCAAGCAAGGGACTGAGTTATGGGTGTGTTTTGAGCATAACGTCCATTCAACCAATCAGAGTCTCATCTCACATTCCCTTTGAGTCAGTTGCGTTGCATTCGTTATTTACATGGCGGACTTTATAAGTGGAAAAACTGAATGCTTCACTAGCAAGAAAACAGTTCAACAGACCAACTGCAGCATGATGATAAAGAATGAGCCTCCATTGTTCGGCCTCTTTACTTTCTCTTCATTTTACTTTTACTCTACTTTACTCCTTTACTTTTGTGAGTAAGGAAAGGGTGTTGTACAGACTACTGAGAACATGCAAACTCCACACAGAAACGCAGACTGACCCAGCCGAGGCTCGAACCAGCAACCTTCTTGCTGTGAGGTGACTTATTTTCTTAAAACAAATATAAATATGAATATAATAAATTATACTGCTAAGAACAATAACATTATACAAATGCAAATTGTCATGAATAAACTGAAAAAAGCCCCCCGACAGGAAGAAGGCATGGAGGTAGTGGTTTTTATATTCATGTAGAAAATAATAATTGTTTTAAAATTTTAATCCTTTAATGTTTTCATATGTAAATATATTTGTGTATTGCTGTACATCCTGTGTGTATTAAGCAATGTGTACGAGTTTTGGACCTGCATAGGTGCATAACTACTGCGCTTTGCGCTGGACTTTAGACCAGGTTTCAGTTGATCAATGGTGCAGTCTATTTTAGTTTTTCAAAATAGCATCTTGCCAACAATGCGCCTTAATGTACCTCCTTTTTAGACCGGAACATCCATGAGTCCACAAAGTGGTGCAAATGGATTTGCTATTTAAACAAAAGGGCACAAAACGTGAATATTAGGCTTGCGCTGCTCTGAAAATAGCAACAAAATCGCGCCAAATACGTTTTGCGATGGGTGCAAAATGATAAAAAAATATTTTAACAAGTGTATAGTTACCTTGTTAAACATTTTTTCAACTGAAGTTTTAGTGAGGTTCATTTTAGCTAGCTATCTTTAATCCACTAGAAAAAGCTATTTTTCACCTTTAAGCTAAATTACAATTATACTCAACAAAATGGACAGAGATGTAGTTAAGAGTTATATTTTGAAGGTAAACACAGCCAGGAATTGACATTAACCAATGCATAAGTAGATAAGTATAATAAAAAGTGTATTGCTGTCCATTTCACCACAGAGAAAATGCCAGTTGGGGTTGAGTGATATGACATGATGCATGCACATGCATCAAATATTTATATTCAGCAGTCTACATGTGTTTGTTGCCTCATTACAAACATACAAGACAAATGTCACAATAAAGTGACAAAAGATACAATCATACTGAACTTATGCCTCTTTAGGGTGGCGCTGAATAAATTTTAGTACAGACTTCTCTATACAGTTCAAGACCTTAGCAGTCTCCTGTGATTAGAATGAAGGGGCCCGGTGTTCTAGATTTTTTGAGGTCTGAGAGGATTTGTACTTTATGACATGGTGTGTTATCCTGCTGGAAGTAGTGATTAGAAGATGTGTGCACTGTGGTCATAAAGGGATGGACATTAGCAACAATACTCAGGTGGGCTGTGGTGTTGACTCAATGCTCAGTTGATACTAATGGGCCCAAAGTGTGCTAAGAAAATGTCCCCCACACCATTACAGCACTACCAGCAGCCTGAACCATTGATACAAGGCAGAATTCTGACCCTACCATCCGAATGTCTCAGCAGAAATTGAGACTCATCAGACCAGACAACGTTTTTCCAATCTTTTATTTTCTTATTTTGGTGAACCTGTGCGAATTGTAGCCTCAGTTTCCTGTTCTTAGCTGACAGGAGTGGCACTCGGTGTGGTAATCTGCAGCTGTAGCCCATCCGCCTCAAGGTTTGATGTGTTGTGCATTCAGAGATGCTCTTCTGCAATTTGGTTGTAATGAGTGTTATTTGAGTTACTGTTGCCTTTTTATCAGCTGGAACCAGTCTGGTCATTCTCCTCTGACCTCTGGCAACAAGACATTTGCCCCCACAGAACTGCCACTCACTGGATATTTTCTCTTTTTCGGACCATTCTCTGTAAACCCTAGAGATGGTTGTGCATGAAAATCCTAGTAGATCAGCAGTTTCTAAAATACTCAGACCAGCCTGTCTGTCACCAATAACCATGCCACGTTCAAAGTCACCTAAATCACCTTTCTTCCCCATTCTCATCCTCGGTATAACCTGCAGCAGATCGTCATGACCATGTCTACATGCCTAAATGCATTGAGTTGCTGCCATGTGATTGGCTGATTAGAAATGTGTATTAACGAGGAGTTGGACAGATCTACCTAATAAAGTAACCGGTTACTGTATATATTGAGGACCACAATGGAAATTGGTTTCTTTTTTGCGTTTTTTATTCTTGACAGTTTTTGAAATGTGTAAATTAGTCTTAATGGACTTTGGCTCTCCATAATGAAACTGAACTGTGCCACCAAACCCTCGGGACCCTATATAGCTTGTTCAGGTGTGCTTGACTCTCCAAGACTAAATGTGAACATCCTTGTACAATTCTGCTAGGTTTGTTCCGACTTGCTCTAAAATGCCTGCCTGCAGTTTTAGACAGTGTTACATTCTGAAGGGCTCATCCCTGTGCTCAAATTTCTTCAGATAGCTTTAACTTCCATGAAGCTTCATATGTATGAATGGAGCAATGGACCAAAATAATTCTCATTGAATAATATTTTTGCATCCTGCATCACAAATTAAACAGGCACACGGAATAATAGGATTGTCCAATGAAAGTGTACCCCACTTGTACTCCTTAGGAATCCTTCATTACAAGGGGTCTTTGAAGTAGCCAGTTTTGAGCACTTTGATTTGAAACTCTTTTTGATGTATATTGCTTTTGGTGCTAGTTCACGGATTGACAAACTGTGGCCTTTGTAATTCTACTTTTCTTTTTTCAGACTTCAAATACATTCACTTGTAGCATATCGTCTGTTGTTATTTTCACTTTGTCTGATATCACATGAAGGCAGAATATAACAGCAGTTAATTTAGATTTGTTTTTCTTTGGAGAAGGAGGATCTAAAAACAGTCCATGGATCGGGATAAAAACATTTGAAGTAGGAAACATCTTGATGTTTTTCATTAGTAATCATTGATAATAATAATAATGCTGTTTTTTGCCTATGAAATACTCAGTATTATTGTAAAGTTTTCTTTTATGAAATAAAAGCTATTTCAACAGTGCATTTACTTGCAGAAAGGATGTTTATTTTATTTACATTATGTTCAAGTATTCAATTAAACATTCATCACACATGAACACAACTCATATTTTCTTTTGAAAATGTAGATTGTAATTCATTCTTCATTCCTCCTTGATATGCTTGTGGATCCAGGAAAGAAAGTCCTCATCAATGGAAAAAGTTCCATCAGGATTGATGGGAACAGTGATGGGGAGATGAATATCCCTTTTTGACATTGTGATCTAGAGAAACAGTAACACAAAGAGTTAGTTGTATTGTCTTACTATATCTCTGAGTGAGTCCTAATTAAGAGGAAAACTGTTTCACCTCTGGAATCCTAGCAATGACATTCAAGGACTTCTGAGATGGCAAGGCTGCAGTCAGTTCAATCTCTTTCTCGCTGTTTGTTGCTTTTTCAAACCTGAATCCTGTGTCATAAGCTGCATTAAGAATGTGTTTACACACCCTAATTGCAGGGGCAAGAGCAAAGAAGAGCAGATAATTAAACCAATAATGTATTGTACATTATAAATTTGTTGTTCTGTGATAATCATTACTTTTTAGCATAGGTGGTGACAATTATTGGCAGTCTCTCCCATTCCAGTTCTAGACGTGCAGCAGGGAATTCACCCAGGACACCAGCTTCAGCTTTAGCAAAGACTGCATACTGTTTGCACTCTGCACCCCAAGAAAGCTTGGCCTGAAAAGGACATTGGAGTTCAAAGAATGGAACTGAAGAACAATACATTTGGCCACGTGTTCTCATCTTACAGTGACTTTGTGTTTGCTCAGCAGAGCACCATCAGCACAGATCTTCATGTTGTCATTTTCAGCAATGGAGGAAGCTATGAGTTGCACTCTTGCAGTTGGTTTGTCAAAGTAAGCAGCCAGTTGGTAGCCCAAAAGCTTCTGGTCAGTTCTAACAGCACGGGCGATGATAGCAAAAACAGGTGGAATATCATTTCCGAGGAACCTATTCTGAAAGCAAAAAAACAAATAAAAATTATTTGGGACATACATCACATTTTTGGTTTCGTGTAATTATGGACAAAGAGCTGAGACTAACCTTTTTCTGCATTTGCTCAAAGCTAGCTGCAGCACTTCCACTGCTAGTATCCTTTGTGGCACTATGGTGTGCCAAGTACTGCAAGCAAATGTTTTTGTAAGTTTTGACATAATCAAAAAATTAGGTAAAATGAAAGTATCAAAGGAGTATTTAATGTTTACCCGATCTTTGTGGAATTTTCTGAAAGGCTCAATGATGGTGGCTGTCTAAAAATCAATATAAAAACGTTTAGAATTTTGAGACACATAACGGCTACTTCAACAACACACTACCTCCTATGTCTTTACCTTAGACACACGAGAGCTGGACATGGAGGAGCTTGAGCTTGAACTTGAACTTGAGCTACTGCTGGTGCTGGTGCTGCTGCTACTGCTACTGCTGCTGCTGCGGCTGTTGCGGCTGCTGCTGCTTTCAGAAGAGACGGGTGTATTTTTAGCTTCAGTGTCCAGGATTTCCCGCAGTTTCAACAAGAAAGCCTGTCCTTCAGGACTATCGTCATCAATGATGTTGATTTGCTTAAGAAGCCTCTCAGCAGCTCTAGGACCAACTTGGACTTCAAACTCCAGTCTTTCAACTGCAGGACCTTCAGCTACAGACAGAACAACAAACAAATAATTAACAAGTTTTATATGAAAAAAAAATCTTTAATCATTAATGTTATAGTCTATCTTCTCACCTCTTGCCACTGCAGCACGGGCTGTGTGGTGTCCAATTATGTAGAAAAGAGTGGAATTTCTGATAAAAGCAGCATTGTGAGAGTGCACCTCAACACATCCCTTGATTTCAATGTATGGGACAGCATAACAGAGGGTCCTGTCAAATGGAGCAGGAGCTCTCACTGAAGCATCAGGTGACATCTCAGAGGACTGAAAAAAATAATCAAATGATAAGTCTCCACCTTGGAGTTTGAAGCAAATATCTGCATGTTTTCATATGTCTATGTGTGCATTCAAAGCTTACCAAATCACCAGCATAAGATGCCTGGGAGTTTTGCAGAGACAATTCAGGTATCAAGGGAACAGACCTTTCAGCATTGTGATCTTCAATGTTTCTGACCACGGCAAGAGTCTCAAAGCTGTGAGAGCATGATAATTATTTATAATTTCACAAATGGGCATTCACAACAAGTTTTTTTTTTTTTTTACAGAAATGTCATTACCTTGCAGAAGCAATGTGTTCAGGAAGTTCAACAGGCAGAGCCTCCACCTTGTAGTTGCCCTTGAGAATGTCTGCTCTTGCTGCCACTTTTCCAGGGGCAATTGTACGGATCTTTCCTCTTGCCATAACAGCAGCTTGGATGAAGGCAGTGTTAACTCCCATCACAGCAAATGTCTGGAGAGCAACGCTGAAATAAAAAAAAAAAAAAAACAAGGAGACTCTTTGTAGAACTGTTGTGTACATTAAATCTCATCTGAATTAAAGAAGCTGTATAACTGTACCTTGGTCTAGCTTCAGCTTGGAACTGAACATCAGTCTTCTTCAGTTGCTCAAAAGTCATGGACTCCAATTTCTCAGGGAGAGCAGGTGTAATGGTGGCCTGAACTTAAAGGGTGAACAGAACAACATCTAACCTGTGACCCCACATATCTGGCAAAAGAATATAGAAATTCTATAGAAAATGACAAAAACCTTACCATTGACACTTGCAGCAGCAACTGCAGCAGTGTACCAACTAAACTCCATCGGCACACCAACTGCAGTTGGGAAGATACGCCGCACTTCAGCTGCAAGCAGAGGTTTGGCATACTGGAAGGCAACTCCTTCCTGCAAAGCTTTAAGTGCCTCCTTCAGCAGTGCACGGGGTTTGGGTCCAGTAGCCATCTGAAGAAAGTGTTTATTAGAAGCTTAATTCTAATTGTGAAAATCAATAGAGTTCAACAGAGTTCAAGATCTCAGATCTCAAGCATTAGGTAAGAAGACATAATCTACAGCACAATACCGGTATAGCTTCTTCGATGATGCTCTTGTCGAAGTTGACATAAGCCACTTCTTGTCCAAATACTTTGACATAGGCTGAAGCGAGTGGCCGGTCAGTTGGTAGGGCCTTCCAGTTTGTGAGCTTGAAGAGACAGAAGTCACATATATTTTTGGTCTATTTCAAGTTCATAGTAAATATGTTAAATTATATGATACACTGCACATGAAAACTTACTGCCTTCAGTGTGCGCTTAATTTTTGTGATACGGTCAACACTTTCATCTGCAGCCGGAGATTTTAGAAGAGCCTCATTAATTCCTCCAGTTCTCATGCCAAACTGTTGAAAAGAAATATTTTAGTGAAACATTTTTAAAGCAAATTTAAAAAGTAATTCAGATATCTGGATAAGAAATGTTGGATAGTTCACCTCAATAACATCAGCAGCAGCGCCAGCCAGGTAAGCACGAGCTTTAGCTACAATAGCTCTGGGCAGGATGGTGGCAGCATCATTGATCATATAGGCACTACCAGCAGCTCCAATCATAAGAGGACCTTAATGGACAAAGAATACATTTGCAATGTTTTATGTCAGAAAACATTTGACTTCATTTTAAGAATCATCAGATAATATTCCTTAGCTTTTTAAAGAAATTCGACAGTCTTACTATGATAATAGTCCATCTGAAAAGCTCTGCTGTAACGGTAGTTAAGTCTGTCCAGCTTGCGGTTCATAAGCTTGATGGCAACATTAGCCGCACCAGCACTAAAAATGAATAACCATGATTACCTCTGGTTTGTGTTTGTTTTATGTGATGGTAATATAAAACATGAAGTGATTTGTTTTTCTTACACTGATGCCATATCAGGAGCAGTGATTCTGGTCAAGGACTTGATGTGGGAATAGGCAAAGCTTGACACATGCATGTTAGGCTCAGTTCTCAAAGCTCCGGCAAGACTGGAGATGAGTGCCACTGAGGGTTCAGCCTCAAACAGCACAATACATGCAACCATGCGCACCTCTGGGTGAAGAGCCCTGTCCAAAACAAGCTGCAGGGCAACAGGCTGAACCTGAGACAGAAAACAAAGTATGTTTATTGGAAGAAAACATGCATAACAATTACAGCAGTGATCTCTACAATACCTAAATCTTACCAGTTTGGGCTCTTTCTTTCGCAATGTTCCTCAGGGCCAAGATGGCATCAACCTGGACTCTAACGGGCAGAGCATTAGCTGCAGTTCTCAGTCCAGGTAGGAGCTTCATGATGGGTTTAAGACTTGAAGGGTGACCAGCATTGCCCATAACTTTTAGAGCCAAAGTGATTTCAGGAATGTCGTTCTTAGAAATGGCCTCTGTGGCAATCTCATGGATGGGCTGAGGAGTTTGATTCATGCATTTAGACTTTTTAGAATTTTAAATATAAAATAAATGGTATAAATTTAGAGATGACTAGATGTGTATTTACCCTGAGGAGCTCGGTAGGGCAAGTGGGAACTGCAGTGCAGTGCTTGGCAATCAGGGAACCATATCCAAGCATGACAACTTCACGCAGAGCTGGGATTGAGGCAAATTTCTCATGTGTTGCCAAACTCTGTTCAGCAGGATACAGAAATTATTAATTTGATGCAGGCCCTTTGACATTATATTTGATGAACAGCATTAAGATATACCCACAGCTGTGAGTTGGATGGTTTCAATATCAGCAGTGACCATGTGCAGAGCAATCACAAGAGTCTGAATGAACTCAGGAGTTGTAAATTCACCAGCAAGGAACTTCTCCTTAAAGAATTTTATAATGACTGGTGTACCAACAGCAGGAAGAGCATCAAGAAGCCAGCGCCTAAATAATAAATTGTTTAAAATATATCCACAATAAAAACTGCACAATAATTATATTTCTATTAATTTATTGCTCACAAATTGTACCTGTAAACTGGTTTGTCCTTGAACTGAGACCAGATAGCCTCAATTTTCTCCAAAGTGGCAACACGCAAGAGCTGGACAAGCTGAACAAACTTGAATGGAGCATCATCATGGACCATGTCTTTGTTGTTAGCAACCAAGTGCTTCAGGACCTCAACAATCTAGGAAGAATAAGGGAAATGCTGCTGTCTTTTTCATGTCATGTGCTTTGACTAAGAGATTAGGGATTTAAGGCTGTGGATTATACCTGGGCAGGTGCATCACTGATCTTGATAAGCTGAATGGGGGTCTGAAAAATCTCAGTTGCAAACTCATACTGCAGGGATCCACGGGCCATGTAATCAGCTTTTATTGGAACGACAGGGGTCTTCTCAATCTCAACAAAAGCCAAAGTTTGTCTGAAAAAAAAAAAGTATTTCTGTAACGTCGTTTTTAAGTTAAAGAATTGTGTATAGAATATTGTTACATATTTATGACTGAAATCTCAATAATTGCCCAATCATACTTTGCTTCCATCATTGCAGCACCATGAATCTCATTGAAGGGTGAGAACTGATACACTTCCTCAACTGTTGCCTCAGCGATCAGTGCGCCATTGTCAGCTGGTTTCATGATGTAGTTATAAGTTGCAGTTTCAATTAGACTCTTGACTCTCTGTTGACAGAAGGGTAGGTTAATTTGAGTCTTCACATTTACAGTGGGTATTTTTTTTTATTCTATCAAGTGTTCATTTTCCAGTCTTCATTACCTTTGTGCATTCAGCACACCTCTCAGTGTATGCCAAGCCAACATCCTTCATGATTCTCTCCTGGCAATGGCTCAGATCCTTAGATTTGGTGACAATAATGTGGTTGGTTTTTGGATCCTCATTGATGACATAGTGTGTCCTGCACACTCCCTGAGCACCAGCCTTCAGGAACAAGTCAAATGATAAGATCGCAGAGCTCAAAATAGATCATAAATATATTAATCAGATTTTCTCACCTCTTGCATCTCGTAGACGTTCTGGGTCTTCTTGAGGTTGAGCTGAAGGATGTTGAGGATACCTCTGTGCAAGTTCATGACTGTAGGAGAAACTCCTGCTGGGGCGAAAACCTTGCCAACCACACCATTGGCATACTCAAACTTGATGGGAATCTGAAGCTGAGCAGCCAGTGCTGAGGTGAGTTTAGTGGCAGGGACAAATGGATCTCTGGGCCAAGTGCCAGCATACTCGTAGAGTAGAGGATCCATCAGCTGTAAGGGGATATAGCATTGCTTATAACCGCCAATGCTTATTAAAACATTTTTTAAAAGCTTTCCTTCAATTTGGAAGACCTATACATTCTTCAGTTCATTACCTTCATCAGGTAGGTGTTCTCTGTCATGGCACTCAGGAAAACCTTGCTGCTGACTTTAATACCTGCTCTGGCCAGACCTTCTTGAGGAAGACCTCCCAAAAGCAGAGCCTCATACTTGTACACATAGGTCTTATCATGGGCAAATTCAGGAACTGTAATGGGTAGAGTATTTAATTTAGTTAGCAAGGATGCAATAAATGTAAAGTAGCACTACCAAAATGTCAAAGGGCTTTACTTACCAAGATTCATCTGTTGACACGCTGAAAAAAAACAGAAGAATACCCTTTTAAAATATCTTTGTTTCCTTAATTTTAGGAGGTTTTAAAATAACCCTTTAAACAGAAATCTTTTAAGAAACGATAAAGTATCTTAAGTTCAAAATGAAACTTACCCACAAGGGCTACAGTCAGGGCAAGCACAACAGCTCTCATGGCTGGTGGTTTGTGAAAATTTCCTGAGGAATCAGATCTTTTATAGTGATTTCTTGCTGACCAAGTATTCATTCGTAAGTGAATTATTTACTGCTGTGTTACGTGTGTGACAAAAAGTACATACAGTACATTGTGGCTTTTTCAGAGTCAACTGTGAACATCAGTATCAATTAGAGGTTAAGTTACCCTGGCCTACCATGTCATTCTCCTGAACACTGTCCAATGTCACTTTTCATCCTTTAAACCTTACTTGAATCCTTCAAAAAATATCCTTTGACCCTTTTGTCAGAAAGTTTTAATTGTTTAAGGTATAATATCTATTTTTTGTTACATTACCTACTTTTAAAACATATTTTACCAAGTTCAGGTCATATCAAGTATGCGGTTTAATTTTTTTGTTCATATATTGATAAATATTTAACTCAATTTTTGTAAAGTGGCAAAAAAAATAGAATGTCATATCTGTGACCCATATAAAGTGTATATAGTATACAGTATACAGTATATGTGCATTTATACAGTATGTGATCAAATGTCACGCTGTCCACTTCAGCCACGTATGCCGTCACTGCTAGAAGGGATTGCTATGGTTTTTTTTTAGTTGTAGCAGCCATTTGTGACACTGTCACCAAGGGGCGCAAAGGAATGAAAATGGACAGAAAAACAGCCCTAAATAACATGCTACAAGTAAATGAAGATGAAATAACAAAACAAAGCATTATAATTCCTTTATAAATCATTATATGTTTGGTCTGGCGGGAACACTTTTAGCTTAGTTTAGTTTAAGTCAGGGGTGCCCAATCCTGTTCCTGGGCTGTCTCTCAATATGCATTCTTCAGCGGTCTTGCGTCCTCGTGTTCTCGTGTAACGTCATCATCAGCTGCCAAAGTTCAGTTCCAATACTCAAGACCGCAAGAACAGAGGACGCGTGAAACTTCCCGGATGTGTTCTTGATATCAAGGACACATCGACGCAGACTTGAGCACCGATCTCGCTCTAGAAGTCCCAGAAGTCATTGCGACTGGATGTGGGAAGCGCAGCATTTCATTTAGATTTATTATTAAAGTTCAGAGATATAACTTATTTATCTGAGGAGTTTCCCTAAATGAAACGATGAATATAAACATTACCATGAAAATCTTAAGGAATAAACACATTAAGGGTGTTTGTTTGCTGAAATTCGTATTAAAATCTGTTTTATTTATATTGTGCAATGTATTTATAATGTTTTTATGCATAGTATATATTTTGAAAAGGGGAAAAACAATAAATCGTTGTATGAATGCTGTAATGTTTAAATAATATTCCATCTAAAACGCGTGAAGGTCACGTGACCATCAGGAAGAATGCAGCATCTCATTTCTCACAGAACGCGTTCTCTGTTCTCGCGGTCTCCCAAGTTCGTTCTTCCGAAGACGCCTGGCAAGACCGGTCTCCACAAGAACGCAAGTCCATTCTCTGCGTTCTTGGAATTGAGAAACAGCCCTGGAGATCTACCGTCCTGCAGAGTTCAGTTGCAACCTTGATCAAACACACCTGTCTGTAATTATTAGTGCTTCTTCAGATCCTACTTAGTTGATTTAGTTGTGTTTGATCGGGGTTGGAGCAGAATACTGCAAGAAAGTAGATCTCCAGGAACAGGATTGGGCACCTCAGGTTTAGATCATTCAATTGGATTAGACCATTAGCATCTCACTTAAAATTACAAAATAATGTCTGTAGTTTTTCAATTTAGAGCATGACTCTTTTCTACATTGTGAACTATAACTAATGTAAAATGAAATGTTGCTATTTTCTAGGCCGCTATAGATAGGAACTGTGCCACCCCTTCTTTCTTGCATAAATAAGGGACTAAGCCAAAGGAAAATTAATGTATGAATGAAGATGCAACAAACAGATCAGACAAAATGCACAAACAATATGTGTCTAAGCCACTGCAATACAGTACAGATAAATAATGAGACCTAGTTTACAGGCAAGAACTTGATATGTTCACAAAACAACTCTTGGGAGTATTATTTATGTATTCCAGTACATACCTGTTCTTAATGTGGAAGATTGTCAGCTTGTATACTGATGAACAAATAATTCCTGTAAGTAGACAACATTTATTAATCAGTAATTGCCTAT
Organism: Danio kyathit; assembly: GCA_903798195.1. Classification (NCBI taxonomy): domain Eukaryota; kingdom Metazoa; phylum Chordata; class Actinopteri; order Cypriniformes; family Danionidae; genus Danio; species Danio kyathit. The sequence goes on from LR812540.1 coordinate 32,947,257, forward strand.
TTTCAATAAATGTGCTACTAGATTATGTCTTTAATATCATCACTAGCACTTAAAAGTGATTTTGTGCTTGTCTCTTCTCGTCGTCATTTTCCCCTGTTTTTCTACGCCTGAAGAATAGCATTAGTTTTGTTTCATTTTCACGGTCCAAAATTTATTTACAAAATAAATCAGATATATAAATGGGGCAGGTCAATGCAGCAAAGGCCATGGCTGTGGCTGTGCACGGATTCGCGTTCATGTGTTGACTGGTTGGTCTCGGTCTTGCAGGTTACCTTGCAAGAACAAACTCAAACCGTGAGAACACAGAAATGAGATGCTGCGAGCTTCCTGTTAATCACATGACCTTCACATGAAAACAATTTCAACTTTAATAAAATTGTGATTTTTTTTTTATATTTTCTTTACAGTGAAAATGTATAAATGTTTAAGTACTAAAGCACTGTCAATTAAGATAATTTGTAAAAATGAAAATAAAAACGATTTCAGCAAAGAAACTGCAAAGGCAGTATTCCTCTTCAAATTAGACAGATTAGACTTTTCTAACAAACCTCATATACCATGAATGATTTAACTGAGCGAGAGCTGTTAGTGCTCCAAAGCAGAAATGACAAAAAAAGTCAGTTGACCCACCATTTCACCCCCTCTTTTATCAGAATCTATTTTCCCATTTAAAATGTTTAACTTAATGGAAATATGTCAATCACCTACTAACAATTCCAACTTCAGTTACTTTTAGGAACATTTTAGTTGTCACATCTTCAATATCTGTCAAAGTTTCACCTTATCTTTGCATCAGATGCTTAATTCAATTAAATTCAGTTCAATTAAATTCATTTTTATTTCTACAACACTTTTACAATGTAGATTGTGTCAAGCCATCTTAACATAAAAGTTCTAGTAAAATGAAACTGTGAGTCCAGTTTTCAGAGTTGAAGTTCAGTTTAGTTCAGTTCAGTGTGGTTTAATTTTCACTGCTGTAACAGGGTTCCCGCGGGTCCTTAAAAAATCTTAAATTAAAATCCGGGAAATTAAGGTCTTAAATTTAACGTAAAGTTGCTGTAGGTATTAAATTTTCAGCCGGTCTGCTTAATGCCGATAGGGAAGCACAGAGGTCCATCGTAAAACATCTAATAGTTGATCAATTTAGTATGTAGGAAACAGGAGTGAAATGACAGTGTCCGTGATTTATTAGCTTATTACGGTAGGTCGGCTACAGACGCTGACGTCGGTCTGCACATGCGTGCTGCCATTATGCGGTTGTCGAGGTGAGGTGACCATGGAGCTCAAAGCCATCGAGTCGCACATGAAAGAGTCGCCCCAGCGGTACGTTGCAGCAGCTAGTCATAGCGGGTCCAGGTTAATCCTTGCATTGTCTGCAACTCGACCTAACGATGTTACTAGTTCAGATGCCACCTCACAGTCAGCTATAACAAGTTTCATTTCCTTTCATGCTTTGAGATATGATTAACTTCATATGCAAAGTGTATTTATTAAGACTGGTAATCCTGGAATAAAGATTTTATTCTCTATGTGCAACGCTAATGAAGTCAGTGTAGTTTATATATATAGGGGCCTAATAATTCTGACTTCAACTATATATATATATATATATATATATATATATATATATATATATATATATATATATATATATACACACACACACACACACACACACATATATATATATATATATATATATATATATATATATATATATATATATATATATATATATATATATATATACACACACACACACACATATATTTCTAACAGTTATGTAGATTATTTGTCAACATTTTGGCTTGTGAAAGGCTGTTTTGGGGACTTTCATTATTGAGCTTATTTTCAGTATTCTATTCTGTATGGTTCCTTCATACAAGTCATTGTGTTGTTTAGTGTATTCCAACTTGTCTATGTTACGTTGGCTCTGTTTTACATCACAAAGGAACAAAAAAAAAAAAAAAAGAAAAGAAAAAGGTCTCAAAGAAAAGTATTTTTTTTTTTTGTTTTTTTTTTTTTGCTTACCGAGTCTACACATTGCACATAATTGATACCAAATGGAAAACTTTCAAGTTTTGATTTCCATTGTAGAAGGCAATAAATTGAGTAACCTATTCCAAAGAAATTATGAAATTTACAATCTTATAATCTATAAATTTATATAAATTTAAATTATATTTGTTGAGGTCTTAAAAAGGTCTTAAAAAGCATTAAATTTTACTTTTAAAATGGTCCAAGAACCCTGTGTAAGTCCAAACACTGAAGAGCAAATCCATCGATGCACAGCTCGAAAAGTTTCAAATCAAGCCAGTGGCGACGAACAAACTTCACCATTTGACGAACGTGAAGAAAAAAAAAAACTTAAGAGAGAAACCAGGCTCAGTTCGCCACGGCCATTTCTCCTCTGGCCAAACTTCTTGTGCAGAGCTGCAGTTGAAAGAAACACTGACATACCATAGCCATTTAGAAGTGCGCCCTTCTCCTAACGAAGTAGTTAATTATCCAATACACCAACACATTAAACCACAATAGCATTAAAAGTTCATACTGAGTGACTGATATTTTCATTCACAGTTTTAGCATTCTTGTAGGCTATAAATCATAGGCTATGCTGCTAGCCAGGGGCGGAGTGGACATTTTAAAAGTGGAGGGGACAGCTGTATGAAATCCAAACGTTTACATTCTTAATCATCTGTTTCTAAATGGTCTGTCTCTAAAAGTGAGGGGGACATATCCCCCCCGGTTGCTACGCCCCTGCTGCTAGCTATTTTAATTTCAAGGTGTGAGATAATCTGCTGGTGCTTTTAATGTCCATTAATGGCACGCAAAATGGTAATCAAACTCACATAAGCAATACATAAAAACTGAATTTCACATAAGCAGTACCTGAGGGTTTTTTTGCCAAAGTAACTTAAATGTATATGCTAACATTACTGTTGGTCTAGCTGTGACTTGGTTTCATGTTTATAAAAATGTCTAAGTGTTAGGTGTTAGACATATGTTGTTTCTCACATCACTATGGAGAAGTGGAATTAATTGTAGAAAATTGAGAAAACAAGAAAATTAAGCAACAAGTGGAAAGCAAAGGCTATTTATACACAGGCTAACAAGGCAGAGAATGAAGCTAATGAATTTACACTAGAACGAACAGGGAGGTGGGATATGGAAGCAGATCATAATATTAAAATATATTTCTTTACTTAAATTTGCATTCTCCTTGACATATTTGCAAAATGAAAACGATAATCAATTTATATAATTTACATTTGACATTTCTAACTTCACTATTTGTATAAGTTGCAAAATTACATTAAAATGTAACACAAAAGTTTGAGCCTCGGCTGGGTCAGTTGGCATTTCTGTGTGGAGTTTGCATGTTCTCCCTGTGTTCGCGTGAGTTTCCTCTGGGTGCTCCAGTTTTCCCCACATGCACTATAGGTTAATTGGGTAAGCTAAGTTGTCCGTAGTGAATGAGTGTGCATGGGTGTTTCCCAGTGATGGGTTGCAGCTGGAAGGGCATGTACTGTGTAAAACATTTGCTGGATAGGTTGGCGGTTCATTCTGCTGTGGCGACCCCAGATTAATAAAGGGACTAAGATGAAAAGAAAATGAATAAATGATGTACCACAAAAAATAATTTGATTTGTTTTATTTACAAGCAGATACAGTTGAAGTCAAAATTATTAGCCCCCTTTTGAATTTTTTTTCTTTTTTAAATATTTCCCTAAAGATGTTTATCATAGCAAGGTAATTTTCACAGTATGTCTGATAATATTTTTTCTTCTAGAGAAAGTCTTATTTGCTTTATTTTGGCTAGAATAAAAGCAGTTTTAAATTTTTTAAAAGCCATTTTAAGGTCAAAATTATTAGCCCCTTTAAGCTATATTTTTTTCGATAGTCTATAGAACAAAGCATCATTATACAATAACTTGCCTAATTACCCTAACCTGCCTAGTTAACATAGTTAAGCCTTTAAAGGGCACCTATGGAGAAAAATCCACTTTTCAAGCTGTTTGGACAGACATATGTGTAGGTATAGTGTTTAGATTGTCATATTGTGGTGATATAAACACACTCAGTCCTTTTTTTTCAATTTAACAACATAAAAACGGTGGACCAATCGGAGCGGTTTTGAGATCGACCGCAACTTTACGTCGGAGTGCGTTGCCTCACGTGCGCGTCCCTCCATTGGAAATAACGAACTAACTAACATCGCCATGCATTTCGCTGTGTCGTGGATTAAAGTGAGTACCGGGAGGGTTCGCTCTCTATTCTGCCTTACTATTAATTTTAAATAACATGCGAATGTGCGTGTCTGGTGTGCCATGTCGTGGCTCTGAGCGGCGCATCCGGTGTATGGCGCCCTTTAGTTACAGCCTCAAGCAGGTCATACACCAGAAGCGCCGCTCAGCGACACGCAACGGCATGCATTTCTGAATTCTAAACATAAGTTTCTATCGGGACACACATCGGCGCCGCAAGTTTCGGTGCACAAGCTTGGAGCTTTAAACTAGCACACAATTGGCTGTAAAACTATACAAAGGCACAAATGATTTTGTAGTCTCTGCTTGGTCTGTGCCCGAGTCGTACATGTACAGCTGAATGCTTATCCTCTCACTCATGTTGCTTCTCTCTGTCTGTTGCCATTGGGAGCTCTTGGCTTTGCCCCTTTGTTAAGTTGGGCGGGAAGTCGAAACTAATTTTCATGTGAAGCAACACACCCCTAAAACAGCGAACTGTGTACACGCCCCCAAAATGACACTTTTTAACACATCATAATAAAAAAAATCTGAATTGTGTTTTGAACTGAACCTAAACTGGCACACTCAGAAGAACCATAATATTAATATTACATCTTAAAAAAGGGGTAAAATAGGTGCCCTATAAATGTCACTTTAAGCTGTATGTAAGTGTCTTTAATAAAATATTATTTACTGTCATCATGGCAAAGATAAAATAAATCAGTTATTAGAAATGAGTTATTAAAACTATTATGTTTAGAAATGTGTTGAGAAAATCTTCTCTCTGTTAAACAGAAATTGGGAAAAAAAAATAAATAAATGGGGGCTAATAATTCTGACTTCAACTGTATAATGCTCATTTAAATGTTCCTTCCCCCAATTGCATTTAGACTCACACAGTTGCATTTTCAACTAACTGTGGTTTGTAGCAAAATCCAATGTGTATTTCAAAAATGAATTCTAAGCCAAAAGAATAGAAAAATAAAAAATAAAGAGGTAGCAAATTGGTGAGTGAAATGTATTTTTAATACATTAACACACCATTTTCAATTACTATATCACAACAAAGAGTTTTTGAAAAATGCATTCTCATCATTTAAAGAAATGGAAGATTAAAGAAATGAAGTAAGTTGTTTGGGTTAATTGTAATCAGAAAACACTACAAGCCGAATTTGAATATGGGTTTAAAAGCAAATTCACACCTTCAAGGGGATATTGTTTATTTTTAAATCATATATTATGAGTATGTTTGAATCTTATTTTGTAGGAAAAAAGGAAGAAAAAACTAAGTGAAAATTATTTGGTGTAAAATGAAAGCAGTTCACATGATTCTTACACTTGCAGGGTATTTATTAGCATCACATTACAAACATCACAACAATTACCGGATATTAAATAAACTGACAGTTCTACATCAACACAACTCATATTTTCTTGTGAAAATGTAGAATGTAATTAATTTTTCATTCCTCCTTGATAAGTTTGTGGATCCAGGAGAGAAAGTCCTCATTAACGGTAAAAGTACCATCTGGATTGATGGGAACAGTGACGGGGAGGTAAATATCCCTTCTTGACATTGTGATCTAGAGAAACAGTAACACAAAGAGTTAGCTGTATTATCTTAATATAATGAGTCCAAATCTTGAGTAAAATTGTTTCACCTCTGGAATCCTAGCAATGACATTCAAGGACTTCTGAGATGGCAAGGCTGCAGTCAGTTCAATCTCTTTCTCGCTATTCGTTGCTCTTTCAAACCTGAATCCTGTGTCATAAGCTGCATTAAGGATGTGTTTAGACACCCTAATTGCAAGTGAAAGAGCAGAGAGAAACAAATAATTATACCCAAGACATTCTCTACACTATATATTTGTTGTTCAGTGCTAATAATCATTACTTTTTGGCATAGGTGGTGGCAATTTTTGGCAGTCTCTCCCATTCCACTTCTAGACGTGCAGCAGGGTATTCACCCAGGACACCAGCTTCAGCTTTAGCAAAGACTGCATACTGTTTGCACTCCGCACCCCAAGAAAACTTGGCCTGAAATCACATTTGAGTTCAAAGAAAGAAACTGAAGTAGAGAAATACATTTTGCCAAATGTTCCAGTCTTACAGTGACTTTGTGCTTGCTCAGTAGTGCACCATCAGCACAGATCTTCATGTTGTCATTTTCAGCAATGGAGGAAGCTATGAGTTGCACTCTTGCTGTTGGTTTGTCAAAGTAAGCAGCAAGTTGGTAGCCCAAAAGCTTCTGGTCAGCTCTAACAGCACGGGCGATGATAGCAAAGACAGGTGGAATATCATTTCCGAGGAACCTATTCTGAAAGTATAAAAACATAAATATTACATGAAACGGAGCATACAACTTATTTGGGGTTTGCTTCATGAGCAAAGAACTAAAACTAACCTTTTTCTGCATTTGCTCAAAGCTAGCTGCAGCGCTTCCACTGCTAGTATCTTTTGTTGCACTGTGGGGTGCCAAGTACTGCCAGAAAAAAAACTTAGTAAGTTTTGAAGTAATCCAAAAATTAAGTAACAATAGAGTTTTGAACAGTTACCCGATCTTTGTGGAATTTCCTGAAAGGCTCCATGATAGTGGCGGTCTAAAAAAAACATACAATTTTTATTAATTTACTTAATTATTATCTTTTTAAATTTGAGACAGATTTTGGCTGCTAAACACACTACTTCCCATGTCTTTACCTTAGACATACGAGAGCTAGACATGGAGGAGCTTGAGCTTGAGCTGCTGCTGCTGCTGCTGCTGCTAGTGCTGGTGCTGCTGCTGCTGCTGCTGCTGCTGCTACGGCTGTTGCGGCTGCTGCTGCTGCTGCTTTCAGAAGAGACGGGTGTATTTTTAGCTTCAGTGTCCAGGATTTCCCTCAGTTTCAACAAGAAAGCCTGTCCTTCAGGACTATCGTCATCAATGATGTTGATTTGCTTAAGAAGCCTCTCAGCAGCTCTAGGACCAACTTGGACTTCAAACTCCAGTCTTTCAACTGCAGGACCTTCAGCTACAGACAGAACACCAAACAAATAATTAAAGTTTTATATGAAAAAAAAAAATCTTGAATCATTAATGTTATAGTCTATCTTCTCACCTCTTGCCACTGCAGCACGGGCTGTGTGGTGTCCAATTATGTAGAAAAGAGTGGAATTTCTGATAAAAGCAGCATTATGAGAGTGCACCTCAACACATCCCTTGATTTCAATGTATGGGACAGCATAACAGAGGGTCCTGTCAAATGGAGCAGGAGCTCTCACTGAAGCATCAGGTGAGATCTCAGAGGACTGAAAAAAATAATCAAATGATATCTCTACACCTTGGAGTTTGAAGCAAATGTCTGCATGTTTCCATATGTCTATGTCATAGATATATACACTAGATATCGCATATGGACCCTGAGCATGCGTCAATAGCGCCGCCACATTTGTACAGTGCTCCCAGGACAAATGTCATTCAACCGCACTAGTCAAGACAGTGTGCCAATGTGAAGATGCTGGACTTTAAAGAAAACAAAGCACATAGGCACTTTTGTGCTAAACAAGTAATGTTATTGATGATAATACAGTCACCTACTGCATTCACCATAAGGCAAATGAAAAAGAAATATGACAAGATGCTGCTGTGCCAGAAACTCGGCTAAGTGAACGAGTCATTCATAACAGGGATTCATTTACAAACGAATCCCTCACTCTGTTACAATGAGATGTGAAAGCGGGAAAGGGGGTGTGATCAGGACATGGCTTATATCAAATTTAACAGGGAGGGTGGATAATACATTTCCATACACACAAACACATGCTCTTCGTCGGCAATGCCCGTGCGATCACTTAACCATTGATGTCGAAAAATGATGTAAAATTATAATTTTGTCATTTAAAATAATTTTGCGTACTGACCACCGGGAAAACTCCCGATCATAGATATATGTATATATGTGTGTATATATCTCTGGCTCTGGATGGCCACAGTCCTCCTTGGTCCCGCATTAATTTCAAAGGAGCACTACCCTGTACAAAAATGATGGCTCTATTGATTCCAATTCCATTCCATTCCTTCCAATAGACAACAACAGGGTAGGTGACATCTAATGTAAATATCTATGTGTGCATTCAAAGCTTACCAAATCACCAGCATAAGATGCCTGGGAGTTTTGCAGAGACAATTCAGGTACCAAGAAAACAGACCTTTCAGCACTGTGATCTTCAATGTTTCTGACCACGGCAAGTGTCTCAAAGCTGTGAGAGCAAGATAGTTATTGATAATTTCACTAAAGGGTGTTCACAACAACAAAAAAATCTTTACAGAAATGTCATTACCTTGCAGAAGCAATGTGTTCAGGAAGTTCAACAGGCAGAGCCTCCACCTTGTAGTTGCCCTTGAGAATGTCTGCTCTTGCTGCCACTTTTCCAGGGGCAATTGTACGGATCTTTCCTCTTGCCATAACAGCAGCTTGGATGAAGGCAGTGTTAACTCCCATCACAGCAAATGTCTGGAGAGCAACACTGAAATAAAAAATAAGGAGATTCTTTGTAAAACTGTTGTTGTGTACATTAAATCTCATCGGAATGAATGTAGCTGTAAAATTGTACCTTGGTCTAGCTTCAGCTTGGAACTGAACATCAGTCTTCTTTAGTTGCTCATAAGTCATGGACTCCAATTTCTCAGGGAGAGCAGGTGTAATGGTGGCCTGAACTTAAAGGGTGAACAGAACAACATCAAACTTAAGAAGTGACCCCCACATATTTGACAAAAAAATATAGAATTTCTAAGACAAAGCTGTACCATTGACACTTGCAGCAGCAACAGCAGCAGTGTACCAACTGAACTCCATGGGCACACCAACTGCAGTTGGCAAGATACGACGCACTTCAGCTGCAAGCAGAGGTTTGGCATACTGGAATGCAATTCCTTCCTGCAAAGCTTTAAGAGCCTCCTTCAGCAGTGCACGTGGTTTAGGTCCAGTGACCATCTGAAAATAGTGTTAATTAGAAGCTTAATTCTAATTGTGAGAATCAACAGAGTTAAAGATCTCAGATGTAAAGCATATGGTAAGAAGACATGAACTACATCACAATACCGGTATTGCTTCTTCAATGATGGTCTTGTCAAAGTTGACATAAGCAACTTCTTGTCCGAATACTTTGAGATAGGCTGAAGCAAGTGGTTTATCAGTTGGCAAGGCCTTCCAGTTTGTGAGCTTGAAGAGACAGAAAACATGTATTCTTTTTGCCTAGTTCAAGTTTATAGTAAAAGTGTAAAATTATGCTACACTGGACCTGAAAACTTACTGCTCTCAGTGTACGCTTAATCTTTGTGATACGGTCAACACTCTCATCTGCCGCAGGAGATTTTAGAAGAGCCTCATGGATTCCTCCAGTTCTCACACCACACTGTTTAAAAGGAGCAATTTAGTGAAACTATATTAAACAGATTTAAAAAGTTATTCAGATATTTGGAAATCTTAGATGGTTCACCTCAATAACATCAGCAGCGGCTCCAGCCAGGTAAGCACGAGCTTTAGCAACAATAGCTCTGGGCAGGATGGTGGCAGCATCATTGATCATATAGGCACTACCAGCAGCTCCAATCATAAGAGGAGCTTAATGGACAAAGATAAGAATAAATTTGCAATGTTTTATATCGGAACAATTTTAATGCATATATTAATTTCTTCATAAAAATTGAAAGTCTTACTATGATAATAGTCCATCTGAAAAGCTCTGCTGTAACGGTAGTTAAGTCTGTCCAGCTTGCGGTTCATAAGCTTGATGGCAACATTAGCTGCACCAGCACTAAAAATGAACAAACATGATTAAATCTGGCTTATGCTCATTTTGTGGGATGGCAAAATAAAACATGAATATACAATAAATGAGAAATTATTTGTTTTCTTACACAGATGCCATATCAGGAGCAGTGATTTTGGTCAAGGACTTGATGTGGGAATAGGCAAAGCTTGCAACATGCATGTTAGGCTCAGTCCTCAAAGCTCCAGCAAGACTGGAGATGAGAGCCACTGAGGGTTCTGCCTCAAACAGCACAATACAAGCAACCATGCGCACCTCTGGGTGAAGAGCCCTGTCCAAAACAAGCTGCAGTGCAACAGGCTGGACCTGAGACAGAAAACAAAGTTTTTTTTATTGGAAGAAAACATGCATAACAATTACAGCAGTGATCTCTACAGTACTTGAATCTTACCAGTTTGGGCTCTTTCTTGGCAATGTTCCTCAGGGCCAAGATGGCATCAACCTGGACTCTAACGGGCAGAGCATTAGCTGCAGTTCTCAGTCCAGGTAGGAGCTTCATGATGGGTTTAAGACTTGAAGGGTGACCAGCATTGCCCATAACTTTCAGAGCCAAAGTGATTTCAGGAATGTCATTCTTAGAAAGGGCCTCTGTGGCAATCTCATGGATGGGCTGAGGAGTTTGAGATGCATACATTTAGACTGATTAGACTTATGAAGAGCAATTTCATTGTATAAATTTAGATGGCTAGTTGTTTTTACCCTGAGGAGCTCAGCAGGACAAGTGGGAACTGCAACACAGTGCTTGGCAATCAAGGAACCATATCCAAGCATGACAACTTCACGCAGAGCTGGGATTGTGGCGAATTTCTCATGCATAGCCAAACTCTGTTCAGCATGACACAGATAATATTAATTTGTCTGAGTCCCTTTAAATACATTTTGATTAGTGTGAAGACGAGCACTTAGTTATACATACAGCTGTCATTTGGATGGTTTCAAGATCAGCAGTGACCATTTGCAGAGCAATCACAAGAGTCTGAATGAACTCAGGAGTTGTAAATTCACCAGCCAGGAACTTCTCCTTGATGAATTTTACAATGACTGGTGTGCCAACAGCAGGAAGAGCATCCAGAAGCCAACGCCTAAGGAAATCATTATTTAAAATATATAGACAATAACAAATTGTACTCAAACTGTATTAATTTATTGCAAACAAATTGTACCTGTAAACTGGTTTGTCCTTGAATTGAGACCAGATAGCCTCAATTTTCTCCAAGGTGGCAACACGTAAGAGCTGGACAAGCTGAACAAACTTAAGTGGAGCATCATCATGGACCATGTCTTTATTATTTGCAACCAAGTGCTTCAGGACCTCAACAATCTAGGAAAATGAATTTTTTTTATCATATATCAAGTGCTTTAACTAAGAGATTAAGCTTTTTATGCTGTGAATTATACCTGGGCTGGTGCATCACTGATCTTGATGAGTTGAATGGGGGTCTGAAGAATCTCAGTTGCAAACTCATACTGCACGGATCCGCGGGCCATGTAATCAGCTTTGATTGGAACGACGGGGGTCTTCTCAATCTCAACAAAAGCCAAGGTTTGTCTGAAACAAATAATTATTTCTGAAACTTTGACTTAATTTTCTAGTTAAATGTGTCTAGAATATTGTTACTTTGCATTATAGATGAAATCTCAAAAATCACTCAATCATACTTTGCTTCCATCATTGCAGCACCATGAATCTCATTAAAGGGCGAGAACTGATACACTTCCTCAACTGTTGCCTCAGTGATCAGCACGCCATTGTCAGCTGGTTTCATGATGTAGTTATAAGTTGCAGTTTCAATCAGACTCTTGACTCTCTGTTGAGAGAAAGGTAAGTTATTTGACTCTTGACATGTATAGTGGATAGATATTTGAATTATATCAAGTGTTCATTATCCAGTCTTCATTACCTTTGTGCATTCAGCACACCTCTCAGTGTATGCCAAGCCAACATCTTTCATGATTCTCTCCTGGCAGTGGCTCAGATCCTTAGACTTGGTGACAATAATGTGGTTGGTTTTTGGATCCTCATTGATGACATAGTGGGTTCTGCACACTCCCTGAGCTCCAGCCTTCAAGATCAAGTGAAATGATAAGATTACAGAACTCAAAATACCTCAGACATGTCCTAAGGGGATTTCTTCACCTCTTGCAGCTCGTAGATGTTCTGGGTCTTCTTGAGGTTGAGCTGAAGGATGTTGAGGATACCTCTGTGCAAGTTCATGACTGTAGGTGAGACTCCTGCTGGGGCGAAAACCTTGCCAACCACACCATTAGCATACTCAAACTTGATGGGAATCTGAAGCTGAGCAGCCAGTGCTGAGGTGAGCTTAGTGGCAGGAACAAATGGATCCTTGGGCCAAGTGCCAGCATACTCGTAGAGTAGAGGATCCATAAGCTGTAATGGAATATATCGTTGTTTTTTTTAGTATTAAGTTTATTAACATTCTATTTAAAAAAATTTCCTTCAATTTGGAAGACCTACAATTTCCTCAATTCATAACAGTCATTACCTTCATCAGGTAGGTGTTCTCTGTCACGGCACTGAGGAGAACTTTGCTGCTGACTTTAATACCTGCTCTGGCCAGACCTTCCTGAGGAAGACCTCCCAAAAGCAGAGCCTCATACTTGTACTTGTAGGTCTTATCATGGGCAAATTCAGGAACTGGAATGGGTAGCGTATTTTATTTAGTCAGCATGAATGCAATAATTGTAAATTACCATTCAACAAGTTGCCAAAGTGCTTTACTTACCAAGGTTCATCTGTTGACTCGCTGAAAGAAATAAAAAATACACTTTTAAATGATCTTTACTTGTTTAATTTAGTTATACGATGTTTTCAAATAACTTAAGAGAAATCTTTTAAGAAAAGTGTAAGGATCCTAAGTTCAAAAATCGAAACTTACCCACAAGGGCTACAGTCAGGACAAGCACAACAGCTCTCATGGCTGATGGTTTGTGACAAACTTCTCAAATCATTGGATCTTTTATAGTAATTTCTTGCTGACAGTTTTAATTTGTAAGTTAATTATTAACTGATGTTACTTTAGGTGTGTATCAAAAAGTACATATAATGTGAGTCAACATCAGTATCAATTAGAGGTTAGGTTACCCTGGCCTATCATGTCATTCTCTAGAACATGTTCAATGTCAGTTTTCATGAAACAAAAAGTTTTGTCACTATACTTTGAACCACAAAATTAATTGTTAAAATATATCTTAAATATAATCAGTGGTGGAAAGAGTATTGAAAATCATACTTAAGTACTGTAAAAGTACTATTACTTGCCTAAAAATGTAGTGCAAGTAGAGTAAAAGTATCTGTTGTAAATATTACTCAAAGTATGAGTAAAAAGTAGACCTTTCAAAAGTACTCAAGAGTAGTGAGTATTACGCTGTAAAAAGCTGTCGTGTTTATAGTAATTTGTGGATGTGTATAAACGTAACATTCTGTAGTGCATTTAGTCATTGCCCAGCAGGCACACAACGTTGTAAGATGTTAATATTAGGTTAGATTTAGGTTGTGATGTCAGGTGACCAAAATTCATTATCTAGCCCAGGGATGTCCAAACTCGGTCCTGGAGGGCTGGTGTCCTGCTGAGTTTAGCTCCAACTTGCTTCAACACACCTGCCAGAAAGTTTCTAGTATATCTAGTAAGAGCTTGATTAGCTGATTCAGGTGTGTTTGATTAGAGTTGGAGCTAAACTCTCCAGGACACCGGCCCTCCAGGACCGAGTTTGGACACCCCTGGTCTAGCCAGCGTCTAAGGATAATGTTATTTTGATGTCCAATAACGGAGTCAGATGACGTTGATTTTAGGTTATGTTAGAAAGGGACTAAAACCCAACGTCGAGGCAACATCTTAAACCAACATCATATTGACGTCAAATACTGACAACCAAAATCCAACATCTGATAGACGTCATAGTGGTAGCATCCACACAACGTCAAGCTGTAACATAGACTTTGATATTTGGTTGATTTTAGTTTGGACATTGACGTCGGCCTGATGTTGGGTTCTGACGTCAACCCAATTTTCATTTCCAAACAAAATGCAATTTCCCAACGACGTTGGGGTACAACGTCAATCTGACGTCTTGTTGACGTCCTGTGCCTGCTGGGTGTTGACGTCCTGTGCCTGCTGGGTGTTTAAAGGCCATTTTGGTCATCGTACAGTAAAAATCCGTCATCTTCTCATTAGTAACATGCATCTAAACCAGGGGTGGGCAAACTCGGTCCTGGAGGGCCGGTGTCCTGTATAGTTTAGCTGCAACACTAATCAAACACACGTGAACATGCTAATCAGTGTCTTCAATGTCACTAGAATCCTATAAGTAGGTGTGTGTGATAAGAGTTGGAGCTAAACTGTGCAGGACACCGGCCCTCCAGGACAGAGTTTGCCCACCCTGATCTACACAGTCTCTGGGTCATTGCGTGTAAAGATTGTGGACATCTTCTTGGACACTTTTAATGCTTCCAAACAGTTTGCTGCAATTATAAATCACCCATGTCATGAGGTAGATCATTATGATGCAAATTACCTTCTGTGTGATTTGATTTTACAGGAATCACAGGACTGAATCTTCTAATTCCCATAGACAGGAAAAATAGTGACTGCAGGTTGAAGGAAAGTAGTGGAGTAAAAGTACCGATACAGCACTAAAAATTTACTCAAGGGAAAGTAAAAAGTACACATTTATAAAACTACTTAGTAAATTACAATTCCTAAGAAAAACTACTCAATTACAGTAATTTGAGTATTTGTAATTAGTTACAGTACCTTACACCACTGAATATAATACACTAATATGCTTTCATTTTACATACATATTTACAGTGAGTGATGATTGATTATTTAACCCAAAGTTTGACTATATTAAATCACTATTTGCAAAGTGGAAAATAGGATGTGAAACCTTAATGCTGTTGTGCGTTCAATAACATAAAACATTATTACTCTATTTTAAATGCAGCAGTATTCCCTATGAACTTTCCCATGACTTACAAACTTGTCATAATGTCTAACTTCTATAAATTCTATGCCTTTAAACTTATCAATCCCGTTTTTCAATTTTTTTAACACTTTGGTCACCCATTATTTGTAACAACATTAAAATGCTCATCCCTTTTATTTTTCTCTCTTTCATTATATTTATTTTATTATACAAAATCTACCTGTTAAATACTCCAGAGCTTAGTATAACAACAAAAATGTGTTGTAAATTGAATAAAATGACCATGAGGTTTTATGATTTTATTGGCTTCTATAAAATGTTTGGCAGAAAAGCACACACTCTGTAATATTGCAGAATTACAAAATGAGTTTTTTGATGAGCCCAGTGCTGGTGATAGTGAGGTCAAGGACTATTTCTGTGTTGGGACAGGGCAGACAGACAGTTCAGAGAGGATTTCTTTGATTGTGTCAGGTCAGTCATAGATGGGCAGCATTGACATCTATGATTATTGCAGAGCTGGTGAGGAGTCCAGTGGCAGTCCCCATGTCAGGATGGCAGATGGTTCATATACGACCTCTCTGGCTGTGATCAGACAGGTTAAGGATTCACCATACTCTACCACATTTGAAAAAGCTTTATGAGACCATATGATGCATTACTTTGAATCCATATGTCTAAAAATTAAGTACTTTGGTACTCCAATAAATTTCTCACTACTTTTATTGATTTTCATTTAACCCTCTGGGGTTTGAGGGTGTTTTCGGTGCCTGAAGAAGTTGTGATATGCCCTGACATTTGTGCTTTTTTCAGTTGCTTATAAACATATACAAGGTTATATTGTAATAGCACTGTAAACCGCATGGTCACACTTTTTTTTAATGGTCTGTTTGTTGAACTCAAGTTACGTTGCATCTATATGACAACTAATTTTCATCAGATTATAAGTAGACTGTTAGGTTGGGGTTAGGATTAGTGTAAGTTGACATGTTCTTGCAAAGTTTCTTATAGTCAGTTAAATGTGTGTTGAAGGAGCAGTATCAACAGATATTAAGAAGACAGTCTACTAATACTCAAATGGACCATCAAAATAAAGTGTTACCAACAGCACAAACGGCTACAACAATATTAATTAATAAAATTTATTCATTTGTAGAATTTATGTACAAGATTGTGTTTCTGAGAAAGAAACGTTAGGGAAAAATTATGGTTAGTGAAAAACTAAAATTTTGAAGTCACTGAAACAAGTCCTGATTTATATTCCAAATGTAGATATAAAAAATGCATGGTCAACATACTTGAACAACAGTTTAAATATAAAATTTAAAATAAAGAATAAAAGACTTTAGATAAACCCAAATATACATTAAATATATTGTCATTATTTGGATTATTATACCATTAAATTATCATGAATTTAATGTTTCTTTCACAGATAAAAATATATTTTAATAATGGCATAAAATGTTTGCAACTCTATTTTAATAAAAACTGTTTCTTGTGCATTAATCCAGCATATTAGATTAATTTCTGAATGACTATGAGACACTGAAGTATTGATGATACTGATGAATACTCATGGTACTCCTGTTTAAACTTTTAATTATGATGTAGACAGCACACTGTTCTAGTGTTTTCTAATGTAAAAACTCACTAGATAGATGTGCATGGCTGCTCTGTTTAAACACAGAGTAAGTTAAGTAGGAGTTAATGGCCATAGCCTTATCACTCTGCAGCCCAAGACTGGTTACTCACTGAAGCTAAGCAGGGCTGAGCCTGGTCAATATCTGGATGGGAGACCACATGGGAAAATTAGCTTGCTGTTGAAAGTGGTGTTAGTGGAGCCAGCAGGGGGCGCTCAACCCGTGGTCTTTGTGAGTCCTAATGCCCCAGTAAAAGTGATGGAGACACCATACTGTCAGGGGGTGCCGTCTTTTGGATAAGACATTAAACCGAGGTCCTGACTCTCTGTGGTCATTAAAAATCCCATGGCACTTCTCGTAAGGAGTAGAGGTATAACACTGGTGTTCTGGCCAAATTCCCTCCATTGGCCTTTACCCATCGTAGCCTCCCAATCATCCCCATCCACTGGATTGGCTCTATCCAATAGCTGGTGTGGTGAGTGCACTGGCACCGTTGTCCTGTGGCTGCCGTTGCATCATCCAAGTGGATGCTGCACACTAATTATGCACGAATGCTGTTTGTTGACTTCAGCTCAGCATTCAACACTGTCATACCCTCTAAGTTAATGATCAAACTTAGAAACCTGGATATCGACACGTCTCTCTGCAACTGGGTTATGGACTTTCTGACTAACAGACCCCAGAATGTTAGATCAGGCCACATCTGCTCCTCCACCGTCACACTCAACACTGGTGTACCACAGGGCTGTGTGCTGAGCCCCTTCCTCTACTCACTTTTTACCATCGACTGTAGGCCTGTGAACAGTTCTAACACCATCATCAAATTTGCAGATGACACCACAGTGATTGGTCTAATCAGCGACAATGATGAGACTGCCTACAGGGAGGAGATACAGCATCTGGCCACCTGGTGCACCTACAATAATCTGCTCCTTAACACCGACAAGACCAAGGAGCTCATTGTGGACTTCAGGAAGGGACGAACAGGCTCACATGATCCCATCCACATCAATGGGATGGCCGTCGAGCCTGTCTCATCCTTCAAGTTCCTGGGGACCCACATCTCAAAGGACCTTTCCTGGACCACCAACACCTCCAGCCTGGTCAAGAAGGCTCACCAGCGCCTATTTTTCTTAAGGCAACTTAAGAAGAACCAGCTGTCATCAGCCGTCTTGGTGAACTTCTACCGCTGCACAATAGAGAGCCTCCTGACGAACTGTGTCACAGTCTGGTATGGAAGCTGCTCTGTTGCGGAGCGTAAGGCACTGCAGGGGGTGGTGAAAACTGCCCAACGCATCACAGGGACTACACTGCCAACCATAGAGGACATCCAGAGGAAACACTGTCTGCGCCGAGCACGCAGTATTCTTAAAGATTCCTCTCACCCTGCTCACAGACTGTTTTCTCTCCTGCCTTCTGGCGGCGCTTCAGGCTCCCCCGGACAAAAACCAGCAGACTAAGGAACAGCTTTTTTCCCAGAGTTGTCTCCCTTTTGAACTCTGCCCCCCACTGACTCTTTGCCCCCCTGATACACCCCCACTCTCCTCATAACTCAGACTCCTCATAATCACTGCACTATTTAACATTTGCACATTTAAAAATTGCACATATTTATTGCACTGATTCATTTATTTGAACTGTACATACCCATGTACATTTGTAATTATGTACACACCCACTGTACATATACATTTGTAATTATGTTTATATATCTGCACACTTCTGATTATTAATAGCAAACTGTACATCTATCCATCTATTGTAAATCTGTTCATAGCTAACACAACCTGTATATAATGTTCATAGTACATCCATTTGTAAATATCACCATAGTTTCTCTATAACTGCACTTTATAACTTATACCTGTATCCTGCACTTGCTGCTATTGCACTCCTGGTTAGACCTAAACTGCATTTCGTTTCCTTGTACTTGTACATGTGTAATGACAATAAAGTTGAATCTAATCTAATCTAATCTAATGGTAGTGTGAAGAGACCCCCCTCATGATTGTGAAGCACTTTGGGTGTATGGCCATACATGATAAATGCGCTATATAAATACACATTACATTGCATTACATTACAATGATAATGTGCCCCTCCAAGTAAAGTGATGACAAAGATACATTAATAGGACATGATTTCATGTTAGGTACATTTAGCAAAAACGTAACTGTTAATTAACAAACATGTACTAACAATTATTTAATGTAACCATTATTTACGCATGAACTCATGTGACTCATGTTGAAGTTAGTTCTTGATTAGTGCATGCCTTAATGAAGTAACATTTAATTAACTTTAGTTTACCTTCTCCACCAGAGCAGATCACACACGTTCAGAGATGGCAAAAGTACACACATCCTTTACTTAAGTAGAAGTACAGATACTCATGTTTAAAACGACTCTGGTAAAAGTAGAAGTACTGACTACACTGTTGTACTTAAGTAAAAGTACAGAAGTACTGCCTGAAAAATGTACAAAAGTAAAAAGTACTCGTTTCAACCACAGTCCCAAAGACATGCGGTATAGGCGAATAATAATTCAACTACATTTGCAGTAGTTTATATGTGTGTGTGTGTCAATGTGAATGTGTACGGGTGTTTCCCAGTACTGGGATGCAGCTGGAAGGGTATCCACTGCGTAAAACAAATGCTGGAATTATTGCCGGTTTATTCTGCTGTGGCGACCCCTGATAAATCAGGGACGAAGCTGAAGGATAGTGAGTGAGTACCTATAGGTAGGTAATTATCCTTACGCAAACTCACAGTGTTCAGCATGTAGTTTTGCCGCTGTTAGATCAAAAACAACACCTGCCATTCATGTTGATACACTCTGTCTATCTTTATGAATAATGTCTTACATTTTACACTAAATTCTGTACAAAATATATTGATTTTTTCGGTAACACTTTACAATAACAGTACATGAATAATGATGTATTAATGTGCAAACTAAACATTACTTTATTATGAATTAATGATGAGTTAAGGTATGCACTAATCATGAACTAACTTGAACTACAACATGAGTCACATGAGTTCATGTGTGAATAACGGCTACCTTAATTACTTGTTAGTACATGTTGTTAATTAATGTGTTAATTAACATTTAAGTTTAAGCTAAATGTAACCAACATGAACTCATGAGCTGTTAATGTATGATTATGTCATGACTTTACTTGGAGGGGCACATCATCATTAACTCATCCTTAACTACTCATGAACTCCTGTTCATGCTGATGTTGACAGAACACTTCTCTATTGTTATTCAGTGTAAACTGACTAGTTGGACGTGCACAAGGAGTTCATGAGTAGTTAAGAATGGGTTAATGATGATGTGCCCCTTCAAGTAAAGTCACAACATAATTATATATTAACATATCATGAGTTCATGATGGTTAAATTAAGCATAAACTAATGTGGTAATTAATACATACTATTTTTTTTTTTTTTGCATTAGGCTAAAGCTGCTTATTCTCTTCAAAGATCAGCTCTCATATATAACCTGCTATTTCAGCGTTTTTTCAGGTATTGTGGTTATTTTATTTAATGAATAAACATTAATTCTGTTACAGTTTTTCTCAGTCCCTTTGGTCCATTTCTCAGATCAGAATTGAAATTCTCAAAACTCTCTGTTAAATCTTCAGATCATCATTGTGTCACTTGTGCACATCAGAAAGCAGTTTCTCTTTATGAACAAGTTGCAAATGCTTTTGTTCATCCATGCAAATGGTTATGTGCAATTCTCTGATGTTTCCTATGTTATCAGTTGCTTATGTCATGTTGATCAACATGTATTATTTTATCTCTGTTGAATAGACTCACCCCCACAACATTTAATCATTCAAATGCCTGAACAAGTTGTCTTAATATTTAGTCATAATGCATTTTTTACATTTCTCCCAGGTGAATCTTGACTTTTTCTAATAAAGGTCTAAAAGGAGGTTGTCCTATGTTCACATTTTTACTTTAGTTTTTTCTTTGCGCTATGCCGTGCTCTCTTTTCCTTTCTGTATCAGAATGACATGATCTGGCAACAAATTACAGAACAAACAGCAAAAATATTGCAATAGTTTACACCAGAACAGCCCTCCAGAGAACACTGTTATTGACAACATGACTACTAAGTAATTTGAGTCTTATTCATATACAATGACATGAGGACATGTCATTCTGACGCCACTGACATGTTCATTGACACAGAAATTTAAATTTGAGAGATGAACTGAAGGATTTTGAGCAGGAGACTGGCTTTTGCAGGTAATCCATGGTGTTTTGCTATTTATACGCGTTGTTTTGAGAAATGCACTTAGGCCTACTGTTTTACAAATTTCAGTTCTGATCTGAGAAATGTGCCAAAGTGACTGAGAAAAACTGTAATACATTTATTCTATGCTAAAAGCAACATACACAGGTAAGACAGGTAACATACATGTAAACTGCCCAGTATAGTTACCTTTGTTGTTGTAGAATATTTGTTAAAATTATTAATTAAAGACAACAGTATATGCCTATATGTAAAATCATATAGTCAATAAAAACTAAAAAACAGCATAAATTCTGTATTAGGAAATATGAACTCATCAGAAATAAACCGCAATGCATACATTTTTTTTATAAAGTATTTGATTGTTTTAGTCCTAAATGTACAAATCTTTAAAAAAGGCACTATTTTTGCGGTATTAGATTGAAGACCAGAGAAAGCCTGTGCAGTATGATCGGAAGTGGACAAAAGGCTTAAGCATTTGAACAGCATGTTTTTAACAGGAATGTGTGTCGTTTGGGCAACCCAGTGGCGCAGTAGGTAGTGCTGTTGCCTCACAGCAAGAACGTCGCTGGGTCATAGGTTCGAACCTCGGCTAGGCTGGGTCAGTTGGCGTTTCTGTGTGGAGTTTGCATGTTCTCCCTGGGTTCGTGTGGGTTTCCTCCGGGTGCTCCGGTTTCCCCCACAGTCCAAAGACATGCAGTACAGGTGAATTGGGTAAGCTAAATTGTCCATAGTGTATGAGTGTGAATGTGTGTGTGGAAGTTCCCAGAGATGGGTTGCGGCTGGAAGGGCATCCACTGTGTAAAATCGTGCTGGATAAGTTGGCGGTTCATTCCGCTGTGGCAACCCCGCAAGGGACAAAGCCGACAAGAAAATGAATGAATGAATGAATGTGTCTCGTTTACCTGTGATCCGATCGAGCAAAATGTGTTTTATTACCGTGTAAACAGGGCAGCATCAGTCATGTTAAATTGGCTGACTCCCTCTGTCACTGCGTAGTAATCCTAGCCTTTCTCATAGTAAGCTTCATGAACTAGGGCTAGACCATGTACAGTGCGCGACAGCCTTGAAGAAGCGCGCGCTCTGCAGCACACAGGCGCGCAATGAGGGAAAAATAGACTGACTGCATCAAAAAGGCGCTCATATTATTGCGCAATGACAAGACATAATATAGATCGCGCCACCAAACACATGAAAACGAAAGTAACGACCGTGGTTTAAAAAATGTAAGAAGTAGAAAGTACAGATATTTGTGTAAAAATGTAAGAAGTAAAAGTAAAAAGTTGTCAAAAAAATAAGTAGTGGAGTAAAGTACTGATACCAGAAAAAACTACTTAAGTACAGTAACGAAGTATTTGTACTTCGTTACTTCCCATCTCTGCACACGTTCCACACAGAATGTCCAAGTTTTATTATGATGTATCTTGTAGTTCTATATTCATGTTTGGTGTCATTTTAAATGTCTTAGTGTGATTGGTAAAGTGGTCTCAATTTCACTGTAATATTTTACAATTTCACTTGTATATGTTGATCTGGTTTTCGACTTTGATAAGATCTTTGCCAGATGCTCCTCCCCAGAGCAAATGGTTCACACCTCAAACTCACTACCAGGCAAGGGTCTTTGTGAAGCTTATATTGTCTTGAATTTATAGCTGTTTGTTCTGAGTTGAGTATTTAAGGGAAAGGTGCAAAAGAGGTCATTGGAATCTTGTAGACAAGATACCCCGTTGTGGTGTGTGAGTCTGAGTCTGATCAGAGACTTGTATGCTGTAGCGTACTTCATCCATTTATAACTCTTGGATTTATCTTCGAGTAATTGATGTTGTACATTTCTGAACTGGTTTTTATTCTTTGATTCTGTAATTGGCATGATACACTTTCATCTGGAAAAAGTGTTAAGTTTTGATTCATTCTGAATTCTCCTGAAATCGTTTATATCCAGTAGATTAAGTGGAGTCTGCGCTTCCATTATGTTGTGACATGATTTATTAGATTGCCAAGGTGCATTTGACTGTACTGAGCAGTTTAGCACGACAGCATGAAGACCTTTTAATCATTAAATCACTGATATTAACAAGTTGTATGGAAATGACTAAATTACCTATTCTTTTAGTATGAGTGAGCAGGAGACAACCAGACTATTTGAGTATTAGTTAAGCCTACAACCTCTGACTAACTTCAGAGTGTCGAGATAATGTGAAAAGAAACGCAATCCCGGAACTTGGCATTTGTTCCCTAATGAATGTATAACTAAAGAGTGTGGGATCAGATATAAATCAAAACTCTAAATTGAGTCATAAATGATCAATGTGATCCGTTATTACAATTAGAAATACAGTCTAAATTTGACAGTCACTTAAATTTGGAGTTCGATTAAATTAGGAGCTGAAATACAAATATAAATAAATTCTAATAAATAGCAGAATTCCTTTAAGAAGCACTAGAAAAGGTTTACATGCATTTAAGCTTCGACCATGCTGTTAAGTTTTGTCCATGGGCTAATAGATGGACTTCTACAGATTATATATATATATATATATATATATATATATATATATATATATATAGCTATTATATTATGCATAAGCACTTTCATAACAATGATAAATATTCAATAATTTTACCACTAGTAATAATTATAAGCCTAATACTCAATTAAAATAATAAGGTCATATATCATAACACGGTATCTGAGTTAACTGGATTATCCTTCACCTGAAATGTTTATATTTTTATCCTGATAGGCAAATGTTGGATCTGAATAGTTTCCACTTCACATGATTGAGATGTTCTCTTTTATTCTGAATGGCAACAAGTGACTGCAACATCGAGATTATTTATGATGATTTCATCCAGCTCAAAATATTATTTAAAAAAGAACACAAAGAATGGACTTCTCACCAGTTACTATATTCCTATACCATTGTGATCTGTTAAATGCATTTAACAGTTACTTTCAATAAAATATTATTTGCTATACATTTAAAGCTGTTTTTATGCATATTAGGTCAGATTTTTTGTTGCATTTACTGATTTTTGTTACATTTACGTTTGCCCAGCATGTGTCTCAAGCCAGGTGTGTTTTGATTGCTTCAAAATACACTGCTCAAAAATAAGTAAAAAATTGAAATAAAGGGAGCATTTAAACAACACAATGTTAGTCAGAGCTTAATTTGTGCCGGAACAAGCCGGATCCAGCACCTCTGAAATCTGATCACCTCATTTTATCAATCCCCCTTCTCACATGCACACACCCCCTCCATGCTCTTCACTTTCTTCCGCGACTCACCAACTCTCTTCACTTTCTCATGTTGACTTGTTTTATGGACATTACATCAAAGTTGGATCAGCCTGTAGTTCGTGTGACTTCAAATCCCGACCTCCATGGGTTAATAAATTTGATTTCCATTGATAATTTTGTGCGATTTTGTTGTTAGCACATTCAACTATGTACAAAGCATTTAATGAGAATGTTTCATTCAGATCTAGAATGTGTTTGTCAGGAGTGTGGACAGAACCCAGACGCAGATCAGCAATAAAAATAAACTTTATTAATTAGAAACAAAAAACTGGACTCAGAGCCCAGATAACAGCCAACAGGGCTGTAAAAAACAAAAACCCATGGTAGGGTAATCAGTCATTTTAAGTAAAACAAAATAAAACCAAACTGGACAGAAAAACAGACAGGCATCAAACTACACGTAACAGAAAACAAATCAGCCCAGACAAATGCAAACTGGGAGAATAAATAGAGCAAATAAAGCCTAAAACGAGGAGCTCAGGTGAATCAAATTAACAGGTAACAAGACGGGCGGGGTCTGACTAATAGACAAATGAGCACATGGAAATAGACGAAACGAGCCATGTGCTAAACACAAAAGCACAGACAATAAACAAGATTCAATGAAAAAGACAAACTAAACAAAAACACAACTGCATGCAAAGACATGAACAGAAACCTCTGACAACAGCAAAATACCAAACAAACAGACATGAAACATCAACATCCGAATCCTCACACACACCAAATTACAGACATAAGTACACAGCTCAAGATAACTTGACGCTGTGCACTCACAAAAGGAAAACCACCAAGAGAGTGTCAGAGTTCCGTCACAAATCTAAGAATTAAATAAACATAAGACAGAACCCTGACACTACCCCCCCTCAAAAGGGACGCCACCTGGCGTCCCTTAAAAGGGAACACCAAAGAGAAGATGAGCACAAGACAGACAAGGCAAGACTAGAAAACACTAACATAAGACAGACTTAAATTAACAAAACAAAGAGGGAGGGAAGGAGGGAGTCAAGTCAACAATAACAACAAAAAATTATCTAGGTCCTTGGAAGGATGGGAGGGTGAAACCAGGGTGTATCAGGGGGCTTAGGGACAAGAGAGGTAACCCAGCGCTCAGGAGCCCAGGCAGACGCCCAGGGCGGGGCTGGAGGAAGAGACCAGAGGGGTTCCAGCGTGTGGGGAACCCCAGCAGATGGCCAGGGTGGGGCTGGAGGGAGGGACCAAAGGGGCTCCGGCGAGTCAGTAACCCTGGCAGGCGGCCAGGGGGGGGCCGGAGGGAGGGACCAGAAGGGCTCCGGCGAGACAGGAACCCCGGCAGGCGGCCAGGGCGGGGCCGGAGGGAGGGACCAGAAGGGCTCCGGCGAGACAGGAACCCCGGCAGGCGGCCAGGGCGGGGCCGGAGGGAGGGACCAGAAGGGCTCCGGCGAGACAGGAACCCCGGCAGGCGGCCAGGGCAGGGCCGGAGGGAGGGACCAGAAGAACTCCAGCGAGTCGAGAACCCCAGCAGACGGCCTGGACAGGGCCAGAGTGAGGTACCAGGGGAGCTTTGGAGAGTTGAGAACCTCAGTAGTCCCACCAGGCAGCCTGGGTGGAGCAGGAAATTTGGGTGGAGAGGACTCTGGAGAGGAGTCAGAAGACTCTGGAGAGGAGTCAGAAGACTTCGGAGAGGACATGTGTGCGGCCCAGACACACAATAAAGCCATCAAAAACAGGACAGTCTCTGTGGCCATAACTGGGAGAGCGGGCGGCTCTGGAACAGCTTTCGTGGCCATAACTGGGAGAGCGGGCGGCTCTGGGACAGCTTTCGTGGCCATAACTGGGAGAGCGGGCGGCTCTGGGACAGCTTTCGTGGCCATAACTGGGAGAGCGGGCGGCTCTGGGACAGCCTTCGTGGCCATAACTGGGAGAGCGGGCGGCTCTGGGACAGTTTTTATGGCCATAACTGGGAGAGCGGGCGGCTCTGGAACAGCTTTCGTGGCCATAACTGGGAGAGCAAGCGGCTCTGGGACAGCTTTTGTGGCCATAACTGGGAGAGCGGGCGGCTCTGGGACAGCTTTCGTGGCCATAACTGGGAGAGCAGGCGGCTCTGGGACAGCTATTGTGGCCATAACTGGGAGAGCGGGCGGCTCTGGGACAGCTTTCGTGGCCATAACTGGGAGAGCGGGCGGCTCTGGGACAGCCTTCGAATGGACCACTGGATTCCAGAAAGCGACAGAGTCCCTCCTCCTCCTTCGCTTAGGGGTAAACACAGTGGCTTGAGCTGTTGCCGGGTCACTGGAAAGGGGAGCTGGAGAAAATGCTGGAACAGATACAGTAGAAACCGGAGTGTTGAAATGACTCAGCAGCACCCTCATCTCCTCAAGCTTGCACACGTGCTCCACCAACTCCTCAAAAGTCCAGTGGAGAAGACATCCCAACTCTGCAGAGGAAATAGGGATGTTAAGTCCTCCATTAAAAAAAAAAATTCACGTGAGCTTCACGAAGTATCTGGGCATAAGTTCTGATGGAAAGCACCCCCTGCACAGGGAAGATCTGTTTAACTGGCTGTGCATTGCCCAGTGAAACGGTCACTTCTGGAGCTGGTTGAAGATAAGCCGCCATCTTAGGTTGCTGTCTGCTGGGTTCACTTGGCTGATTCGTTCTGTCAGGAGTGTGGACAGAACCCAGACGCAGATCAGCAATAAAAATAAACTTTATTAATTAGAAACAAAAAACTGGACTCAGAGCCCAGATAACAGCCAACAGGGCTGTAAAAAACAAAAACCCATGGTAGGGTAATCAGTCATTTTAAGTAAAACAAAATAAAACCAAACTGGACAGAAAAACAGACAGGCATCAAACTACACGTAACAGAAGAAAACGAATCAGCCCAGACAAATGCAAACTGGGAGAATAAATAGAGGAGCAAATAAAGCCTAAAACGAGGAGCTCAGGTGAATCAAATTAACAAAATGAACAGGTAACAAGACGGGCGGGGTCTGACTAATAGACAAATGAGCACATGGAAATAGACGAAACAAGCCATGTGCTAAACACAAAAGCACAGACAATAAACAAGATTCAATGAAAAAGACAAACTAAACAAAAACACAACTGCATGCAAAGACATGAACAGAAACCTCTGACAACAGCAAAATACCAAACAAACAGACATGAAACATCAACATCCGAATCCTCACACACACCAAATTACAGACATAAGTACACAGCTCAAGATAACTTGACGCTGTGCACTCACAAAAGGAAAACCACCAAGAGAGTGTCAGAGTTCCGTCACAAATCTAAGAATTAAATAAACATAAGACAGAACCCTGACAGTGTTATTTTAGGGTTTCCTTAATTTTTTGAGCAGCGTAATTAATCCTTTCAAGAAATTGGTTCAGTTAATTTCAAAGTATCGAGAAGAAGCAGGTGAAGATTAGGGTTGGGCCGATAGACGATGCCATCGCCGATGGCCGATAGACATCACAATGCTGAGCCAGCATCGCCGATCCTCCGCCCCGCCCCCGTCCCAATCCTGCTCGTGAAAAATAAACTCAGGCCACGTTTACACTAATACAGCTTAGTTTTAAAATGACATTTTAGAACGAAAATGATCCACATCCACACTGGCGTTTCATCTAGCATTTCTGAACACATCACGTGACCACACAGACACAGCCACACACACACACTGTCATGTGCTCGTCTGAGCTCTAGAGAACAATGTATGTCGGACAGTTTATCAAGGACGTGCTGGATCGTGTCTCACTATAGTTGTTAAATGTGTTATTTAATTAATCTTGTCTCTTTCCAGGGCTTAATTTGTGCCGGAACATGCCATATCTGGCACCTCATTTTACTGATCTCCCTTCTCAACCACCCTCCTCGCCTGTCCGCTGTTCATTTTCACTTTCTTCTGCGATTCCCCAAACCTCTTCACTTTCGTTTGCGACACCCCCGCGGCGCTCACTTTCGTCCATGGCACACCTCCGCCATCCAGTTTGTTATGAATGAATTAATTATTCATAAATAATTAATTCACCTCCGCCTTTGAAGACGATGCCATCGTCCATCGCGATGTTTCACATTAGACATCGTACGATGCTAAATTGGTCAACATGGCCCAACCCTAGTGAAGATCATGTCATGTCATATATGACATACCCTGTTATATTTTGGTCGTCAGCATCCTACCTTACCACCCCATCGCCGCACCTTAACCCTCAGGGGTCTAAGGTGATTTTGGGGCCCCTGAGATGTTTTGACATGCCCTGACATTTGTGCTAATTTCAGCTACATATTACAAGGTATTGGCCAACATGCATTTTATTTGTATTCAGCACAAACTGTGCTACAACAATATGTGACAATTATTGATGTACATGCTTGTGTTTTTTAGAAAAAAAATATTATGCGTGGTTAGTAGGATTTGGAGAAAAAAATGTAGCTGAAATAAGGTCCAAAAAAACACTCTAAATGTGCTTGACCAAGGCTTTTGAGTAACCAGTCTGGTAGGCTAGAATATTTACTTCACAATTATGTAAAAATTATTTTATTCTCTCAGTCAAAGGAAACATTACAAAGATTTACATTTTGTTAAGTTTATTTGGCTCATCTCAGGTCTATGCGTGAGTGACAATGGTCATGAATAATTCACACCTGGAGAGACTAAAGACACTCCCCCACTCACCCATCAAGAGCATAGTATAGCAAAGTCCCTCTGCAAAAGCTAGCCAAAACGAAATGCTTGTTACATTTAGTTAAAATTTTGTAGGTTGTAATTTTTTTTCAATATTTTGATTGAATTTTATTGTATTATCTTTCAATTTCTGAATATATTTGGTGACTAAAATATTATTTTAATAAATATATCTGTTTAATAAATCTGTTTTGTTTAAATGCATCAAAATGCATTGCCTATATTCACTGAGAAATGGAGGGAAATATTTGAAATGGTATAAAACGTGTTTGCAAAACTGTTGTAATAAAAACTTGTGCATTAATCCAGCATTTAATAATAATTTCTGAATGACAAAACACAAGAATAATCAAAATAATATTTTAAGACCTTTTGTATATATTTTGCCCAAATAGTTGCAGCCTTAGTTAACTTTTTCCAAACTTTAACAGGCTGAACTACGGTAAAATAAATACAAATTAAATTAATAACATGTATAACATGCGTCACGTTCTAGCCAGCGCGCTGTGGGCGTGTGGGAAGCCTACGTCATTGTTTGTATTAATGGCGGAAGTGGGAAGAGCCGGCGTGATGCGCGCTCTGCCAGGAGAATTGTATGGATTACCTAGCGAGACAACATTTGCTTTCAAAATGAGTTGGAAAGTTCACCCTCCAAGCTTTATGCAGGTATGTCTGTCATGTGTATGTCTCATGTATTCGTGGAGATTCCGCTGTGTTTTCTGACCTCAGTTTACATGCCGCGCGAGTCTCACGTGGACTATTGTAATAACAAAGCCCCGTGGGAGTGGTCGCATTAAAAATAATGAGGCTCTACAGAGAAGCTAGACATCGCGTTGGTTTCATACTGATTACTTTGTCAAGCAGTATTTGTTTTCAACATGCACCGGTGCATTTAAAAGTAGACACTTCAAGCTTTCTATAGATATGTGTCTCATGTCTGTGTGTTTAGTTTTCGCAGAGTTTCAGTGCATTTTACTGACGCGTTTGTAAAAACAGTTCACGGAGAGAGAAAAGAGAAAATGCCTTCACTGTTTATTTTCCTTATTTTGCAAAAGCACACACTTTTGTTGTTATTGTGAGTGTACCCAAAAAAAACTAGACACCTAACAGATTCGATTGATGTATTGCTCACATCTGTACGATCAAAACTGAAAGTGTCATTTAAGTTTTTTCTGCGCTTTCATGTGAAAACACGTCAAAACGCGTATACGCGGGCTTCGACCCCAGGGGGTTAATCTATGCGAGTAGCTTTTTGAGACCAGTATCGACACTATGCTTGGGCCCCTTTTAAACTCTTTCTTGCCTGAGGGGGTAATAACACGAGCTAGGATGTCCTTCAGAGCTCAGAGCCCTTTCCCTGGACAGCACGCCGAATACACATAAGAATTTTGTCTATTATTTGTGTGTCAAAAGACAAAGATTTTATTACAAATATGAGTGCGTCAAATATGAATGCCTCTAAAACTTGCAGATGTGTGCTTGCCGTCAGTTGAGTCAAGCAAAATAGCATATCAGGCTAAAAGAAATAGATATAAAGTAATGCAGAAACATGTACAATTATCGATGATTATAGAAAGCAAAAGCTGAATCCCATACATTTTAGGAGATATAGAAATCATAGCCAGATAAAACTCTCAAAAAAGAGCACATGTCTAAAAAAAAAGAGGACATATGGTCACCCTATCCCAAGGCCTTCTTAGGGTGTACTAACACTAGACACGGTTGCCTCAAACCAAGCCTTGGTACAAATATTTCCCCTCCCAACTCTCTCACGACCCACACTCACATTGCATTTTTATTTTCTGAGGCCGAGAATGCTTGTGTCATCAAAAATCTATATGAAATAGTTGCCTTTAGCAACTAGTGACATTGCTTCTTCAGTCTCATGATCAGCCATGCTTTGCATTCACACTACATGCGTACTGTGCTTAAGGAGTATAAAACATTTTTAAAAATTCAGAGTGTAAATTATTTGGTGTAAAATTAAATCAGTTCACAAAATTCTTACACTTGCAGGGTATTTATTAGCATCACATTACAAAAAGATATTGATTAAACTGACAGTTATACATGAACACAGCTTATATTTCCTTGTGAAAACGTAGATTGTAATTCATTCTTCAATCCTCCTTGATATGCTTGTGAATCCAGGAGAGAAAGTCCTCATCAATGGAAAAAGTTCCATCTGGATTGATGGGAACAGTGATGGGGAGATGAATATCCCTTCTTGACATTGTGATCTAGAGTAACAGTAACACAAAGAGTTAGTTGTATTTTCTTACTATATCTCTGAGTGAGTCATAATCTAGAGGAAAACTGTTTCACCTCTGGAATCCTAGCAATGACATTCAAGGACCTCTGAGATGGCAAGGCTGCAGTCAGTTCAATCTCTTTCTCGCTGTTTGTTGCTCTTTCAAACCTGAATCCCGTGTCATAAGCTGCATTAAGAATGTGTTTAGAAAGCCTAATTGGGAGGCAAACAAAGAGAAATACAGATAATTAAACCAGTAACATTTTTTACACTATATATTTGTTGTTCAGTGCTGATAATCATTACTTTTTAGCATAGGTGGTGACAATTTTTGGCAGTCTCTCCCATTCCACCTCTAGACGTGCAGCAGGGAATTCACCCAGGACACCAGCTTCAGCTTTAGCAAAGACTGCATACTGTTTGCACTCCGCACCCCAAGAAAACTTGCCCTAAAAAGACATTTGAGATCAAAGAATGGTACTGAAGTAGAGAAATACATTTTGCCAAATGTTCCAGTCTTACAGTGACTTTGTGCTTGCTCAGCAGAGCACCATCAGCACAGATCTTCATGTTGTCATTTTCAGCAATGGAGGAAGCTATGAGTTGCACTCTTGCAGTTGGTTTGTCAAAGTAAGCAGCCAGTTGGTAGCCCAGAAGCTTCTGGTCAGCTCTAACAGCACGGGCAATGATAGCAAAGACAGGTGGAATATCATTTCCGAGGAACCTATTCTGAAAGTATAAAAAAATAAAAAATTTATTGGGACATAAGTCATATTTGGGTTGTGTGTAATTATGGACAAAGGGCTGAAACCAACCTTTTTCTGTATTTTCTCAAAGCTAGCTGCAGCACTTCCACTACTAGTATCCTTTGTGGCACTATGGGCTGCCAAGTACTGCCAGAAAAAAAAGCTTTGTAAGTTTTGAAATAATAAAAAAAATTAAGCAATAGTAACAAGACACATTTTACAGTTACCCGATCTTTGTGGAATTTCCTGAAAGGCTCTATGATGGTGGCAGTCTGAAAATACATATAATTTTTAATATTAGTTTTTTTTTTTTATTCAAATATGAGACACATTTTGTCTACTTAACGCATTACTTTCAGTGTTTTTACCTTAGACATACGAGAGCTGGACATGGAGGAGCTTGAGCTTGAGCTTGAGCTTGAGCTTGAGCTTGAACTTGAACTTGAGTTTGAGCTTGAGCTGCTGCTGGTGCTGCGACTGCTGCTGGTGCTGCGACTGCTGCTGCTGCTGCTTTCAGAAGAGACAGGTGCATTTTTATCTTCAGTGTCCAGGAGTTCCCTTAGTTTCAACAAGAAAGCCTGTCCTTCAGGAGTTTCATCGTCAATGATGTTGATTTGTTTAACAAGCCTTTCAGCAGCTCTAGGACCAACTTGAACTTCAAACTCCAGTCTTTCAATTGCAGGACCTTCAGCTATAGCCAAAACAGCAAACAATTAATTTTTCTTTCATCTGAAAAGAAAGTTTCATCAATGGTATTGTCTCTCTATCATCTCTCACCTCTTGCCACTGCAACATGGGCTGAGTGCTGTCCAATTATGTAGAACAGAGTAGAATTTCTAATAAAAGCAGCATTGTGAGAGTGCACCTCAACACATCCCTTGATTTCAATGTATGGGACAGCATAACAGAGGGTCCTGTCAAATGGAGCTGGAGCTTTCACTGAAGCATCAGGTGACATCTCAGAGGACTGAAAAAATAAATTAAATAAATGACATCATTCCACCTTTAAGCAAATATTAGCATACGTCTATGTGTGCATTGAAAGCTTACCCAATCATCAGCAGAAGATGTTTGGGAGTTTTGAAGAGACAACTCAGGTACCAAGGGAACAGACCTTTCAGCACTGTGATCCTCAATGTTTCTGACCACAGCGCGTGTCTCAAAGCTGTCAGAGTAAGATTAATGATACTTTAACAAAAGTTCACAAAAGGCATTCACAAAAACAAAAAATTTTCTTTACAGAAATGTCATTACCTTGCAGAAGCAATATGTTCAGGAAGTTCAACAGGCAGAGCCTCCACCTTGTAGTTGCCCTTGAGAATGTCTGCTCTTGCTGCCACTTTTCCAGGGGCAATTGTACGGATCTTTCCTCTTGCCATAACAGCAGCTTGGATGAAGGCAGTGTTAACTCCCATCACAGCAAATGTCTGGAGAGCAACACTGAAATAAAAATAAGGAAGATTTTTTAAAACTTTTGTTGTGTACATTAAATCTCATCCCAGTGAATGTAAGTGCAAAACTGTACCTTGGTCTAGCTTCAGCCTGGAACAGAACATCAGTCTTCTTCAGTTGCTCAAGAGTCATCGACTCCAATTTCTCAGGGAGAGCAGGTGTAATGGTGGCCTGAACTTAAAGGATGAACAGAACAACATCAAACTTAAGAAGTGACCCCCATATATTTGACAAAAAAAGATTCTAAGACAAAGCCATACCATTGACACTTGCAGCAGCAACAGCAGCAGTGTACCAACTGAACTCCATGGGCACACCAACTGCAGTTGGCAAGATACGACGCACTTCAGCTGCAAGCAAAGGTTTGGCATACTGGAATGCAATTCCTTCCTGCAAAGCTTTAAGAGCCTCCTTCAGCAGTGCACGTGGTTTGGGTCCAGTAACCATCTGAGAATAGTGTTTATTAGAAGCTGAATTCTAATTTTAAAAATCAGTTAAAGAGTTAAAGATCTCAGATATCAAGCATATGGTAAGACATTACAATACCGGTATTGCTTCTTCAATGATGGTCTTGTCAAAGTTGACATAAGCCACTTCTTGTCCAAATACTTTGAGATAGGCTGAAGCAAGTGGTTTATCAGTTGGCAAGGCCTTCCAGTTTGTGAGCTTGAAGAGACAGAAAACATGTATTCTTTTTGCCCAGTTCAAGTTTATAGTAAAAGTGTAAAATTATGCTACACTGGACCTGAAAACTTACTGCTCTCAGTGTACGCTTAATCTTTGTGATACGGTCAGCACTTTCATCTGCCGCAGGAGATTTTAGAAGAGCCTCATGGATTCCTCCAGTTCTCACACCACACTGTTTAAAAGGAGCAATTTAGTGAAACTATATTAAACAGATTTAAACAGTAACTCAGTTATCTGGAAATCTTAGATGATTCACCTCAATAACATCAGCAGCAGCTCCAGCCAGGTAAGTACGAGCTTTAGCTACAATAGCTCTGGGCAGAATGGTGGCAGCATCATTGATCATATAGGCACTACCAGCAGCTCCAATCATAAGAGGAGCTTAATGGACAAAGAATACATTTGCAATGTTTTATGTCAGAAGACATTTTACTTCATTTTAAGAATCATCAGATACTATTTATTAGCTTTTTTAAGAAATTCGAAAGTCTTACTATGATAATAGTCCATCTGAAAAGCTCTGCTGTAACGGTAGTTAAGTCTGTCCAGCTTGCGGTTCATAAGCTTGATGGCAACATTAGCTGCACCAGCACTGAAAATGAATAACCATGATTACCTCTGACTTGTGCTTGTTTCATGTGATGGTAATATAAAACATGAAGTGATTTGTTTTTCTTACACAGATGCCATATCAGGAGCAGTGATTCTGGTCAAGGACTTGATGTGGGAATAGGCAAAGCTTGCAACATGCATGTTAGGCTCAGTCCTCAATGCTCCAGCAAGACTGGAGATGAGAGCCACTGAGGGTTCTGCCTCAAACAGCACAATACAAGCAACCATGCGCACCTCTGGGTGAAGAGCCCTGTCCAAAACAAGCTGGAGTGCAACAGGCTGGACCTGAGACAGAAAACAAAGTTTTTTTTATTGGAAGAAAACATGCATAACAATTACAGCAGTGATCTCTACAGTACTTGAATCTTACCAGTTTGGGCTCTTTCTTGGCAATGTTCCTCAGGGCCAAGATGGCATCAACCTGGACTCTAACGGGCAGAGCATTAGCTGCAGTTCTTAGTCCAGGTAGGAGCTTCATGATGGGTTTAAGACTTGAAGGGTGACCAGCATTGCCCATAACTTTCAGAGCCAAAGTGATTTCAGGAATGTCATTCTTAGAAAGGGCCTCTGTGGCAATCTCATGGATGGGCTGAGGAGTTTGAGATGCATACATTTAGATTGATTAGACTTATGAAGAGCAATTTTATTGTATAAATTTAGATGGCTAGTTGCTTTTACCCTGAGGAGCTCAGCAGGACAAGTGGGAACTGCAACACAGTGCTTGGCAATCAAGGAACCATATCCAAGCATGACAACTTCACGCAGAGCTGGGATTGTGGCAAATTTCTCATGCATAGCCAAACTCTGTTCAGCATGACACAGATAATATTAATTTGTTGGAGTCCCTTTAAATACATTTTGATTAGTGTGAAGATGAGCACTTAGTTATACATACAGCTGTCATTTGGATGGTTTCAAGGTCAGCAGTGACCATTTGCAGAGCAATCACAAGAGTCTGAATGAACTCAGGAGTTGTAAATTCACCAGCCAGGAACTTCTCCTTGATAAATTTTATAATGACTGGTGTGCCAACAGCAGGAAGAGCATCCAGAAGCCAGCGCCTAGTAAAATCATAATTTAGAATATGTACAAAATAACATAATGACAAATTGTGCTCTAACTGTATAAGTTAATTGCACACAAATTGTACCTGTAAACTGGTTTGTCCTTGAATTGAGACCAGATAGTCTCAATTTTGTCCAAGGTGACAACACGCAGGAGCTGGACGAGTTGAACAAACTTAAGTGGAGCATCATCGTGGACCATGTCTTTATTGTTTGCAACCAAGTGCTTCAGGACCTCAACAATCTAGGAAGAATAAGGGAAATGCTGCTGTCTTTTTCATGTGTCATGTGCTTTGACTGAGAGATTAAGAATGTAATGCAGTAAATTATACCTGGGCTGGTGCATCTTTGATCTTCATAAGTTGAATGGGGGTCTGAAGAATCTCAGTTGCAAACTCATACTGCAGGGATCCACGGGCCATGTAATCAGCTTTGATTGGAACAACGGGGGTCTTCTCAATCTCAACAAAAGCCAAGGTTTGTCTGAAAAAAAAAATTGTTTCTGAAACTTTGACTTCATTTTCAAGTTAATGAAATGGGTCTAGAATATTGTTACTTCATATTTAGGATTGAAATCTCAGTAGTCATACTTTGCTTCCATCATTGCAGCACCATGGATCTCATTGAAGGGTGAGAACTGATACACTTCCTCAACTGTTGCCTCAGCGATCAGTGCGCCATTGTCAGCTGGTTTCATGATGTAGTTATAAGTTGCAGTTTCAATCAGACTCTTGACCCTCTGTTGAGAGAAAGGTAGGTTGAGTCTTGACATTTATAGTGGATAAATATTTTAATTCTATCAAGTGTTTATTTTCTATTCTCTATTACCTTTGTGCATTCCGCACACCTCTCAGTGTATGCCAAGCCAACATCTTTCATGATTCTCTCCTGGCAGTGGCTCAGATCCTTAGATTTGGTCACAATAATGTGGTTGGTTTTTGGATCCTCATTGATGACATAGTGGGTTCTGCACACTCCCTGAGCTCCAGCCTTCAAGAACAAGTAAAATGATAAGATGACAGAACTCAAAATACCTCAGACATGTCCAAAGGGGATTTCTTCACCTCTTGCAGCTCGTAGATGTTCTGGGTCTTCTTGAGGTTGAGCTGAAGGATGTTGAGGATACCTCTGTGCAAGTTCATGACTGTAGGAGAGACTCCTGCTGGGGCGAAAACCTTGCCAACCACACCATTAGCATATTCAAACTTGATGGGAATCTGAAGCTGAGCAGCCAGTGCTGAGGTGAGCTTAGAGGCAGGAACAAATGAATCCTTGGGCCAAGTGCCAGCATACTCGTAGAGTAGAGGATCCATAAGCTGTTAGGAGATATATCACTGCTTATAACGGCCAATGCTTATTATGACATTTGATAAAGTTTTAATTCAATTTAGAAGACCTACAATTTCTTTAGTTCATTACCTTCATCAGGTAGGTGTTCTCTGTCATGGCACTAAGAAGAACCTTGCTGCTGACTTTGATACCTGCTCTGGCAAGACCTTCTTGAGGAAGACCACCCAAGAGCAGAGCCTCATACTTGTACACATAGGTCTTATCATGGGCAAACTCAGGAACTGGAATGGATGCATTATTTTTTCATTAATTTTTTTTTAAATGATTAATTTTAAGCAATAATGTAGTGCAAGCTATTATATAATACCTATTAAAGCTATAAATTATATTTACTTACCAAGGTTGAACTGCTGACTCGCTGAAAAAAATGCATTTGATTTTCAAGATATAGAAATTTGAAAAAGGATTTGTAAAGAAATAAATAGAGAATAAATTATAGAAATACATTCTGACTTACCCACAAGGGCTACCGTCAGGGCAAGCACAACAGCTCTCATGGCTGGTGGTTTGTGAAGAACTCCTGAGAGCATCAACTCTTTTATAGTGATTTCTTGCTGACCAAGTATTTTTTTTTTCTAATTAATTATTAATATTTTTTAAGCAAGCATCAAACTGCACACAGGTTAAGACTTGGTTATTTAAACATAAATATTTGCAGAGGTTAGGTTAACCTGGCCTGTTATCATGCCATTCTTTGGGCCAATGTACAATAATTTGTCTTTTTGAATTAAAAGATTTTTTTTTTGTTTCTATGAAATAACACTGATACATTTTGTTTTTTTTTACATAGAAAATAAATATATGTAAAGTAAATAAATTACTGTAAACCTTAATTTTATTGTAAAATGTCAAACATATGGTGTTCTTTGTTAATAGCCCTACCTTGAAGGCAAATCAGTTTTGGGTTAGGTTACTCTGTTCCTTAATCGAAAACTCTAAAAATCCATATTAGCTTGTTTATTTTATATAAAAACTGATTAAATGACATTGAATGAACTTTGGAACTACATGTTGACTATGTGTGGACAGTTTTAGAAATGTTTATAACTTATATTAAAAGGATCTTTAAATTTACTCACTATTTATTCACCCTGGTTCCAGAGTTTCTTCATGTTTTGAACACAAAGTATTTTGAAGAAAGCTGTAAACCTGTAACTATTGACTTCCATAGTAGTAAAAAAAAAATACTATGGAAGTCAATAGTAACAGGTTTTCGGGTTTCTTCAAAATATATTGTTTTGTGTTTAACAGAAGAAATAAATCCATAACGTAAAAAGTAAAGGGTAAGTAAATATTGACAGCATTTTTATTTTTAGGTGAACTACCCCTCTAAATGCGTAAAGATATTAGTGCATTCAACAAAGTAACACCACAAAGTAAGGCACCTCACATTAATAACCCACGTTGACAGAACCCTAAAATATCTGCAAAGAAATTCAAAGGTTAAATAGATCATTAGTCTTTTAGAAATTTATCATAAAGTGGGATTATTGTAAGACAGATCTTTCATCTTAAAAGAGCCTCTCAAACCTGAAATCACAAACCAAGCCAATTAGTTTCTATTTGCACCTAAATTTAAAAATGGATTTGTCATGTCCTACTACTCTTACTACTTTCTATTTTTTTATTTTATTTTATTATTGTACTATGTTATTGCCATAGTATGTTAATTGCGATAAAGGATCATGAGTGCCTAACGTGTCCATCGGTTATACCATTCAAAATTCTTCATTCCGAAGGTCCCTTCGAAGTGGCCTGTTTTGAGTTCCAGAGATCTTCAATAGACCCTTTTCACAAGCCTGTTATGATGCATTTAACAGTGATTAGCATCAGTGTTTCCAGATGTAGCTAACTGATTTCAGCCCAAAAACTATCCAAAACCCGCCGAAATACAAAAACAACTGCCCAACAACCACGATTTTCACAAAAAGTGGTGGAAGAAGGGGGGGGGGGGGGGGGGGGGGGGGGGGGGGGGGGGGGGGGTTGGGGGTGTTAGACGGTCCCGATTTTCACGAAAAGTGTGTGTATGGGGGGGATGGCGGATCGCGGGCAGGCGGGCATGCCTTTACAAAACCGCCCGAATATACACTACCCGCCTATGTAATTTTTTACCCGCAAAATCAGATTCAAAACCGCCCAATCTGGCAACACTGATCAGCATCTTAAATCCTTTAAAAAAAAAAAAAGGTATGAACTTTTAAATGTATTTAGGAATGTATTATATAATCTTTGCTTCAAATTACAAAAAACTAATTACCGCTTGTGCGAGGCATTTCTAATGCAGCGTCTATGAGCAGTGTTGCCAGATGTAGCTGACTGATTCCAGCCCAAAAACTATCCAAAACCCGTCGAAATGCAAAAACACCTGGCCACCAACCTCGATTTCCCGAAAAGTGGGGGGAGGGTGGTGATTGACGGTCCCGGTTTTCATGAAAAATGGGGGGTGGGGGGTCATCGCCGGCTTATTCCTGCTCACCCAATCCGGTTTCACCACCTCATACCAGTCCCATCCAATCACGTGAACCTTACCCTGGGTACTAATCATCTGCACCTGTTCATCATTAGCCCGGACACTATATATATACTCACCTCCTTCATTCATTTAGCGACCGGTATTGAAGTCGTATGGTTGTCTTCACCCAAGCTCCCTCGTCTTCTCTTCTTCCATGGATGTTCCTTCTGAGTCTTCGTAGCCATCGCACTGATAAAGGGAAGTGTCTTTACTATCTGACTTTGTCTAAAGATCTGTAATCACCCTCATGCACTATATGCCTGTCACCATCTACGGAGGATTAGGATGTTAACCCATGCTTAACTCTCACCGTGTTTACAAGGCGAAGACTTGTGTGGTGTTCCTCTACGATCTTCCATTCCCCCTGAACTGTGTGACTGTGATTCCCTGCTGTGCTACAGCGAACAGTACTGACTAGCTCTAACACCAGCTCTACTCCAGCAGTGCTGTGAGCGGGATCACCGGCACTTGAGATCTGCCTTTCATACAGCCTGTGTGATATTCCTTTGAATAAACCTTGTGAAAAGATAACCATCTCTGTCTTCCTTGTCTACCAGCGTGACAGAATACTGGTCCAAACAACAACAACATGGAAGCTAGCGCTACGTTACCCGGAAGTGATGCAGATCCCTTCGCTGGTATGGTCCATACTATGCGTCAGACGTTGCCTTCCGCACCCATGAGCGCTAGCTCCAACCTGGTGGTGACACCGAGTACTCCATTTGCTCTACCAACGAGTTATTCTGGTGAACCGAGCACCTGTAATGGGTTCCTTCTTCTGCAGCGGGTGGAACTCTGTGGCGCTTCTGGCTGCAACCCTCCATACGTAAACAGTTGGTCATTTACGATGACAATGCTAACCTTGAAACCTTTATCAAAAAGTCCATAAGTGTGTCAACACTTATCTGCCTGTTCTTCTCTGTCTGATAACCCTCCATTACCGTCCAAGTCTCCTGCGCTTACACAGGACCCTGAAGAGCCTATATCACTGACTCCTTACGGCTAAACACCTCTGAACGACAGCGGAGTATTTGTCATCAGCTCTGCCTCTACTGTGGTGAATCTACTCACCTGATAGCCACCTGTCCCATCCGTCCACCTCGGCTCTTGGTGAGTAAAGTCATCCTCACACCCACAGTTTCCACCATACCTCATATTAATGCAGAGTTAGTAATACAATCTCAAACTTTCCCCGTACATGTTCTGCTGGACTCTGGAGCCGCCAGAAACTTCATATCTTCAAACTTCATCTCCCAGTACATTATTCCATCCGTAAGAAATGAAGTTCAATATCAAATCACAACAATCCAGAGTTCGCCACTTGGAGATGGTAAAATTAATCGCCGTACCAGACCAGTCACCCTTCGTCTAGATCAAATCCATCAGGAAAAACTCACTCTTCTTATCCTTCCCCGTGCTAACGTTGATGTTATCTTGGGATGACCATGGCTAATCCAACAACAACCTCGCATTGACTGGGAGACTGGAGTAATCCTCGAATGGGGATCCAAATGCAAGGCCAATCGTCATATTACCCCCTCTACTGGTCACTCCTCCTCATTGCCTCTTCAGAACACAGCCGTACAAGTCACTCATCCTTCCAGCCTTCCCATTCCATCTGTTTATCAGGAATTCTCCAACGTCTTCAGCAAGGAACGAGCCATCCAATTACCCCCTCATTGACCTGCTGCCTGATGCCAAATTACCACACGGAAGAATTTATCCCTTATCCCGTCCTGAGCACGAGGCGTTGTCTGACTACATCAGTGAAGCTCTCCAGCAAAGGTTCATCAGACCATCCAATACCATCCATACATTTTTCAAATCGTCCAATCTGGCAACACTGTCTATGGGACAGGACAGTAAATTTGACTTTATTCTCCCCTTTGGCTGCCGTGATCACTCACACATTTTTTTTTCTTTTTTTGAAAGTCTTTATAACATCATTGTGGAGTTTTTTTTTTATTATTTCTGCAAATAGGGTTGTAAAAATGTATTTCTTGTATTCTCCCATTCACTGCGCTCTTAAGTTTTCCCATCTACGACGACTTCTGCTACTGAGAAACCCGGAAATGTGAAAAGGGTCTATCATATTTACATTAGGACTCTGGACTGCCACTACATTATTTAAAGGTGCAGTATGTAAGTTTGACACCCAGTGGCTGAACTAGGTATTGCACTCATGGATCAAAACAAACGCAAGCGCAGGTTGCCAGATTGAGGACAGGAGCAAGTGAATTAAACCGTGTTCTAAATAAAAGCAACGGTACATTATAGAAGGATTATTTTCTCACAGGTGAACAACAGAAAACTGACAATGATCACCTCAGGTACACCTCATGTGCTTTATTCAGTGTTAAATACTAACAATGTGAGTTTGAATGTCATT
Source organism: Danio kyathit (assembly GCA_903798195.1). Taxonomy (NCBI): domain Eukaryota; kingdom Metazoa; phylum Chordata; class Actinopteri; order Cypriniformes; family Danionidae; genus Danio; species Danio kyathit. The sequence goes on from LR812540.1 coordinate 32,989,213, forward strand.
TTACATGACATTTATTGCCATGAAAGCAGCAGCCGATAGTTCACCTAAGATATTGAAAATAAAATAAACCGTTTGAAATTGAACTTTAGAACTAAACACATATCAGTGATTCAGCATGTACATTGAATAATGGTAATATGTATTAAATAGATTATAAACCTTACCATTTCATGAGTGAGTGCATATTCTGTGCTTCTGAATGGCTGTATTAAGATTTCTGTCGTGTTTCGTCTGGTGCAAACAGCCAAATTGCTTATCACTGTGTATCTCTTCACAAAGCGTGTTGTTAGGACACGCGGTTACAATTTAACCTGCTCACGTTCGTAATATTTATATCATTTGATAATTAATAACCTTATGTGGAACTGAATTTGTCTCATTTCGGAGTCTGCCACTGTCTACCGGCGGTTGCATTTCGGTCATGAACGCATGCTTTCAGAGCCTTTCTGAATGAATGAATGAATGAATGAATGAATGGATGGAATACAGGGTTTTCCACCAAGGCAACCCGGGGTGCTAAAATCTAATTGGCTAAACTGGCATTGGACAGGTTAAAATTACCAAAACAAACACAGTGTTCCGGCATGGAAAACACATTTTCAAATATCTGACTTCAAGACTGTTTTTCAATTAAACAAGTTTGTTCTCTTGGCATGTTTCTTAAATATCTACAAACATGTTATGGTATTTTTATGCTTTAAAAGAGTCAAAAACTTATATACAGCACCTTTAAGTGTTTTCAGCTTCAAAGCTTGAAAATGCTTGTTGGGTTCTGTCCCCTTTAAGAGAAAGTAATGCTGAAGATCGCATTGGATGCTGGGATAAAAAACAAAACAACCAAAAAAGTACACAATGCTCTTTTGCACAGATAACCTGTAAAACTGATCTAAAACTGATATTTTCCTGTTCCCAGTGTGGTAAGAAAATTTAATCTTTGTTTTTGTATTACTGTTGTGAAGTTTAAATTGTTTGAGATCGCTAAGTGAAGTTAGTGCCTAAGCGCGCTAATGTGATTATTAGCTGATTAATGCTAAACTACACACCTTTTTGCTTTATGTATTTAGCAATGATTGTCTGGGGATATTTTCTGTTGTATTAGGGAGTGTTTTATGTTTGGGTAACCATTTAGAAGCTCATATGCTCTGAATATATGGTTATGTTTAATTATTACACTGAAATGTTGAATATGCTGGGATGTATCAGCTATCAAAGTGAAATAGCTTTGATTAATTAGTAATATTTTATTTGTTTCTTTTCTATGTTTGCAGTTTGACCACACACACATACTTAAGATAACTATAAACAACTACAAATAACAACAAATGCTTTAATACAACAACCAAATGTTGTGAGTTCTACATCTGGGAATAAAAGCAAATAACAAACTTCATGTTAATGTTATCTTTATTGGTAACAGTGCTTATTATCAAGCATGAAAATTGCTGGCTTATTCTTTGGCCACTCGGGGTTCAGTCTTTTTTTTTATAATTATTTTTTTAGGGGATTTTCACCTTTATTATGACAGGACAGTAGAGATTTCAGACAGGAAAGTATAGGGAGCGGAGAGAGGGGAAGGGTTGGCATAGGACCTCGAGCCCGGAATCAAACTCAGGTCGCCGTGAGCACCATGGTGCTATATGTCAGTGCACTTTACCACTAGGCTATTGGCGCCAACTGGGGTTCAGTCTTTTAACACTTTGATGATGAATATACAATTTCTGGACTACATTGGACTACATTTATGAACATTTATGAACTCACAATGTTGACAACTACCTCTAATGTGCCTGTCTGCAGGTTTAGATTGTGTTCCATTCTGAAAGGCTCATCCTGATGCTAAAAGCACTTCAGAGGGTTTTACCCTCCGTAAAGCATCATATATGGATGAAAAAAAAAAAAAGGACCCAAAAATCCTTGTTGTAAAGAAGTTCTGCATCATGCATCACAAATAAAACATACACAAAGAATATTAGGATTACCACTTCTACTCCTTAGGAATCCTTCATTCCAATGGGCCCTTTGAAAGGGTTAATTTTGATAACTTTAATTTGTAACTCTAATACAGTGATGATACTTATCATGTTTGCATTACAGTTATGGGTCATTTAGCATACACTTTTGTCCAGAGTGACTTACAATTGAGCAGGCATTCAGCAATTCAACAAGGAGGCAATACACACAAGTGCAAATTATACCAATGAACTGTGCTCAAAGAATTACATGCTAGAGTTTTTATTTTTAGAGAGAGAGAGACATACGAGTGTTTTTACAGGCGGTTTGTCAGGCCCACTCACTTATGTAGAGCACACATCATAAATGGTACGGGATATGGAGTGATTGTATGAAAGTGTCTGGTGCAATTGTGCAAAACTGCATGGTTAACCCTTACAGTAGATTATGCGGTAAATAACTGTAAATTAGACAGTATTTTACTGTAAAACTGATTTGTATGAAATTGTGTATTGCAAATAATAAATTACATAATTTACTTTATTTATTATTATACAGATAGTAACTGTGACAATAAATGATAAATTACTGTTCAACAATTACTGTCCCATCTACTCTGATGCTTTATGTTGTTATTTATAGAGAAGTGCATTAATCTTAAGGCAGAAAACAATGATTTAGGCATTGACACACATAAACAGGATATCTGTCTTATTCTAAACACAGAATTGTTAGACAAGGTTTTCAGAAAATGTCCTTTTAAGGGAGCCACATCAAGGTCAACTTCTACTATGAGTAAGTAAAATGTGTTCAAATGATTTGAGGCTTTCTAAAATAAGTCTGTGTATTAAGTTATATTGTTGTTATCTTGAAATGTGTACTTAAAAGCTACATTGTTAGCTAGTTAGCCTCACCTCATATAACTTCTTACATTACTTCATACCTGCCAACATTTGGTTTGTAAATTCCGGGTGATTATGTCATACCCTAATTTGCATATTACTTACGTCATCGCGTTCTACCATTTCTGTGTAACAGCCTATGGTAAATAAATGGGGTATTTTATATTCACACTACGCTTTATGTAAGCTTGTCAATTTAACTAAATTTATTGCTGTTTGAATACAGTATATCATTATAGATGAGGGCGATGCAGTGGTGCAGTAGGTAGTGCTGTCGCCTTACAGCAAGAACGTCGCTGGGTCGCAGGTTCAAACCTCGGCTGGGCTGGGTCAGTTGGCATTTCTGTGTGGAGTTTGCATGTTCTCCCTGCATTTGCGTGGGTTTCCTCCGGGTGCTCCGTTTTCCCCCACAGTCCAAAGACACGAATTGGGTGAATTGGGTAGGCTGAATTGTCCGTAGTGTACGAGTGTGAATGAGTGTGTGGATGTTCCCAGAGATGGGTTGCGGCTGGAAGGGCATCCGCTGCGTAAAATCGTGCTGGATAAGTTGGTGGTTCATTTTGCTTTGGCGACCCCGGATTAATAAAGGAACTAAGCCGACAAGAAAATGAATGATTATAGATGAGTAGGGAATTTGCAGTAATCTCTCAGACGTAGCTAATATACTCAGACAAGTTCAGAAACTCTCACTTAAAACATCTCTGATTGTGCAACAAGAATAAACGGTCAAATTAAATTGTTAAAATAAAGGAGAAGCAGATCGGGTTGACTGTACAAGGGAAATACCTTCAAACTGCCACCTGTTCTAAATCATTTGCCGTCGGTACGCAGAGAGGTGCTCTGCTCTCAGGCTGCAGAGGAGGGGCCGGCGGCATCACCCGCAGCTCGTTAAAAAGTGTAGGGACGGTACAGTAATGGACAAACGAGTCTATAAAAATCGCCAGTAACACACAAAAAAGTCGGCAGGGTGAGAGGTTTGAGGAGATAGGGGCGCACGAACTGTAGCGCGCGACCGGAAAAGCAAAAGCACCAAGTTTCAGCCCGGACTGTAAATGCTGAGGAGACAGAACAATACGGGAGACGGGTCTGAAATACAGGAGACTCCCAGGAAAAACGGGAGTGTTGGCAGGTATGCATTACTTTCATTTATTGAAGTTTATTTGTAAACTTCGAGAGGATCATGTGCTTATCCCCCCTTCCACCCCATACTCCTCCTCCTTTCCTAGATGGGTGGCACGGTGGCCCAGTGGTTAGCACTATTGCCTTACAGCAAGAACATCTCTGGTTCTAGTCCTTACTAAGCCAGTCGACGTATTGAAGTAGATTTTTATTTTCTAAATCTATGTAAAGACACATTTAATTGGGTGAGTGGAGGGCCCTATGAATCTGTCATTATATGTCTTTGGAAACAGGTGATAGGTTAAGGCAAAGGGGTCATCAAAGAGCACGAGAGAGGACTTGGGGATACAAGGCAGAACCATGTGTGTCAGAAAAGCATGAAATGTATGCAACATATGTTGAAACTGTCATGTATGTTTGAAAAGATACATACTGTATGGAAGAGGAGAGTCCAGTTTAAATGTTTGAAACATAGATACTAGTCATGATCACCAAGTGTGAACTCTATGCATAAAAACAGTGATGATTATATTAGATTTGTACATTACAAGGGCCAACAAGAAGAGGGGGCTTTAAATAGGGGTCGTAAAGTAGTAGGAGCGGGGAGAGACCTGTTGAAACAGTAAACAGCTGTGAAAACACAAAGGTGGGAGGAAGCAAGGATAAAGGGTACAGCAAATATGAGGGACATTGGATTTGTCCTGGGGAGAGACTGAGATGGGTCTGCTCCAGGCTGTCTCTGCTTTTTTGGAAAATATTCCAATAAAGTATATTCTTCTGATATTCATAACCTCCAGACTGAGTTTGATTCATTAAGAGAAAAGTCGAAAACCACGACAGTATCTGTGTGGAGTTTACACGTTCTCCCTGTGCTCAAGTGGGTTTCCCCCGGGTTCCTAGGTTTCCTTCCACCGTCCAAAAACATGCAACTTCATTTAATTGACTAATCTAAATTGGCACTATAGACATGTTCCTAGTAAGTAGTTGTCTCTTAAGAGCAATCACTAACTGTTCATGAGCTACTACAGCAGGGGGGTTCTCGAGATCTACCTGAGCTCAAACTCCCCTCTCGCCTTGCAAACGGGAAGGAGCCCCGGGCTCGAGGATCTTATGAGCTCAGGGCTCTCTCCTGGGACAGCATGCCAAACAAGCTTTATAATTAATCATCAGCTAAGTGTGAACTCTTTTCATTCATTCATTTTCTTTTCGGCTTAGTCCCTTTATGAAACCGCCAACCTGTCCAGCATATGTTCCATCACTGGGAAAAGTGAACTCTTGAAAGTATATTTATTAATTGGATATTGCCTATTGTCATAATGTATTATCTCGCAGTTTAAAACTAGATTAAAGATCTGTCTTTTTAGCAAAGCATACACTCAGTGCATCACTTAGCGGTATGATACATGAATGTGCCCCACGCAGGTTTTTGCATCTTGTTTATATACACTATGAACAGCAGCTACGCTAATTATTCTCTTTATTCTCTATTTCCACCTGGAGATACTCATGCTAAGGCCCTCAGAGACTTCGCAGCGCCACTGATTCGATCCAAGACCAGCGACGGGATGATCCCCAGGTTTCCATAATCCTGGACCAGGCTGTATCCTGAGCAGCTGCTGTGGTGGTTATGGAGGAGTGGAGAGCATGAGACTGATTCCTGTGACGCTCCAATGACAGACGAGACTCCAGTCTCTGGCGCCTAGACTGCAGCTCTGCACAAGATGTTTGGCCATAGGAGAAATGGTCATGTCCAACTGAGCCTGGTTTCTGTCCAGGTTTTTTAATTATTCACTTTCGCCAATTAGTGAAGTTTTTTCCTCGCCACTGGCTTGCATGGTTCGGGATCTGTAGAGCTGCGCATCGATGGATTTGCTCTTCAGTGTTTGGACTCTCAGTATTGAATATTAAACCACACTGAACTGAGCTAAACTCAACTGAACTTAAACACTGAAAACTGGACTGACACTGTTTCAATTTACTATGATCTTCTATGTGAAGCTGCTTTGACACAATCTACATTGTAAAAGCGCTATAGAAATGAAGGTGAATTGAATTGAATAATATACAGATGCTAACAGTGTAATGTGCCTTTCTGGCAACAAAGCAGATTTAATACACATAAAAACCATTCAATTCCAGTCTCCTCAGTTAGGTAATGTGCACAGAAATCATCACAGGGAATCGCAAAAAGATGATACATATAGCCATCCACACGCAAACCTCTACTGTCAGGTTCCAGGTTGTTGCTAATTATTTTTCAGAGTTTTGTTTCCACCTATGGAAACTTTTGCTTGCTTTTTTATAATTATTTGAAACTTTTTAATGTGAATTGATGTGTTGGCCTGTGTTTTTTTTTTGACAAACATGTTTCTCACCATATCTAGAGTAAGTACTGTGTGTGTATTTTAATATGCTTGTTTTTTTATATAATTATTTGAAACTTAAACCTTACTGTGTTTTTTGCTGTTCAGTTTTTGTATATATATATGGTCAGCATTGAGGGGAGAGCAACACGTTGCATTGATAAGCATAAGATTACTTTATTTTTTTATTTAATTTTTGGATATGTGATTGCTTTGAAAAGCAAGCCTCAATTGGTTTAATTAGTTGTGTTTAGTTAGAGTTAAAGCTTAACTGTGCAGACCTGTGGCCCTCAGTACTATGTCGGGTGATATTTAAATGTTTGACTCCTGCGCTATATACATTGTATGTGTTGTTTATTAATTGAACCTTTTTGTTAGAAAATGTATTGATATCTGCTGATTTGTTTAATTTTGTTATACATTTTCTGTTGTATATTTCTTTGCTGCCAAAACAGTAAAAAAAACGTTTGTCTGAAGAATTGATATGCTTTCTATTTTAATACCAATTAAGAAAACTGATTAATTTTAGTAACACTACAACTGTATGTGACATACTATTAATGTGTATACAGTATAAAGCTGTGAATTGTGACACTAGTGTATAATAATTGACTGTAAGCAGTTACCAGTTAGTTACCGCTACTGCTCTATTACAGTAATTAACTGGCAACACTGTTGTCAGCTACTCACTGTAACGGTTCGGTTAGAGTATATAACTGTTCTTATTTAACACTCTTGCCAGATAGTCATTGTAACCAAACCATTACAGTGACTAACTGGCAATAGTGTTGCCAATATTCTATTTTAAAATGCCCGGTAAGGTCTAACTGTACGTTCACACCGAGAGCGTCAAAGTAGCCGGAAGTCATTAATTTTCAATGGGAGCCGGCGGCGATAAGTGGCGAGGAGCAGCGCGGCGCATCGAGGAGAGTTGAAATCAAGTCAACTGTATGGTAATGAGCTATGACGCGATTCTGCGGCAAGCAATCGGAATGTAGAAGTCCACCGCTTGAGAGGAGTCAGAGAACACAGTCACTGTGAACTTTGGTTCTGACCACAGTTGTTCCCAAGGGTTTAATTATTGCGGTAGCTGGATTTCCAATTATTTGCAATGTTTTCTTACTGGAACGTAGATTAAAAAAGTTACTGGCGAGTTACTAATGTGCATCAATGTTATATATATATATTTTTTTTTAAAAAAGTGGGAATTTCATGCGACAATACAAAACAGTATTGCTGCTTCAGAATATTTCAGTCATATGGACACATTGTGGAGCAAAGCCACACATGCAACTAGATCTTCTGTAGTTAAGTGAATTTGATAAGTGTGCAACACCTTCACGCTAGAAAGCATGTTTTATGCGGGAGTGTAACTGATATGATATGCAGCAACGGCTCCTTTAAATACGAGATCAATGTGTAGCAAATTTTGACGCTCTCGCCATCGGAGCTCAAGGCAGGCCGCGTTGTCGCCAGGGTGGCCAGAGCGACCTTTGACGCTCTCGCTGCTTTTGGTGTGAACGTACAGTAACAGTGTGGTGCAAGTGTCAGTTAAAGTGTCAGAGAGATGACTGAGTGTGTTTTCTACAGGTGGTTTGTCAAGCCCACTCACCTGTGTGAGGCACACTCAAAATTGCTTAATGTTTTGAGATTGTTGTGTGGTGAGGTGGAGAGGGTCCTAGTTTTTTTGCACAGTAGTTAAGGTGACCACAGAAGAGATGGGTTTTAAGTTGTCTTTGAATGAAGGATATATTTCTTAATATATCTGTTTTTTAAGCCCACTGGATGGAAAACAATGGCCTGTATTATCATTGTTTTCTTTCTTTGTCGAACTTCAAATACATTTAAATAGATTCTCAGTTGGTATTTGCAGTTTGTCTGATAGGTGCATAAAGGCTGAGTAAAACAACAGGTAAACAGTTAATTTAGAATTTTGTTAAAACGCTGATGAAGACAAACCAACGATAGGGACAAAAACACTTTGAGGTTTGAAGTAAGAAATATATTGATAATAATAATGCTTGTTTTGCCTTTGTTTTAAACAATTTTAAATCATCATGAGGTCTCTTTAGAAGTTGGCTAAGGCCCTGGTCTCTAGAGAGTACTAGATATTCTCTAGATATCAGGGAGACATCATTTGTGCATTTAAAATTAGTTTTGGCCCTTTTTATGCGATTCCATGTGATTTTTTTTTTTAAATCATTGTCATCACCCATCACGTGAATATTATCTGTTCACAACGTAGGTTTACACCTAATCATTCAGGTGTGTTGATCATTACTATGAATATATAAACAGCAACCATTGCACTGTGTTCAGTATAAACTGAATATTTTTTTCAGCATGCCACCACCTCCCATTATCCTCCTCATAATCTCTGTCCTTTCAGAAGTACACTAATAGAGGGTTTGAAATCATAGCTTGTCAAACCACAAGTGTACTTTGAGAACAGTAAGTCAAGTTCAGTTACCATTATCTATTCATGACTGAATGAGCAGGCAAATTCATGTAAATTATGTCTGTAAACCTTACTGTAAAGTGTAGAAAACAACCAAGAGTGAAAAATACTGAATGTTATAATAAAATGTTGTTGTAAAATTAAAGCAGATTCCACAGTTTATATACTTGCAGAGAGGATGTTTATTTTATTTACATCACATAGTGTATTCAAATAAACATTCGTCAAACATTCTTATGAAGATTTAGAAAATAAATACTTTCTTATTCATCCTTAATGTATTTCTGGATCCAGGAAAGAAAGTCCTCGTAAGTATCAATGGAAAAAGTTCCATCTGGATTGATGGGAACAGCAACGGGGAGAGGAATATCTCTTTTTGACATTGTGATCTGAAGAAACAGTAACACAAAGAGTTAGTTGTATTGTCTTACTATATCTCTGAGTGAGTCATAATCTAGAGGAAAACGGTTTCACCTCTGGAATCCTAGCAATGACATTCAAGGACCTCTGAGATGGCAAGGCTGCAGTCAGTTCAATCTCTTTCTCGCTGTTTGTTGCTTTTTCAAACCTGAATCCTGTGTCATAAGCTGCATTAAGGATGTGTTTACACAGCCTAATTGGGAGGTGGAGAACAGAGAAGAGCAGATGATCAAATCAGGTACATTGTCTACACTATAGATTTGTTGTTCAGTGTTGATAATCATTACTTTTTGGCATAGGTGGTGACAATTATTGGCAGTCTCTCCCATTCCACTTCTAGACGTGCAGCAGGGAATTCACCCAGGACACCAGCTTCAGCTTTAGCAAAGACTGCATACTGTTTGCACTCCGCACCCCAAGAAAACTTGGCCTAAAAAGACATTTGAGATCAAAGAATGGTACTGAAGTCGAGGAAAAAAAACTGCCAAATGTTCCAGTCTTACAGTGACTTTGTGCTTGCTCAGCAGAGCACCATCAGCACAGATCTTTATGTTGTCATTTTCAGCAATGGAGGAAGCTATGAGTTGCACTCTTGCAGTTGGTTTGTCAAAGTAAGCAGCCAGTTGGTAGCCCAGAAGCTTCTGGTCAGCTCTAACAGCACGGGCAATGATAGCAAAAACTGGAGGAATTTCATTTCCGAGGAACCTATTCTGAAAGGATAAAACATAAATAAAACATGAAATGGGACACATTTCATATTTGGGTTTGCTTCATGGGCTAAGAGCTGAGACTAACCTGTTTCTGCATTTGCTCAAAGCTAGCTGCAGCGCTTCGACTGCTAGTATCCTTTGTGGCACTATGGTGTGCCAAGTACTGCAAGCAAAACCTTTTTTAAGTTTTAAAAGTAAAAATTGAATAATTATAGTTGTAATAAAGTTTTTAATGGTTACCCGATCTTTGTGGAATTTTCTGAAAGGCTCCATGATGGTGGCAGTCTGAAAATTCATATAAAAACAAAAAAATTAAATTATAAAACTATTATATATTGGCTACTTAAAAAAACACACAACTTTCAATCTTTCTACCTTAGACATACGAGAGCTGGACATGGAGGAGCTTGAGCTTGAGCTTGAGCTTGAGCTGCTGCTGCTGCTGCTGCTGCTACGGCTGTTGCGGCTGCTGCTGCTGCTTTCAGAAGAGACGGGTGCATTTTTATCTTCAGTGTCCAGGATTTCCCTTAGTTTCAACAAGAAAGCCTGTCCTTCAGGACTATCGTCATCAATTATGTTGATTTGCTTAACAAGCCTCTCAGCAGCTCTAGGACCAACTTGAACTTCAAACTCCAGTTTTTCAACTGCAGGACCTTCAGCTACAGCCAGAATGACAAACAATTATTGCTTTATCTGAAAAAGTTTCATCAATTTTATAGTCTCTCCATCTTCTCACCTCTTGCCACTGCAGCACGGACTGAGTGCTGTCCAATAATGTAGAACAGAGTAGAATTTCTGATAAAAGCTGCATTGTGAGAGTGCACCTCCGCACATCCCTTAACTTGAATGTATGGGCAAGAATAACAGAGGGTCCTATGGAATGGAGCAGAAGCTCTCACTGAAGCAGCAGGTGACATCTCAGAGGACTGAAAAGGAAGAAAAATAAATGATGGAGCTTTAGTATTAGCACGTTTCCATATGTCTATGTGTGCATTCAGAGCTTACCAAATCACCAGCATAAGATGTCTGGGAATTTTGCAGAGACATCTCAGGTACCAAGGGAACAGACCTTTCAGCACTGTGATCTTCAATGTTTCTGACCACGGCATGAGTCTCAAAGCTGTCAAAGCATGAACAGTTAATTATTCTTTCACAAAATGGCATTCATTCATTCAATTTCTTTTCAGCGTAGTCCCTTTATTAATCAGGGGTCACTACAGTGAAATGAACCACCAACTTATCCAGCCTATGTTTTACGCAGCGGATGCTCTTCCAGCCGCAACCCAGCACTGGGAAACACCCATACACGCTCATTCAAACAAATACACTTTGGCCAGTTTTAGCTTACCCAATTCACCTATAGCACATGTCTTTGGATTCGTGGGGGAAACCGGAGCACCCGGAGGAAACCCATGCGAACACGGGGAGAACATGCAAACTCCACACAGAAATGTCAACTGACCCAGCCAAGGCTCAAACCAGCGACTTTCTTTCAGTGAGGCGACACCCACTGTGCCACCGCACCTCCCAAAATGGCATTCATAACAAACAAAATGTTTACAGAAATGTCATTACCTTGCAGAAGCAATGTGTTCAGGAAGTTCAACAGGCAGAGCCTCCACCTTGTAGTTGCCCTTGAGAATGTCTGCTCTTGCTGCCACTTTTCCAGGGGCAATTGTACGGATTTTTCCTCTCGCCATTACAGCAGCTTGGATGAAGGCAGTGTTAATTCCCATCACAGCAAATGTCTGGAGAGCAACGCTGTAATAAAAATAAGGAAAATTGTTTCAAAACTTTTGTTGTGTACATTAAATCTCATCTGAATGAATATAGCTGCAAAACTTTACCTAGGTCTAGCTTCAGCATGGAACTGAACATCAGTCTTCTTGAGTTGCTCATAAGTCATAGACTCCAATTTCTCAGGGAGAGGAGGTGTAATGGTGGCCTGAACTTAAAGGGTGAACAGAACAACATCAAACCTAAGAAGTGACCCCCCATATCTGATTAAAGAATATAGAAATTCTGAGACAAAAATTTACCATTGACACTTGCAGCAGCAACTGCAGCAGTGTACCAACTGAACTCCATGGGCACACCAACTGCAGTTGGCAAGATACGACGCACTTCAGCTGCAAGCAGAGGTTTGGCATACTGGAATGCAATTCCTTCCCGCAAAGCTTTAAGAGCCTCCTTCAGCAGTGCACGTGGTTTGGGTCCAGTAACCATCTGAGAATAGTGTTTATTAGAAGCTTAATTCTAATTGTAAGCGCTAATAGAGTTCAACAAAGTTCAAGATTTCAGATATCAAGCATATGGTAGCTACACTGTAATACCGGTATTGCTTCTTCAATGATGGTTTTGTCGAAGTTGACATAAGCCAATTCTTGTCCAAATACTTTGACATAGGCTGAAGCAAGGGGTCTATCGGTTGGCAGGGACTTCCAGTTTGCGAGCTGGAAGAGACAGAAGTCATATATATATATAGCCTATTTTATGTTTATTATAAAAGTGTAAAATGATGTGATATGTTGGACACGAAAACTTACTGCCTTCAAGGTGCGCTTAATCTTTGTGATACGGTCAACACTTTCATCTGCAGCAGGAGATTTTAGAAGAGCCTCATGGATTCCTCCAGTTCTCAGACCAAACTGTTTTAGAGGAGCAATTTGGTGATGCATTTTAAAACAGATTTATACAGTAAGTCAGATATCTGGAAAAGAAATATTCGATGGTTCACCTCAATAACATCAGCAGCAGCTCCAGCCAGGTAGGTACGTGCTTTAGCTACAACAGCTCTGGGCAGAATGGTGGCGGCATCATTGATCATGTAAGCACTACCAGCAGCCCCAATCATAAGAGGAGCTTAATAGACAAAGTACAAAGGTATTGTTGCAGTTTCCATTGTCAGGAAATTTGTTTTGCAATTTAAAAAGCACACAATACACTTTTGTAAGCTTTCACAAAAAAAGTCTCACTATGATAGAAGTCCATCTGAAAGGCTCTGCTGTAACGGTAGTTAAGTCTGTCCAGCTTGCGGTTCATAAGCTTGATGGCAACATTAGCTGCTCCAGCACTGAAAATGAATAATCAGATTACCTCTAGCTTGTGCTTGTTTGATGAGATGCAAAATAAAACAAAACTAAAATAAGTTATTTGTTTTTCTTACACAGATGCCATATCAGGAGCAGTGATTCTGGTCAAGGACTTGATGTGGGAATAGGCAAAGCTTGCAACATGCATGTTTGGCTCAATCCTCAAAGCTCCAGCAAGACTGGAGACGAGAGCCACTGAGGGCTCTGCCTCAAACAGCACAATACATGCAACCATGCGCACCTCTGGGTGGAGAGCCCTATCCAAAACAAGCTGCAGGGCAATAGGCTGAACCTGAAAGAGGAAACAATGTTGGTTAATTGGAAGAAAACATGCATATTAATTACTGAAGGTCATCTCTACAGTGCCTGATTGTTACCAGTTTGGGCTCTTTCTTGGCAATGTTCCTCAGGGCCAAGATGGCATCAACCTGGACTCTAATGGGCAGAGCATTAGCTGCCGTTCTCAGTCCAAGTAGGAGCTTCATGATGGGTTTAATACTCGAAGGGTGACCAGCATTTCCCATAACTTTCAGAGCCAAAGTGATTTCAGGAATGTCATTCTTAGCAATGGCCTCTGCGGTAACCTCATGGATGGGCTGAGGAGTTTGATACACATACATTTAGACTTTTAGAATTTTAAGGAGCAAGTCCATGGTATAAATTTTGAGATGACTAGATGGGTTTACCTTGAGGAGCTCAGCAGGACAAGATGGAACTGCAACACAGTACTTGGCAATCAGGGAACCATATCCAAGCATGACAACTTCACGCAGAGCTGGGATTGTGGTGAATTTCTCATGCATAGCCAAACTCTGTTCAGCAGGATACAGAAATGATTAATTTTAAGCAGGCTCTTTAATTACATTTTGTTTAATGTTGGTATATTTGAAGAACATCACTTAGTTAGATATACCCACATATGTCATTCGGATGGATTCAAGATCAGCAGTGACCATTTGCAGAGCAATCACAAGACTCTGAATGAACTCTGGAGTGGTAAATTCACCAGCTAGAAACTTCTCCTTGATGAATTTTATTATGACTGGTGTGCCAACAGCAGGAAGAGCATCCAGAAGCCAGCGTCTAATAAATTTATTGTTAAACATATATGCACAATAAAAACTGATCTACATTCCTATCAAATTTATTGCTCAAAAATTGTACCTGTAAACTGGTTTGTCTTTGAACTGAGCCCAGATAGCCTCAAATTTGTCCAAGGTGGAAAGACGCAGGAGCTGGACGAGCTGAACAAACTTAAGTGGAGCATCATCATGGACCATGTCTTTATTGTTTGCCACCAAGTGCTTCAGGACCTCAACAATCTAGAAATATTAAAGGAAATGCTCAGTTGTTGTTGTTTTTTCATACATCAAATGATTTGACTCAGAAATTAAGGTTTTCATAGAATAAATTATACCTGGGCTGTTGCATCACTGATCTTCATAAGTTGAATGGGGGTCTGAAGAATCTCAGTTGCAAACTCATACTGCAGGGATCCACGGGCCATGTAATCAGCTTTGATTGGAACAACGGGGGTCTTCTCAATCTCAACAAAAGCCAAGGTTTGTCTGAAACAAATAATTATTTCTGAAACCTAATTGACTTAATTTTCAAGTAAATGAAATGTCTAGAATTTTGTAACCCCACATGTATGATTGAAATCTCAATATTATGTCAATCGTACTTTGCTTCCATCATTGCAGCACCATGGATCTCATTGAAGGGTGAGAACTGATACACTTCCTCAACTGTTGCCTCAGCGATCAGTGCGCCATTGTCAGATGGTTTCATGATGTAGTTATAAGTTGCAGTTTCAATCAGACTCTTGACTCTCTGTTGAGAGAAGATTAGGTTATTTGATTCTTGACATTAATAGTGGATAAGGATAAATATTTAAATTCTATCAAGTGTTCATTATCTAGTCTTCATTACCTTTGTGCATTCATCACACCTCTCAGTGTATGCCAAGCCAACATCCTTCATGATTCTCTCCTGGCAGTGGCTCAAGTCCTTAGATTTGGTCACAATAATGTGGTTGGTTTTTGAATCCTCATTGATGACATAGTGAGTCCTGCACACTCCCTGAGCTCCAGCCTTCAAGAACAAGTGAAATGATAAGATTGCAGAGCTCAAAATACCTCAGAAATGTCCTAAGGGGACTCGGAATCACCTCTTGCAGCTCGTAGATGTTCTGGGTCTTCTTGAGGTTGAGCTGAAGGATGTTGAGGATACCTCTGTGCAAGTTCATGACTGTAGGAGAGACTCCTGCTGGGGCAAAAACCTTGCCAACCACACCATTAGCATACTCAAACTTGATGGGAATCTGAAGCTGAGCAGCCAGTGCTGATGTGAGTTTAGTGGCAGGAACAAATGGGTCCTTTGGCCAAGTGCCAGCATACTCGTAGAGTAGAGGATCCATAAGCTGTAAGGGAAAATAGTTTTGCTTATAACAGCCAATGCTTATAAACACTTTTTGTTTTTTAAGTTTTCCTTCAATTTGAAATACCTACAATTTCCTCAGTTCATAATAGTCATTACCTTCATCAGGAAGGTGTTCTCAGCCATGGCACTGAGGAGAACCTTGCTGCTGACTTTAATACCTGCTCTGGCGAGACCTTCTTGAGGAAGACCTCCCAAGAGCAGAGCCTCATACTTGTACACATAGGTCTTATCATGGGCAAACTCAGGAACTGGAATGAGTTTTTCATTTTGTCAGAAACAATTCAATAGATTCTCATTTCTGTTTTCAAAATAACCAAATTGCTTTACTTACCAAAGTTCATCTGTTGACTCGCTGAAAGAAACAAAAGAAGACCCTTTTAAAATCACTTTAAGCTGAGTTTTAGGAGTGTTTAATGTTGTTTAAGAGGTTTTAAAATTACTTTCCCATGAGAAGTATTTTAGAAAAAGATAAAGGATTTTAAATTTTAAAAATGGAACTTACCCACAAGGGCTACAGTCAGGGCAAGCACAACAGCTCTCATGGCTGGTGGTTTGTGAAGAACTCTTCAAAGCATCAGACCTTTTATAGTGATTTATTGCAGACAAGGGCGTTACTTTGTAGATTAATTTTTAACTGATGTGTTACGTGTGTGTAAGTAACTATGGAATATGTTGTTTGGTTTGTTAGCTGATGACATTGAAATCAGTGAGAGGTTAGGTTACCCTGGCCTTCACATCATTCATTATATGTAGAGCAATATCATTTTATCAGTTAAATGCAACACTTGCTCATTGGAGATTTGTTCCCAGGGCTACATATTTGAGAACTTTAAAATATGTGCCTTGGGCTATATATGATTTAGGGTTTTATTTTCACAAATGCATTAGAGGTTGCAGTGTACATTTTGACAATCTCAATTACGTTACTGGGGCTTGTTTTCTCATATGTGCCATTTCTTGTAAATCCACCAGAGGCAACCATGTACATTTTTGCCAATTTCAATGTTCTTTTTTTGCATGTGTCAGTGAGACAGAAGCTGGTTGTCTGGTCATGGATGTATTAGACTGAACCATCCACACACACCCTTCCCTAAACCCAACTAATACCACAATTTCACACTGATTTTTTGTTTGTTTGTTTTATTTTATCTGGCTTTTGGAACTGTCCTCTATATCCCAAGTCCAATGCTGTATGGAACGCCATCGCAATTCCATTAAGAGAAGAACAATTTATTGTTTGCAAGTAATTCAGAAATTAAATTCAATAGTTGCTTTATTGTTAAGGGTCAATCAATGAAAGGGATTGGCAGCCTTGAGTAATGCACCGTTTAGTTTGTTTGAACAACACAGTCTTATTTGCATTGACAGCAATATTTCACTGGAGTCGCTGATCCATTTTAATGTTTGTTTTGTTTGTTTGTTTTTTATCTCACAGAGTACACTGTGTTGACAGATTTGGCATTAGGACATTACATTTAGGTTAGGTTACCCGGGCCCGTGTCATCAAAACTTGGAGTCAGTAATACTGAGAGAACAATGCCACAGTCTCTTAAAATATTTGGAACCTTAAATTCTGTTAAATAATTTTTTAGACTGTAATCATGTTTAATAGTATGACTTGCTTTTGGTACTTGAATGTCTCTTGAATGTATTCCACAGTGTATTCTGACCAGAGATTGTGAGCGAAGTTTAGTGGCAAGAATTCCCATTCTGCACTCAAATATTTTTCTAAATGCTCTGTTCTGGGTTTTCTATCTTCTGCTACTGGCTCACTCACGTCTGCTGAATTCTCACTTTCTTCCTGCTCCCCGATCAATCAAAAATAATGATTCATTCATTTTCTTTTCGGCTTAGTCCCTTTATTAATCATGGGTCGCCACAGCGGAATGAACTGCCAACTTATCCACAGGTCAACAGGGATATTAAAAAGACCTGCTTTAAACTGGACTGACTGAACCTCTACTATTAAATATCTACTATTAAACAATATACAGACAAATGTAAAATACAGTAAAACACCCTAAATCTGCAGAAACACGTTGATCTGATAGGGGTTAAGTCTGCAGCTGGATATTATTGGGAGATCGCTGGCAGGAACAGTGAATAGTTCCGCCAGAGCGCATCTGAAGCTCATATGCAAGTTTATTTTACAGTTTATGGCAGAAACACCATTGAGTCTCGCGAGATCCTCCTGTATGGGCGCACGTCCGTTATAAAACACTCACAGGACATTAATTTGGAAAACTATGCAGATATATTAAATAGGTAACACTTTATTTTGATGGTCCATTTGAGTATTAGTAGACTGTCTGCTTAATATCTGTTGATACTGCTCCTTCAACAGACATTTAACTGACTATAAGAAACTTTGCAAGTACATGTCAACTTACACTATCCCAAACCCTAACCCCAACCTAACAGTCTACTTATAATTGACTGAGAATCTACTGAGAATTAGTTTGCATGTAGATGCAATTTAACTTAAATTCAACAAACGGACCATCAAATTAAAGTGTGACCATTAAATAGTTCACACAAAAATACACAAAGAAAGACTTTCACTTCACACATAGTTTGTGAATGAACAGACTTATGTGTACTAATTGCAGATGCGATCATGAGGCTGTTTTTGCGCCGAGTTTTAAGTAATCAATCAGAGAACAGAAGAAAGTGCATTACTTTGATCATTTTAATATAGCATATTAATAATAAAATCCAAACATATATAGTATAATATTGAAAATTAATTTGATCTTGCTGCCCACCTGAATGATCGCTGAGACCCACTAGTGGGCCGCTGCCCACGGGTTGAGAATCCCTGCACTACGGCTAATTAGCTTACTGTGGGGGAAACCCATAGACTGTAAAAGATATGGACGTAGTATCCGTGACGTCACCCATAGGTTTCTGAAGAACCCAAAAGAAGCTACCAGTAGGCGTGGCCAAACGTCGCCATTTTGTTCACACGTCATCGCACCGACCGTGGGATACAAAACAAATACATTTATAGAGATGGTGTATAAGTATATAATTTCACTCACCTGGGAAATGGAGGCCACGTGAATGGTTTGTGAGCACAATTAAGTGCACACAGCATGCCATATCATCTGATAAATGTAAAAAATAATTCCAAAAGGCAGCTGACTGTGTAAAGCCAAATAAAACAAAACAAAAATACGATGCATATGCCGAGTTCAGCGTCTAATCATCTGGAATAAGCTGAGGTGAAGTGACGGAGACCAGCGAGACCTAGCTGTCACTCAAGTGGCCATGCCCTTAATTATGCTAATAACTAATATAAAGGAAACGGATACACCCCCTCACAATTGTCATGAAGGGTAATATTAGCTATATGAACCAAAATCGTTCTTTGTACCAGGCTGTAAACACCTTTTTTTCAGCTGTTAAGTTGGCCATTTTAACAGTGGGTCAATAGAAATGTGTACATTTGAACTTGAAAATTGCAGTTTCAGTTACTTCCGTATTTTCTTCACGAGGGAGAGCGTGAGGTTGCCACTTGGGGAAACCGGAGCACCCGGAAGAAACCCAAGCCAACATGGGGAGAACATGCAAACGCCACACAGAAATGCCAACTGACCCAGCCGAGGCGACAACGCTACCCACTGCACCACCGCTCCACCCCAAAATAATGATTTACTGTAATTAATTCTCTATTTTAATTCTTCTACCCCAAACTTCTGTCATATAATCGCTACATTCTAATACAAGTCGTTATTTTAAAGATTATATCTTGAGCATCTGATTTTACCTCAGTAATTGTGTGCTTTCATTTACTCCATTTCTCAATCTTGGCAAGTTCAGATGACAGAATGTTTTATTTAGTAAAACTGGCACAGATATATCAGGCTTTGCTGAAAGGCAGGTTCATTACAGTATAATGGCAATGTGGGACAAGAGCGGTATAAAAGTTTTTTTTTTTTAAAGAAATGTATGTCTCTAATATCCCTAATATTAAGAAGGAAACATAGCCTAAACTTAAGTACATCAGTTCCTATCAATGGCTTAATGTAAAATGCCCCTAAATAATTTAGCCTAGTTGATGGCAAGCATCAACTTTATTGAGATTTTGTCATCTGTCCTAAATGTTTTGTACAGAAGCTTGTTTAAACAGACAGATGTGTATGTGGTGGCCACAGGGATGTTACAACAATGACATGGCACCTGTGTTGAATTTTATTCATACTAGCTTTTCATTAAAATAGATTTCACATTTGAAGCCTACTGAATCTTAAATTTACACAAATGTTTTTTTCTGTTGTTTTAGGAGAGGACTGAGCTTAATCTTTGAAGGTTTAATACAAGTTTCCTAATTCTAAAGTTTTATTTTTCATTATTGTGTTCATTTAATACGTTTGCATCACAAGAAGATTTTCAATTCTGTAGCTGATTGTGACAAAACACTTTTGCCTGTTCAAATAAACAGAAAAAGTACTGGAGACTTGTTATTATTCCTGTTGTACCGTAACTGAACCAAACTGTGACCCCAAAATTTCAAAATGAAGCAGTGCCTTTTAAAATATCACAAACACATCTCTAAAGCACACATTTATCTCACATTGCAAACACCTTTGCCATAACTTTACATTTTGGATACGTCATTTTTTGGATACAACACAGTTATTCAAAACTTAAAGCACTTCTTGCTTTATCTCCTACATGTATAGTTCAAGGTTACTTGAATAGGCAGAGAGAAAATTTATGGTAAACACAATAGCAAGGTTGAACTCAAACTATTTATTTATTATTAATAATTTTATTATATTTATTATTAATAATTAAAAAGTAATTTTTTTAATGCAATTATTAAAATTTTTAAATAATTATTTTTGATTGTGAATACTGTAATGTACAGTTTGAAAGAAAGCATTGTAAATACATGACCCATGGGTAGTTGGACAAGAACCAAACGTATTTTTGAAAAAGGTAATTGTAATTAGAGTAAGGAATGGTGCATTCACTGTTGCCAACTATTTTCAACGAAAAGGCGCTAAGTTGTGCCCGAAAAGTCGCTAGATTATGTCATACGCTAATTTGCATATTACTGACGTCATCACGTTCTACCATTTCCGTTTAACAGCCTATGGTAAATAAATGGGGTATTTATAATTGCACTACGCTTTATGCAAGCATGTCAATTTAACTAAATTGATTGCTGTTTGAATACAGTATATCATTATAGATAAGTAATTTGCAGTAATCGCTCAGACATAATAAACTCAAACAAGTTCTGAAACTCTCACTTAAAACATCTCTGATTGTGAACAAGAAAAGAATAAACGGTCAAATCAAATTGTTAAAATAAAGGAGAAGCAGATCGGATTGACTGTACAAGGGAGATACCTTCACACTGCCGGGGCTAAATCATTTGCCGTCGGTACGCAGAGGGGTGATCTGCTGTCAGGCTGCAGGTGGGAGAGACTGCTGTATGAGGACTGGGCCGCCTGTCAGTGCTCTGAGGCGGGGGAGGGGCCGCCGGCATCACCCGCAGCTCGTTGAGAAGAGTTGGAACGGTACAGTAATGGACAAACGACAGTCTATAAAAATCTCCAGTAACACACAAAAAAGTCGCTAGATTTGTCGCTAGTCGCTGTTTTGAAAATTTGTCGCTAGGGGGGTCTGAAAAGTCGCTAAATCTAGCGACAAAGTCGCTAAGTTGGCAACACTGGGTGCATTCATGCATGTGTCTTTTGCTTACCTGAGATGATTTATTGGCACCAGTGTGTGTGCAGACCTCGTGGCTGTGTTTAACCGATTGGTTGATGAGTGTTTATTTGAAAGCCTTTTATTTGAAATTGCAAGGAAATTACATCATGATTACACTTTTTGCAGATTTAAGCTCATTATGGCAAACTTGTAACGGTAGTAAATACTAGAAAGATCCAATGTGCAAGTAAAATGACTTTTATTGACGTGGTCAATAATGTGCAGACAAAGTTTAAAAAACACTAGAAATAAACAAACAAAAGAAAGAAACAAGGGTTTCTTGCTCAAACAGGGCTGGGCGAACAAGCAGGAGCAATATAGCGAATCTGGGTATCCGCTGAGTCTCCACACCAGTCCTGAAGACAGACAGAGAACACATCAAGACCAATAACGAACTGACACGAGACAAGAGACGCGCTGTCCAGATATAGCCGTGATAACGAGTCGCAGCTGGCAGGCTAATCAAAACAGCAGAGCTCTACATAGCACGTGACATAACACTGACGTAACAGACACACGTGGAACACCAAAACAAAACCATGTGACCAAACAGACACTCAGGAATGCGCACAAACCCACAACCGTGACAAAACTCTACACACAAGCAAATCAGACATAACACTTGAAGATTAACAACTCATATCTATGCTAAAATGAAGCACTGCAATTAAAACCTAACACTTCTTTCTAAAAATTAGATTAGATTAAACTTTATTGTCATTACACATCTACAGCAAGTGCAGGATATAGGTATAATTTATCAAGTGCAATTATAGAAGAGCTATGGTGATATTTACAGATGGATGTACTATGAACATTATATTCAGGTTGTGTTAACTATGAACAGAGATTTACAATAGATGAACATGTGTACAGGTTGCTATTAATAATCAAAGGTATGCAGAGAGATATGAACACAATTACAAATGTATATGTACAGTGGATATGTACAATTCAAGATCAATTAGTGCAACATAGTGCGATGAATATGTGCAATTTTAATTTGCAAGTAATAGATAATGCAGTGTTTATGGGGAGTGTAAGTTATGAGGAGAGGGTGTGGGGCAGAGTTCAAAAGGGAGACAGCTCTGGGGAAAAACACCCCAATAAAAGTTCACCAAGAC
This sequence comes from Danio kyathit, assembly GCA_903798195.1. NCBI lineage: Eukaryota > Metazoa > Chordata > Actinopteri > Cypriniformes > Danionidae > Danio > Danio kyathit. The sequence goes on from LR812540.1 coordinate 33,011,517, forward strand.
TGTTGAAGACAGCTGGTTATTCTTAAGTTGCCTTAAGAAAAAGAGATGCTTGTGAGCCTTCTTGAACAAGTTGGAGGTGTTTGTAGACCAGGACAGGTCCTTTGAGATGTGGGTCCCTGGGAACTTAAAGAATGAGACAGGCTAAACGGCTATCCCATTGATGTGAATGGGATCATGTGAGCCTATTTGTCCCTTCCTGAAGTCCACAATGAGCTCCTTGGTCTTGGTGGTGTTAAGGAGCAGATTATTGTCTGTGCACCAATTGGCCATATGCTGTATCTCCTCCCAGTAGGCAGTCTCATCGTTGTTGCTGATTGGACTGATCACTGTAGTGTCATCTGCAAATTTGATGATGGTGTTGGATCAATTCATCGGCCTGCAGTCGTGGGTAAAAAGGGAGTAGAGGAAGAGGCTTAGCACACAGCCCTGTGGTACACCAGTAGTAAGTGTGACGGTGGTGGAGCAGATGTGGCCTGATTTAACATTCTGAGGTCTGTTAGTCAGAAAGTCTATGGGTCCTATTTTAACAATCTAGGCTCAAAGTCCAAAGCGCAGGGTGCAAAAGCATTAAGGGCGTGTCAGAATTCACTTTTGCTAAATTTAGGACAGAAAAATCCACTTTGGGCCGCGGCACATAGTCTACCAGGGTTGAGCTTATTCTCTTAATGAGTTATGGGTGTGTTTTGAGAATAAACCAATCAGAACCAATCAGCGCATTTGCTATTTACATGGCAGAATTTGTAAGTGGAAAAACTGAGCGCTTCACTAGCGAGAAAACAGTTAAACAGACCATCTGCAGCGCGAGAGTGAGATGAACCTCCTCATTCTTTACTTTCACTTTCACTCTCTTCCGTGGATAAGAAAACGTGTTGTACGTACAGACTTCTATTAGCCTACATAATTAATTTCATTTGTTAAGCGCAAAGATTTGTTTCAAAACTATTTCTAAATTCATTTCTAATTTCCAGCTAATAAATGAACAATAATAACGAGTTATTTCCAAATACACATGCTATGCCCCATATTCGTCCAGCTGAGACTAGCAAACAGCATTTGCGTCGCGCCGCATTGCACCGGGTGTATGATAGGGCCCTATAGCCCAGTTGCAGAGAGAGTTGCAAATATTCAGGTGTCTAAGTTTGATAATTAACTTAGAGGTTATGACAGTGTTGATTGCTAAGCTGAAGTCAACAAATAGCATTCGTGGGTTTTTTTTTAACATGTTTTTATTTGTTTTTTCTTTTAAGACATACAGAAAACAAAAATACAAACAACATAAAATGCCTGACACAAAACATAACTGCATATACAAAAATGTACATATAGCCAAAGCCATAAGCTATTATGTTGCAAATAATACAATATGGCGGGAAGAGTGAGAAGTTTAATGAAGACAGAACACACATAAATGAATGTCCATGCGGGCATTATGTCATTCAAAATGTCACATAAAGCAAGGTTTATATTGTCCAAATATGGTGACCAAGTGCGAATAAATGTATCAGTTGTGGAGGGGCTAAGACATGTTAAGTATTCCAGGGGGATAGTGTCTTGAATTATTTAATGCCATCCTTTCATGGAAGGGGGCTTATCATTGATCCATGACATCAAAATGTTCTTCCTGGCAGCAAAAGTTAACAGGCAGAACAGTCGTTGTTCATACTTGTTCCTAATTAGTTTGCAAGGAAAACCCAGAAGGGACAGAGGGTCTATATCTATGTCCAGACCAAAAATGTTGTTTATTTGGGCTACGATTCTGCACCAATAGGCCTGAATAACCTGACAGTCCCATATGCAATTAATATAATCCCCTATATTTGACTTGCATTCAAGGCATAGAGGTGAGTGGGTTGCATTGAATTTATGTCTTAATTGAGGTGTGATATGAATTCTATGTAGGATCCTGAGTTGAATGGCTCTGGCCCTATTGCAAACTGAAAGCTTATTGGCTAGAGACCAAACCATCTCCCATTCTTCTTCCAAAATATCCACCACAAGCTCTTTTCCCCAAATTGATTTGAGATTGGCGTTACAGACAGTGTTATAAGAAGACAGAGCCTTATAGAAAAAGAAATCAGCTTTTGTATAGGAGGATTTAATAGAATTTTCTCAATTACTGTAAACGAGAATTTAGAAGTAAGTGTAGTGTTCTTAAAAATTTTAATCTCTAATTTGCAGGAATCTGAAGAAATGTCTTGGCAAATTAAATTTGGAAACAATAGTTTCAAAAGGCAGTAAGTTTCCCTCCTCAAAGAGATTATCCATTGTACAAATACCACAAGCTGGCCAAAGATTGCCATGATCTAGAATACTTGGTAAGAACTCTGGGTTATTCAAAATTGGTAGAAGAGGAGAGGTTGCATCAATCCTATCTTCCAATCTTTCAATGAAACCCAATGCCTTAAGAGTATTACACACTAAGGGACTGTGGTATAATGTTCTTTTCAATATGGGATTGAGAACAAATAATACGTTTTTTTAAAGGATATTTAGACTGAGAGGATTCAAGATCAAGCCAAACTGAGTTTGGATCCTCATTTAGCCACTCTACAATGAAACATACGTAATTGACAAGCCAGCTGAAACAGTGTAAAGATTGGAAGATCTAAGCCACCCTTTGTCCCAGGGAACTGAAGTTGAGATAATTTCAGCCTGGGTTTTCTTTTGCCAAACATAAATGCACTTAACCACCCATTTAGCTCTTGTATGACCTTGTTAGACAATAGAAAAGGAATAATTTACATTGGATACAATAGCCGAGGCAGGATTTTTATCAGAGCCACCCGCCCCAACTAAGACAGAGGAAGAATCATCCACCTATTCAAACCGTCTTTTATTTTTTTCAAGCATTGGTGCAAAGTTAGCTTTATACAATTGTTTAAAAGTAGGGGTTATATTAATTCCCAAGTAAACAAAACCATCCTCTGAAAATTTAAAGGGGGAAGATGATAATTGAGGTATGGGCTTCTTGTTCCCTAATAATTGTGCGACTGATTTAGAATAATTTATCATGTATCTGGAGAACTGCACGAATTCCTGAATGAGGTCAACAACTGTCGATACAGACATCTCCAGGTCTGAGAGAAAAAGCAACACATCGTCCACATATAAGGAAATTTTGTGCTGTCTGCTGCCCGTATTTATCCCAGAGTACTCCCTTATACTCTGTGCAAGTGGCTCAATTGCTAAGGCAAAAAGCTATGGCGAAAGAGGAGAGCCCTGCCTGGTTCCCCAGTCTAAAGAAAAATTGTTTGATCTGTGACCATTGGTAATAACTGCAGAAGAGGGAATTTTATAAAGTATTTGTACCCAGTTTGTGAAGTATTCCCCAAGGCCAAATTTTTCTAGTGTGTGGAATAGATAAGGCCACTCCACAGATTCTGTAAAATAAAATAAAACAAAACAGTAAAAAATGTAATTGCTATGAAGGGTGGGGGGCTGTAACGAGGAGGCTGAGACTTTGTTAGAATCCATATACGGAAGTTTATTAAAGGGATGAGATAAAGACATCAACGAGTTAGCAGGGAAATATTCGGCAACAGGAAAGCAGTCCAAACCAATCGACATACACAGGGGCAAATCCAGCAGATGTAGTGATAGTGCAGGCAGAAGTTCAGTGTAACAACAATCAGTCCAAAACAGATCAAGAGGGCAAAGAAAGAACGTACATGATCAAGTCAGGCAGGGTCATACACAGGATAGCAGTCATGAGAGTCACTTGGAACAAGGCTTGGTAAGGCAGGTAAACTGGCAATACTTCGCAAGGAAGCATGACCTGAGCTCTCACTGAAATACAGCAGGACAGGAAGTGAACGCAGAGGAAGCGGAGCTGAGTCAGTAGTCGGGCGAGGGCTCCCTCTGCTGGCGTTGCGTTACAGGGCCATACACTTGTTTTGTGAGTGTGTACATGTGTAAATGTGTGTGTAGTGGGGAACTAGGTATGAGGTGGGGGTTGGGGGCTTATTGATCTCGCCTTTTGTTTGGGTCTGGCCACAAGCCCTTGTCAACATCACAGGTGATATCTCTTGTGTGCTAGAAATTGGACAAAGTATCTTGTGTGTTGAATCCACCCTTGTATTGACCCCGCACGTCCTGATATTGCAGAGTTCTAAGTGTTCCCGATTCAACAAGGGTGGAGCATATGATACAATGTTTCAACCATTCGATACAATGTTTCAACCAATCACATGTGTATGCATGCTGTAGCTGGTCACGTGACACGATAGCGCAAATTTAGTCGCTAGTTTTTGAATCCCATCCTAACGGCATCCTCGCGATCTGTGAAGGTAAGTTAATTTTCTCAAAATTGCATGTAAGACTATTCATTACTCAACATAGGATATTGGTTGTAATTTCGTGATGGATCTGTTCAGTAAAATCCTCAAATAAGGCATAAATCATTTGAAACCCTCGTTATTGAGGCCGTTATAAACGCCGCCAGACCGGGGGAGAGAGTTGCTTTTTTCCTATGATCTATTATTATCAATAATAATATAATTATAATAATTATGTCACAATCACCAACGATCTAACAACCAGAAATCGCTGGTTAACATTCACATGAACTACAAATCCGCCATGTTATGGATTAAATATTCAGTCATGGAACACACACACACCAGCTCCAAGTCACCATTGATTGCAAACACTTACACAGCTGAAGCTGCTCGCAGACTGATTACTTGGACTATAAGTACTGCTCAAACACAAACAATGTGGCTGAGTTTTGTAAGCTAAGTTGCGAAGTATGCTATCCATGTCAGATGCTGGAAAAATAGTTCATGCTTTTATGACTTTTAGGCTGGACTACTGTAATGCTCTGTTTGCTGGTTGCCCAGCATCCTCTATTAACAAACTTCAGCTAGTGCAAAACGCAGCTGCCAAAGTTCTTATTAGGTCTAGAAAATATGATCATATCACCCCAATTTTATCCTCCTTACACTGGCTGCCTGTTAAGTTTCGCATCGAATATAAAATATTGCTTCTTACCTATAAAGCCTTAAATAATCTAGCTCCTGTTTATCTAACCAACCTCCTGTCTCGCTACAACCCAACCCGCTCTTTACGATCTCAAAACTCAGGGCTTCTGGTAGTACCTAGAATAGCAAAATCAAGTAAAGGAGGTCGAGCCTTCTCATTTATGGCCCCTAAACTCTGGAATAGTCTTCCTGATAATGTCCGAGGCTCAGACACACTCTCGCTCCTCAAAACTAGATTAAATACCTATCTTTTTAGCAAAGCATACACTCAGTGCATTACATACTGTAGCGGTATGACGCATGATGTGCCCCACGCAGGATTTTGCTTCTTGTTTTTATACACTATGAACAGCAGCTACGCTAATTATTCTCCTTATTCTGTATTTCCACCTGGGGGTACTCATCCCGAGGCCCTCAGACTATGCAGTGTCACTGATGTGATCCAAGACCAACGACGAGATGATCCCAAGGTTTTCATAATCCTGGACCAGGCCGTATCCTGAGCAGCTGTGGTGGTCATGGAAAAGTGGAGAGCATGAGACTGATTGCTGTGATGCTCCAAGGACAGGCAAGTCTTCGCTGAGGTCCAGCTTCCTGCACCTAGACTGCAGCTCTGCACAAGACGTTTGGCCATAGGAGAAATGGTCGTGCCCAACTGAGCCAGGTTTCTCTCGAGGTTTTTTAAATCTTCACTTTCGCCAATTGGTGAAGTTTTTTCCTCGCCGCTGTCGCCACTGGCTTGCATGGTTCAGGATCTGTAGAGCTGCGCATCGATGGAATTGCTCTGCAGTGTTTGGACTCTCAGTAGTGAATTTTACCCCACACTGAACTGAGCTAAACTGAACTGAACTTAATCTCTGAAAACTGAATTGACACTGTTTCAGTTCACTATAATCTTCTATGTGAAGCTGCTTTGACACAATCTACATTGTATAAGCGCTATACAAATAAAGATGAATTGAATTGCTCATGTAATATTAGACAGACACTGTATAATAATAATAATAATAATTGCAAAAAACAATAATATAAAATATTAATGCTAGTCTAATTATAATAATAAAAATAATAAACAAAAACAATGAACATATTTTGTGTATTAGCACAGGGACATCATTCATTATATACAATGATAATAAAATATAAATAATAATTATGATAAATAGGCTAATAATAATAATGAAATGTCTTGTGTTAGCCCAGGGCTGTCATTTATTATAGACTATAATAATAACACAGTATATAAATAATAATGATAATATTGGGCTAATAATAATAATAATAAGGAGAAGATTCTAAGAAGAATACTTAAATAATAATAACAGGCTTACAATAATATTTAAATATTTTGTGTTAGCCCTGAGCCATCATTCATTACAACAACAACAACAATAATAATGTATAAATACTAATATATAAATAATAATGATAATATCAGGCTAATAATAATAATGTATAAATTGTGATGAAAATAATAGGCAAATAATAATAATAATAATAATAAAATATCTTGTTAGCCTAGGGCAGGGGTGTCCAAACTTAGTCCTGGAGGGCCGGTGTCCTGCATAGTTTAGCTCCAACTTCCAGCAACACACTTGCCTGGAAGTTTTAGTATACCTAAAAAGAGCTTGATTAGCTGGTTCAGGTGTGTTTAATTTGGGTTGGAACTAAAATATGCAGGACACCGGCCCTCCAGGACTGAGTTTGGGCACCCCTGGCCTAGGGCCATCATTCATTTTAGACCATGGGCCTGTATCAGTAAGGAGGTTTAACCAACTTGGTTTAAAATTGAACTCTGAGCCTATTGGAGGTCTGCAGTCTGCTTGTTTTATCACAAGTCTCCATTGAAACAAAGATGTCCTGTCTATATTGTCTTCTTAGGAGGAGGGGAGATGGCTAAACAAAACATGCAAATTAGGTATTGGGGTAACCAGCATATAGGTGTTAGAAAACCTGCCACACAAGTTAATCAACAAAGGGGTTTCTTTGGCCTGAAAGTATCACCCTAAGACAAAGGCAGAGTCATTGAAAGCCTGCCTCTAGCTTTTGCATCTCACATTGTCTCAGCCAGTAGTCAGAAAGACAAAAGTTAATGTCTCTCATAGCTGGGCTGTTAATGAAATGATGTAATTAAAACCAAAGAATATAACTTTTCAGTTATATGTAGATTATTGTTTATTTGAAACTATATTATATAAATTTATAATTCCACAAGTGTATCATGTGTGTATATGTATAGAGTGTATAATGTGTGTATATGTATGGAGTGTATCATGTGTGTGGAGTGTATATGTATAGAATGTATCTTGTGTATATCTATGGAGTGTATCATGTATACTTATATATGGAGTGTATCATATGTGTGGAGTTTATTGCTTGTATATGTATAGAATGTATTGTGTGTATATGTATGGAGTGTATCATGTGTACATATGTGTGGAGTGTATCATGTGTGTATATGTATAGTGAGCATATATATGGAGTGTATTATGTGTTCATATGTATAGAGTGTATCACGTGTCCTTGTGTGTGTGTGTGTGTGTGTGTGTGTGTGTGTGTGTATAGAGTGTATCAACTGTGCATGCATATGTGTGTGTATATGTATGGAGTGTGTAACGTGTACATATGTGTGGAGTGTATCTTGTGTGTATATGTATAGAATGTATCATGTGTGTATATGTATGGACTATCATGTTTGTATATGTATAGAATGTATCTTGTGTGTATATGTATGGAGTGTATCATGTGTGTCTATGTATAGAGTGTGTATATGTATGGAATGTATCATGTGTGCATATGTATAGAGTGTATCATGTGTGTATACACTCTGTACATATGCACACTTGACACACTCCATACATATGTACACATAATACACTCTATACATAAACACACTCTATATTCTTAACATATGGACACATGACATACTCCATACATATGGACATGATAAGCCATGTGTACATATGTATGGAGTGTATCATGTTAGCATATGTATGACCTTGACATCCTGTACCATGTGTGTATATGTATGGAGTGTATCATGTGTATACACTCTATACATGTGCACAAATAATACACTCTATACATTTGCACACATGGTACACTCTATACATAAACACACTCTATACACTATACATGATATACTCTATGCACACACACACACACACACACACACACACACACACACACGATATATTCCATACATATACACACCATACACTATGCATATACACACACAGTACACTCCATACATATGCACACAATACATATACATGATACACATACACACTTATGATACGCTTTATGCAGGATACACTATACATATACACTGCTGTCAGGGTCTGGGATAGAACCCAGGTCTGCATCCGCCAATTGTTAAGCTTAACTTTCCTTAACTTTTCCCACTCATTCTCTATGGTAGTGCTTAACACTACCGATGCAATATACTTTTGGCCATGCATAGATTTTTGGTGCTGTTTCGTCATTTCCGTGGCGGGGAATTTAAAAAGCCCAGTGTTGATGATAGGAAAGGTATGTTTACTGAGTTGTCAGGTAAAAAAAAAAAAGTTTTGTGTTGTACAACAAATAATTACTGTCTAAACCATCTTAACACAAACTTTGCATATGGTGTTTGCTGTTTTAACTAACATGATCAAAAAGAAAATGTAAATATATAGGTATAAATATTGTAAAATATATAAATAATATTGCGTAATGAAAACATGGATTATTAAACAATAATATAATGTGAAATGGCATATTGATTAATATTAAATGTTGAAATATAATGGAAATTTATTTGCATATCAATGTTTTGGGCAACGCAGTGGCGCAGTAGGTAGTGCTGTCGCCTCACAGCAAGAAGGTCGCTGGTTCGAGCCTCGTCTGGGTCAGTTGGTGTTTCTGTGTGGAGTTTGCATGTTCCCCCTGCGTTCGCGTGGGTTTCCTCCAGGAGCTCCGGCTTCCCCCACAGTCCAGTGACATGCGGTACAGGTGAATTGGGTAGGCTAAATTGTCCGTAGTGTATGAGTGTGAATGAAAGTGTGTGGATGCTTCCCAGAGATGAGTTGCGGCTGGAAGGGCATCTGCTGCGTAAAATCGTGCTGGATAAGTTGGCGACCCCGGATTAATAAAGGGACTAAGCCGAAAAGAAAGTGAATTAATAATAAATGTTTTGTTTTCAAGGAATTTAGCTAAAATGTATGGGGTCGTTTTGTGTGAATAAGTATAGAATGTATGGAGTGTATCATGTGCAAGCAAGTTGCCTTTCGTTATAAGGGTTCATCGACTCCCAGTAGCTCAGTGGTTACGTGACTCACCTCTCACGCCAGAGACCCAGGTTCTATCCCAGACTCTGACAGCAGTGTACATGTATAGGGTATCATGTGTGTATATGTATGGAGTGTACCATGTGTGCATATGTATGGAGTGTATCGTGTGTATATGTAAAGTGTGCATATATATATGGAGTGTATCATGTTTGCATATGTATGGACTGTGTCATGTGTGTATGCATAGAATGTATCATGTGTGTATATGTATGTAGTGTATCATTTGTACATATGTATGGAGTGTATCGTGTATGTATTGTGTGCATATATATGGAGTGCATTATATGCGTATATGTACATACATATCCACACATGATACATATACACTCCATAAATATGCACACATAGTATATGTGTATCATGTGTATATGTATGGACTGTATCATATGTACATATGTGTAGAATGTATCATATGTATATGTGTGGAGTGTATCATGTGCACGCAAGTTGCCTTTCGTTATAAGGGTTCATCAACTTCCTGTAGCTCAGTGGTTACGTGACTCACATCTCACGCCAGAGACCTGGGTTCTACCCCAGACACTGACAGCAGTGTATATGTATAGGGTATCGTGGGTATATGTATGGAGTGTACCATGTGTGCATGTGTATGGAGTGTATTGTGTGTATATGTAAAGTGTGCATATATGTATGGAGTGTGTCATGTTTGCATATGTATAGAGTGTATCATGTTTGTATATGTATCGAGTGTATCATGTGTGGATATGTATGTACATATACACATATAATGCACTACATATATATGCACACTATACATACATGATACACTCCATACATATGTATACACATGATACATTCTATACATATGTATAAATGATACACTCCAAACATATACAGACGATACATTCTACAGCAGTGTATATGTATAGGGTATCATTTATGGTGTGCATATGTATGGAGTGTATTGTGTGTATATATAAAGTGTGCATATATATGGAATGTATTGTGTGTGTATATGTATATGGAGTGTACCATGTTTACATATGTATAGAGTGTATCATGTTTGTACATGATATATATCATGTTTGGACTATGTCATGTGTATATGCATAGAATGTATCGTGTATATGTATGGAGTGTATCATGTATGTATAGTGTGCATATATAGGGAGTGCATTATATGTGTATATGTACATACATATCTACACATGATACACTCCATACATATACACACAATACACTCCATACATATACACACAATACACTCCATACATATACACACATGATACACTCCATAAATATGCACACATAATTTTTGTGTATATATATTATATGTGTTGAAAGTATCATGTGTATATGTCTGGACTGTATCATATGTACATATGAGACTGACAGCAGTGCATATGTATAGGGTAACATGTGTGTATATGTATAGAATGTATCGTGGGTATATGTATGGAGTGTATATGCATAGAGTGAATCATGTGTGCCTGTGTCTGGTGTGCATATGTATGGAGTGTATTGTGTGTATATGTAAAGTGTGCATATATATGGAGTGTATTGTGTGTATATGTAAAGTGTGCCTATATATATATGGAGTGTATCATGTGTGCATATGTATAGAGTGTATCATGTTTGTATATGTATGGACTGTGTCATGTGTGCATAAGTGTGGAGTGTAATGTATCGTGTGTATATGCATAGAGTGAATCATGTGTGCTTATGTATGGAGTGTATCGTGTGTATATGTAAAGTGTGCATATATATGGAGTGTTTTGTGTATATGTAAAGTGTGCATATATATATATGGAGTGTATCATGTGTGCATATGTATAGAGTGTATCATGTTTGTATATGTATGGACTGTGTCATGTGTGTATATGCATAGAATGTATCGTGTGTATATGTTTGGAGTGTATCATTTGTACATATGTATAGAATGTATCATGTGTGTATATGTATGGAGTGTATCATTTGTACATATGTATGGAGTGTATCATGTATGTATAGTGTGCATATATATGGAGTGCATTATATGTGTATATGTACATACATATCCACACATGATACACTCAATACATGTACACACATGATACACTCCATAAATATGCACACATAATTTTTGTGTGTATATAGTATATGTGTAGAATGTATCATGTTTATATGTCTGGACTGTATCAAATGTACGTATGTGTGGAGTGGATCATGTGCAACCAAGTTGCCTTTGGTCATAAGGGGTCATCAACTCCCAGTAGCTCAGTGGTTACGTGACTCACCTTTCACGCCAGAGACCCGGGTTCTATCCCAGAGACTGACAGCAGTGTATATGTATAGGCTTTCATTTGGGTATATGTATGGTGTGCATATGTATGGAGTGTATCATGTTTGTACATAATATGTATCATGTTTGGACTCTGTCATGTGTATATGCATAGAATTTATCGTGTGTGTACATGTATGGAGTGTATCATTTGTACATATGTATGGAGTGTATCATGTATGTATAGTGTGCATATATATGGAGTGCATTATATGTGTATATGTACATACATATCCACACATGATACACTCCATAAATATGCACATATAATTTTTGTGTATATATAGTATATGTGTAGAATGTATCATGTGTATATGTCTGGAGTGTATCATATGTACATATGAGACTGACAGCAGTGTATATATATAGGGTAACATGTGTGTATATGTATAGAATGTATCGTGGGTATATGTATGGAGTGTATTATGTGTGCATATGCATGGAGTGTATATGCATAGAGTGAATCATGTGTGCCTGTGTCTGGTGTGCATATGTATGGAGTGTATTGTGTGTATATGTAAAGTGTGCCTATATATATATGGAGTGTATCATGTGTTCATGTGTATAGAGTGTATCATGTTTGTATATGTATGGACTGTGTCATGTGTGCATAAGTGTCGTGTAATGTATCGTGTGTATATGCATAGAGTGAATCATGTGTGCCTATGTCTAGAGTGTATTGTGTGTATATGTAAAGTGTGCATATATATGGAGTGTATTGTGTGTATATGTAAAGTGTGCATATATATATGGAGTGTATCATGTGTGCATATGTATAGAGTGTATCATGTTTGTATATGTATGGACTGTGTCATGTGTATATGTATAGATTGTATCGTGTGTGTATATGTTTGGAGTGTATCATTTTTACATATGTATAGAATGTATCATGTGTGTATATGTATGGAGTGTATCATTTGTACATATGTATGGAGTGTATCATGTATGTATGTATAGTGTGCATATATATGGAGTGCATTATATGTGTATATGTACATACATATCCACACATGATACACTCCATACATATACACACATGATACACTCCATAAATATGCACACATAATGTTTGTGTGTATATAGTATATGTGTAGAATGTATCATGTGTATATGTATGGACTGTATCATATGTACATATGTGTAGAATGTATCATGTGTATATGTCTGGACTGTATCATATGTACATTTGTATGGAGTGGATCATGTGCAACCAAGTTGCCTTTGGTCATAAGGGTTCATCAACTCCCAGTAGCTCAGTGGTTGCGTGACTCACCTTTCACGCCAGAGACCTGGGTTCTATCCCAGAGACTCACAGCAGTGTGTATGTATAGGGTATCATGTGGGTATATGTATGGAGTGTATCATGTGTGCATATGTATGGGGTCTATTTTGTGTATATGTAAAGTGTGCATATATATGGAGTGTATTGTGTGTATATGTAAAGTGTGCATTTCTATGGAGTGTGTTGTGTGTATATGTAAAGTGTGCATATATATGTATATATGGAGTGTATCATGTGTGCATATGTATAGAGTGTATCATGTTTGTATATGTATGGACTGTGTCGTGTGTATATGTATAGAATGTATCGTGTGTATATGTTTTTAGTGTATCATTTTTACATATGTATAGAATGTATCATGTGTGTATATGTATGGAGTGTATCATTTGTACATATGTATGGAGTGTATCATGTATGTATAGTGTGCATATATATGGAGTGCATTATATGTGTATATGTACATACATATCCACACATGATACACTCCATACATATACACACATGATGCACTCCATAAATATGCACACATAATTTTTGTGTATATATAGTATATGTGTAGAATGTATCATGTGTATATGTATGGACAGTATCATATGTACATATGTACATATGAGACTGACAGCAGTGTATATGTATAGGGTAACATGTGTGTATATGTATAGAATGTATCGTGGGTAAATGTATGGAGTGTATCATGTGTGCATATGCATGGAGTGTATATGCCTAGAGTGAATCATGTGTGCCTGTGTCTGGTGTGCATATGTATGGAGGGTATTGTGTGTATATGTAAAGTGTGCATATATATGGTGTATTGTGGGTATATGTAAAGTGTGCCTATATATATATATATATATATATATATATATATATATATATATATATATATATATATATATATATATATATATATATGGAGTGTATAATGTGTGCATATGTATAGAGTGTATCATGTTTGTATATGTATGGACTGTGTCATGTGTGCATAAGTGTGGAGTGTAATGTATCATGTGTATATGCAAAGAGTGAATCATGTGTGCCTATGTCTAGAGTGTATTGTGTGTATATGTAAAGTGTGCATATATATGGAGTGTATTGTGTGTATATGTAAAGTGTGCATATATATATGGAGTGTATCATGTGTGCATATGTATAGAGTGTATCATGTTTGTATATGTATGGACTGTGTCGTGTGTATATGTATAGAATGTATCGTGTGTATATGTTTTTAGTGTATCATTTGTACATATGTATAGAATGTATCATGTGTGTATATGTATGGAGTGTATCATTTGTACATATGTATGGAGTGTATCATGTATGTATGTATAGTGTGCATATATATGGAGTGCATTATATGTGTATATGTACATACATATCCACACATGATACACTCCATACATATACACACATGATACACTCCATAAATATGCACACATAATGTTTGTGTGTATATAGTATATGTGTAGAATGTATCATGTGTATATGTATGGACTGTATCATATGTACGTATGTGTAGAATGTATCATGTGTATGGACTGTATCATATGTACATATGTGTATAATGTATCATGTGTATATGTATGGACTGTATCATATGTACATATGTGTAGAATGTATCATGTGTATATGTATGGACTGTATCATATGTACGTATGTGTAGAATGTATCATGTGTATGTGTATGGACTGTATCATATGTACGTATGTGTAGAATGTATCATGTGTATATGTATGGACTGTATCATATGTACATTTGTATGGAGTGGATCATGTGCAACCAAGGTGCCTTTGGTCATAAGGGTACATCAACTCCCAGTAGCCCAGTGGTTGCGTGACTCACCTTTCACGCCAGAGACCCGGGTTCTATCCCAGAGACTGACAGCAGTGTGTATGTATAGGGTATCATGTGGGTATATGTATGGAGTGTATCATGTGTGCATATGTATGGGGTGTATTGTGTGTATATGTAAAGTGTGCATATATATGGAGTGTATTGTGTGTATATGTAAAGTGTGCATATATATATATATGGAGTGTATCATGTTTGTATATGTATGGACTGTGTCGTGTGTATATGTATAGAATGTATCGTGTGTATATGTTTTTAGTGTATCATTTTTACATATGTATAGAATGTATCATGTGTGTATATGTATGGAGTGTATCATTTGTACATATGTATGGAGTGTATCATGTATGTATAGTGTGCATATATATGGAGTGCATAATATGTGTATATGTACATACATATCCACACATGATACACTCGATACATATACACACATGATGCACTCCATAAATATGCACACATCATTTTTGTGTATATATAGTATATGTGTAGAATGTATCATGTGTATATGTATGGACAGCATCATATGTACATATGTACATATGAGACTGACAGCAGTGTATATGTATAGGGTAACGTGTGTGTATATGTATAGAATGTATCGTGGGTAAATGTGTGGAGTGTATCATGTGTGCATATGCATGGAGTGTATATGTATGGAGTGTATTGTGTGTATATGTAAAGTGTGCATATATATGGTGTATTGTGTGTATATGTAAAGTGTGCCTATATATATGGAGTGTATCATGTGTGCATATGTATAGAATGTATCATGTTTGTATATGTATGGACTGTGTCATGTGTGCATAATTGTGGAGTGTAATGTATCGTGTGTATATGCAAAGAGTGAATCATGTGTGCCTATGTCTAGAGTGTATTGTGTGTATATGTAAAGTGTGCATATATATGGAGTGTATTGTGTGTATATGTAAAGTGTGCATATATATATATGGAGTGTATCATGTGTGCATATGTATAGAGTGTATCATGTTTGTATATGTATGGACTGTGTCGTGTGTATATGTATAGAATGTATCGTGTGTATATGTTTTTAGTGTATCATTTGTACATATGTATAGAATGTATCATGTGTGTATATGTATGGAGTGTATCATTTGTACATATGTATGGAGTGTATCATGTATGTATAGTGTGCATATATATGGAGTGCATTATATGTGTATATGTACATACATCTCCACACATGATACACTCCATAAATATGCACACATAATTTTTGTGTGTATATAGTATATGTGTAGAATGTATCATGTGTATATGTATGGACTGTATCATATGTACATATGTGTAGAATGTATCGTGTATATGTCTGGACTGTATCAAATGTACATATGTATGGAGTGGATCATGTGCAACCAAGTTGCCTTTGGTCATAAGGGTTCATCAACTCCCAGTAGCTCAGTGGTTATGTGACTCGTCTTTCATGCCAGAGACCTGGGTTCTATCCCAGCAACTGACAGCAGAGTATATGTATAGGGTATCATGTGGGTATATGTATGGAGTGTATCATGTGTGCATATGTATGGGGTGTATTGTGTGTATATGTAAAGTGTGCATATATATGGAGTGTATTGTGTGTATATGTAAAGTGTGCATATATATATATGGAGTGTATCATGTTTGTATATGTATGGACTGTGTCATGTGTATATGTATAGAATGTATCGTGTGTATATGTTTTTAGTGTATCATTTGTACATATGTATAGAATGTATCATGTGTGTATATGTATGGAGTGTATCATTTGTACATATGTATGGAGTGTATCATGTATGTATAGTGTGATATATATGGAGTGCATTATATGTGTATATGTACATACATCTCCACACATGATATACTCGATACATATACACACATGATACACTCCATAAATATGCACACATAATTTTTGTGTGTATATAGTATATGTGTAGAATGTATCATGTGTATTTGTCTGGACTGTATCATATGTACATATGTATGGAGTGGACAATGTGCAACCAAGTTGCCTTTGGTCATAAGGGTCCATCAACTCCCAGTAGCTCAGTGGTTACATGACTCACCTTTCACGCCAGAGACCCGGGTTCTATCCCAGAGACTGACAGCAGTGTGTATGTATAGGGTATCATGTGGGTATATGTATGGAGTGTATCATGTGTGCATATGTATGGGGTGTATTGTGTGTATATGTAAAGTGTGCATATCTATGGAGTGTGTTGTGTGTATATGTAAAGTGTGCATATATATATGGAGTGTATCATGTTTGTATATGTATGGACTGTGTCGTGTGTATATGTATAGAATGTATCGTGTGTATATGTTTTTAGTGTATCATTTTTACATATGTATAGAATGTATCATGTGTGTATATGTATGGAGTGTATCATTTGTACATATGTATGGAGTGTATCATGTATGTATAGTGTGCATATATATGGAGTGCATTATATGTGTATATGTACATACATATCCACACATGATACACTCCATACATATACACACATGATGCACTCCATAAATATGCACACATAATTTTTGTGTATGTATAGTATATGTGTAGAATGTATCATGTGTATATGTATGGACAGTATCATATGTACATATGAGACTGACAGCAGTGTATATGTATAGGGTAACGTGTGTATATGTATAGAATGTATCGTGGGTAAATGTATGAAGTGTATCATGTGTGCATATGCATGGAGTGTATATGCCTAGAGTGAATCATGTGTGCCTGTGTCTGGTGTGCATATGTATGGAGTGTATTGTGTGTATATGTAAAGTGTGCATATATATGGTGTATTGTGTGTATATGTAAAGTGTGCCTATATATATATATATATATATATATATATATATATATATATATATATATATATATATATATATATATATATATATATATATATGGAGTGTATTATGTGTGCATATGTATAGAGTGTATCATGTTTGTATATGTATGGACTGTGTCATGTGTGCATAAGTGTGGAGTGTAATGTATCGTGTGTATATGCAAAGAGTGAATCATGTGTGCCTATGTCTAGAGTGTATTGTGTGTATATGTAAAGTGTGCATATATATGGAGTGTATTGTGTGTATATGTAAAGTGTGCATATATATATGGAGTGTATCATGTGTGCATATGTATAGAGTATATCATGTTTGTATATGTATGGACTGTGTCGTGTGTATATGTATAGAATGTATCGTGTGTATATGTTTTTAGTGTATCATTTGTACATATGTATAGAATGTATCATGTGTGTATATGTATGGAGTGTATCATTTGTACATATGTATGGAGTGTATCATGTATGTATAGTGTGCATATATATGGAGTGCATTATATGTGTATATGTACATACATATCCACACATGATACACTCCATAAATATGCACATATAATTTTTGTGTATATATAGTATATGTGTAGAATGTATCATGTGTATATGTCTGGAGTGTATCATATGTACATATGAGACTGACAGCAGTGTATATATATAGGGTAACATGTGTGTATATGTATAGAATGTATCGTGGGTATATGTATGGAGTGTATTATGTGTGCATATGGCTGGAGTGTATATGCATAGAGTGAATCATGTGTGCCTGTGTCTGGAGTGCATATGTATGGAGTGTATTGTGTGTATATGTAAAGTGTGCATATATATGGAGTGTATTGTGTGTATATGTAAAGTGTGCCTATATATATATGGAGTGTATCATGTGTTCATGTGTATAGAGTGTATCATGTTTGTATATGTATGGACTGTGTCATGTGTGCATAAGTGTGAAGTGTAATGTATCGTGTGTATATGCATAGAGTGAATCATGTGTGCCTATGTATAGAGTGTATTGTGTGTATATGTAAAGTGTGCATATATATGGAGTGTATTGTGTGTATATGTAAAGTGTGCATATATATATATGGAGTGTATCATGTGTGCATATGTATAGAGTGTATCATGTTTGTATATGTATGGACTGTGTCATGTGTATATGTATAGATTGTATCGTGTGTGTATATGTTTGGAGTGTATCATTTTTACATATGTATAGAATGTATCATGTGTGTATATGTATGGAGTGTATCATTTGTACATATGTATGGAGTGTATCATGTATGTATGTATAGTGTGCATATATATGGAGTGCATTATATGTGTATATGTACATACATATCCACACATGATACACTCCATACATATACACACATGATACACTCCATAAATATGCACACATAATGTTTGTGTGTATATAGTATATGTGTAGAATGTATCATGTGTATATGTATGGACTGTATCATATGTACATATGTGTAGAATGTATCATGTGTATATGTCTGGACTGTATCATATGTACATTTGTATGGAGTGGATCATGTGCAACCAAGTTGCCTTTGGTCATAAGGGTTCATCAACTCCCAGTAGCTCAGTGGTTGCGTGACTCACCTTTCACGCCAGAGACCTGGGTTCTATCCCAGAGACTGACAGCAGTGTGTATGTATAGGGTATCATGTGGGTATATGTATGGAGTGTATCATGTGTGCATATGTATGGGGTCTATTGTGTGTATATGTAAAGTGTGCATATATATGGAGTGTATTGTGTGTATATGTAAAGTGTGCATATCTATGGAGTGTGTTGTGTGTATATGTAAAGTGTGCATATATATATATATGGAGTGTATCATGTGTGCATATGTATAGAGTGTATCATGTTTGTATATGTATGGACTGTGTCGTGTGTATATGTTTTTAGTGTATCATTTTTACATATGTATAGAATGTATCATGTGTGTATATGTATGGAGTGTATCATTTGTACATATGTATGGAGTGTATCATGTATGTATAGTGTGCATATATATGGAGTGCATTATATGTGTATATGTACATACATATCCACACATGATACACTCCATACATATACACACATGATGCACTCCATAAATATGCACACATAATTTTTGTGTATATATAGTATATGTGTAGAATGTATCATGTGTATATGTATGGACAGTATCATATGTACATATGTACATATGAGACTGACAGCAGTGTATATGTATAGGGTAACATGTGTGTATATGTATAGAATGTATCGTGGGTAAATGTGTGGAGTGTATCATGTGTGCATATGCATGGAGTGTATATGTATGGAGTGTATTGTGTGTATATGTAAAGTGTGCATATATTTGGTGTATTGTGTGTATATGTAAAGTGTGCCTATATATATATGGAGTGTATCATGTGTGCATATGTATAGAGTGTATCATGTTTGTATATGTATGGACTGTGTCATGTGTGCATAAGTGTGGAGTGTAATGTATCGTGTGTATATGCAAAGAGTGAATCATGTGTGCCTATGTCTAGAGTGTATTGTGTGTATATGTAAAGTGTGCATATATATGGAGTGTATTGTGTGTATATGTAAAGTGTGCATATATATATATGGAGTGTATCATGTGTGCATATGTATAGAGTGTATCATGTTTGTATATGTATGGACTGTGTCGTGTGTATATGTATAGAATGTATCGTGTGTATATGTTATTTAGTGTATCATTTGTACATATGTATAGAATGTATCATGTGTGTATATGTATGGAGTGTATCATTTGTACATATGTATGGAGTGTATCATGTATGTATAGTGTGCATATATATCGAGTGCATTATATGTGTATATGTACATACATCTCCACACATGATATACTCGATACATATACACACATGATACACTCCATAA
Organism: Danio kyathit; assembly: GCA_903798195.1. Lineage (NCBI taxonomy): Eukaryota > Metazoa > Chordata > Actinopteri > Cypriniformes > Danionidae > Danio > Danio kyathit. The sequence goes on from LR812540.1 coordinate 33,031,988, forward strand.
ATATGCACACATAATTTTTGTGTGTATATAGGATATGTGTAGAATGTATCATGTGTATATGTATGGACTGTATCATATGTACATATGTGTAGAATGTATCATGTGTATATGTATGGACTGTATCATATGTACATATGTGTAGAATGTATCATGTGTATATGTCTGGACTGTATCATATGTACATATGTATGGAGTGGATCATGTGCAACCAAGTTGCCTTTGGTCATAAGGGTCCATCAACTCCCAGTAGCTCAGTGGTTACATGACTCACCTTTCACGCCAGAGACCTGGGTTCTATCCCAGAGACTGACAGCAGTGTGTATGTATGGAGTGTATCATGTGTGCATATGTATGGGGTGTATTGTGTGTATATGTAAAGTGTGCATATCTATGGAGTGTGTTGTGTGTATATGTAAAGTGTGCATATATATATGGAGTGTATCATGTGTGCATATGTATAGAGTGTATCATGTTTGTATATGTATGGACTGTGTCGTGTGTATATGTATAGAATGTATCGTGTGTATATGTTTTTAGTGTATCATTTTTACATATGTATAGAATGTATCATTTGTGTATATGTATGGAGTGTATCATTTGTACATATGTATGGAGTGTATCATGTATGTATAGTGTGCATATATATGGAGTGCATTATATGTGTATATGTACATACATATCCACACATGATACACTCCATACATATACACACATGATGCACTCCATAAATATGCACACATAATTTTTGTGTATATATAGTATATGTGTAGAATGTATCATGTGTATATGTATGGACAGTATCATATGTACATATGTACATATGAGACTGACAGCAGTGTATATGTATAGGGTAACATGTGTGTATATGTATAGAATGTATCGTGGGTAAATGTATGGAGTGTATCATGTGTGCATATGCATGGAGTGTATATGCCTAGAGTGAATCATGTGTGCCTGTGTCTGGTGTGCATATGTATGGAGGGTATTGTGTGTATATGTAAAGTGTGCATATATATGGTGTATTGTGGGTATATGTAAAGTGTGCATATATATATATATATATATATATATATATATATATATATATATATATATATATATATATATATGGAGTGTATAATGTGTGCATATGTATAGAGTGTATCATGTTTGTATATGTATGGACTGTGTCGTGTGTATATGTATAGAATGTATCGTGTGTATATGTTTTTAGTGTATCATTTGTACATATGTATAGAATGTATCATGTGTGTATATGTATGGAGTGTATCATTTGTACATATGTATGGAGTGTATCATGTATGTATGTATAGTGTGCATATATATGGAGTGCATTATATGTGTATATGTACATACATATCCACACATGATACACTCCATACATATACACACATGATACACTCCATAAATATGCACACATAATGTTTGTGTATATAGTATATGTATAGAATGTATCTTGTGTGTATATGTATGGAGTGTATCATATGTACATATGAGACTGACAGCAGTGTATATGTATAGGGTAACATGTGTGTATATGTATAGAATGTATCGTGGGTAAATGTGTGGAGTGTATCATGTGTGCATATGCATGGAGTGTATATGCATAGAGTGAATCATGTGTGCCTGTGTCTGGTGTGCATATGTATGGAGTGTATTGTGTGTATATGTAAAGTGTGCATATATATGGTGTATTGTGTCCAGTAGCTCAGTGGTTACGTGACTCACCTTTCACGCCAGAGACTGGGGTTCTATCCCAGAGACTGACAGCAGTGTATATGTTTAGGGTATCATGTGGGTATATGTATGGAGTGTATCATGTGTGCATATGTATGGGGTGTATTGTGTGTATATGTAAAGAGTGCATATATATATGGAGTGTATCATGTTTGGACTGTGTCATGTGTATATGCATAGAATGTATCGTGTGTGTTTATATGTATGGAGTGTATCATTTGTACATATGTATGTAGTGTATCATGTATGTATAGTGTGCATATATATGGAGGGCATTATATGTGTATATGTACATACATATCCACACATGATACATATACACACACATTATACACTCCATAAATATGCACATATAATTTTTGTGTATATATAGTATATGTGTAGAATGTATCATGTGTATATGTCTGGACTGTATCATATGTACATACCCAGCCAACATGTCCACGTGGGCCCCACATGGGATTTTCCTGGGCTTTGTGGGTGTCAACTGGGCATGGGCTCAGAGTGGGCATTTTGTTGTGCTGAATATGGGCCCCAGCTTGAATAAGGTTGTGGGTATCAGTTAGGCAGCCCACATACTATATTTGTGGGTCCTAAATGGGCCATATATGGGCAAAATTAGACAGTATTTATTTTATTTTTTTGCAGCGTGTTTGCTTTTGTACAATTATAATAACAGCCCAACCAGTTTTTAAATAAAATGTTAAGTATTTCATACATTGCTGCCAACTCTCACGCATTCGGCGTGAGAGTCACGCAATTGACAGTATTCTCACCCTCTCACGCCACACATCCATTTTCTCACGCAGGAAAATCATCCCGTGAATATTTTTCCCGTTGTAATAAAGACGATGTTAAAGATATTTATTGCTTTATAATGATGTTATTCTCTCTATGTGCAACCGATCCAACGCTGGTGAAAGCAATGTAATAGAAAAAGAAACTGACGCATGCGCGCAGAAAACATACCCGCGAGCCTTTCGCACCGCCCCTGCTTGATGCGCTGCTCGCGTTGCCGCTCCTGGTATGAATCCCGGTTGTGAACATGTATGCCGAAAAAAATAGGCGCTGCTCACGCTTTGTGCAACAGGTGTTGTGACGAGAAACGCACCCCTATTTAGGCTAAGTGCAAATAGCGCACCTCGTTGGAATAAGCTAGTTGAGTGATTCCCGTTCATCACTTTGATTGACAGAGACAACATAACTAAAGAGAGCAACAAATAGCTGTGACAGTGACGTAGTTTGTAAAGCGCCTGGCATGGCATGTGTTGATGCGATTGATCATGAATCCGGTTCGAATCCAGCATTTTTCTACATATCAGATTTTGCCTACTCTTCATCACGAGGAAGACAAGTAGGAATCATTAATCAGTTGTGTGTATTATGGAAGACTCAGATTCATAGAACTGGATTGGAGAGGTGTTATATGCAAATCATATGCATTATAGAAGTTATACATTAAAAATACCCTTATATATAAATTTTAGTACTGCTTCTGTGAACTTGAACAAGTATATTAAAATCCATTAATTTTCACTAGTTTTATTAGTATTTTTTTTTTTCAAAGTGGGCTTTAAATGCTTTAAAAATAAGTTAAATCTTTGTAGACTAGAAATATATGTACTGTATATCATTTATTTTAAATATGCGGGCAATAAAATATAGATTAATTTCATAAAAACATATTTTATTAATCTTTTTTTTAAATTCAACTATAGGGGTGTGGCAGGTGAGGGGCCTACAAGACATTGTGCCCAGGGGCCTCTGAATTCTTAATCCGAGCCTACCTTTCATAGACTTTCATTGGGATTCTGTCTACATGAAAACCAAAGGCCATAATTGATTAAAACATAATATGATTATTATCTTGATGGATAAAGCAAAACAATAAGTGAAGCGCATTTTAAAACGCACTAGTTTTACAAATAAATGTAAAAACAAACCTGTAATCTTCTGTAAGGGAAGGGTTCACTCTCATTAGTGTCATAATGATATTATTAAATAATTATCAATTTAAGTTAATAGATGCACCTTTCAGAGGGGCTGTGTTTTATGGCAGGGGTAACAGCCTTTAATGTACAGGTGTCAGCGCCTAGTGAGTTTTGTAAATCGGCTAAATTAAAGTTTAACTAATATGATGATCTTAATTTGACTAAGCATATCTCCTGATAGATTTTTTTTATGAAGCAGAAAGGAGGGATAAAGTCAGGGAGTTTAGACTTAATAAACCTAATTCTTGGCCATAAGTCAGGTCTAAGACAACACACAACAGATAATTCTATAAAACAATTTTTGTGTTCTATACAATCTGTAGAAATTCATTCTAATGAAATTAATATTCATTCATTCATTTTCCTTCAGCTTAGTCTCTAAACTGTTCCGGCATATGTTTTACGCTTTGGATGCCCTTCCAGCCGCAACCCAGTACTGGGAAACACCCATACACACTCATTCACATATACACTACAACCAATTTAGTTAATCAATTCCCCTACAGCGCATGTGTCACTCGAATCAGTGACCTTCTTGCTGTGAGGCGACAGTGCTAACCACTGAGCCACCATGCTGTTCTGAAATTAATATATTTACGCAAAAGATTTCTTAAATGTTCTTAGCATATCACTTCAGTTGTATCTTTACATTGTTTTTTATTTATTTATTTATAATAGGATAATTGTATAATAGTAATAATACTCTAATTTAATAAATATCTTAGAAGTATTTATTAAAATAATATATTTATTATTTTATATATTTATAAATAATCTGGGCGTGGCTTGCTGTGGGGGCGTGGCTTGTGGATATGGGAGGGGCTTAAATTCTCACTCCAAGCTAAAGCCAAAAGTTGGCAGCCCTGCAGTAGTCAAATAGACAAATAAAAACACTACTGTATTTCACCAAAGATTTTTATTCATATTTTGAAGGTTGTAGTAACTTTACAGAGACCAGACCAACTTACTACAGGTGATATTTTGTCAAAATCACCCTTACTGTACATACAGTAGTCAAATAGACATATAAAAACACTACTGTACCTCACCAAAGATTAATATTCATAATTTGAAGGTTATAGTAACTTCATGGAGACCAGACCAACTTACTACAGGCGATATTTTGTCAAAACCATCCTTACTGTACATACAGTAGTCAACTAAATAAATTAAAACACTACTGTACCTCACCAAAGATTTTTATTCATATTTTGAAGGTTGTAGTAACTTCATGGAGACCAGACCAACTTACTACAGTCGATATTTTGTCAAAACCATCCTTACTATATAAACAGTAGTCAAGTTAATAAATAAAAACACTACTGTACCTCACCAAAGATTTTTATTCATATTTTGAAGGTTGTAGTAACTTCACAGAGACCAGACCAACTTACTACAGGCGATATTTTGTCCAAACCATCCTTACTGTACATACAGTAGTCAAATAGACAAATAAAAACACTACTGTACCTCACCAAAGATTTTTATTCATATTTTGAAGGTTGTAGTAACTTCACAGAGACCAGACCAACTTACTACAGGCAATATTTTGTCCAAACCATCCTTACTGTACATACAGTAGTCAAATAGACAAATAAAAACACTACTGTACCTCACCAAAGATTTTTATTCATATTTTGAAGGTTGTAGTAACTTCATGGAGACCAGACCAACTAACTACAGGCGATATTTTGTCAAAACCATCCTTACTGTACAAACAGTAGTCAAATACACGGATAAAAACACTACTGTACCTCACCAAAGATTTTTATTCATAATTTGAAGGTTGTAGTAACTTCATGGAGACCAGACCAACTTACTACAGGCAATATTTTGTCAAAACCATCCTTACTGTACAGACTGTAGTCAAATAGACAAATAAAAACACTACTGTACCTCACCAAAGATTTTTATTCATATTTTGAAGGTTGCTAGTAACTTCATGGAGACCAGACCAACTTACTACAGGCGATATTTTGTCAAAACCACCCTTACTGTACATACAGTAGTCAAATAGACAAATAAAAACACTACTGTACCTCACCAAAGATTATTATTCATAATTTGAAAGTTGTAGTAACTTCACAGAGACCAGACCAACTTACTACAGGCGATATTTTGTCAAAACCATCCTTACTGTACATACAGTAGTCAACTAAATAAATTAAAACACTACTGTACCTCACCAAAGATTATTATTCATAATTTGAAGGATGTAGTAACTTCATGGAGACCAGACCAACTTACTACAGGCGATATTTTGTCAAAACCATCCTTACTGTACAGACTGTAGTCAAATAGACAAATAAAAACACTACTGTACCTCACCAAAGATTTTTATTCATATTTTGAAGGTTGTAGTAACTTCACAGAGACCAGACCAACTTACTACAGGCGATATTTTGTCAAAACCACCCTTACTGTACATACAGTAGTCAAATAGACAAATAAAAACACTACTGTACCTCACCAAGATTTTTATTCATATTTTGAAGGTTGTAGTAACTTCATGGAGACCAGACCAACTTACTACAGGCAATATTTTGTCAAAACCATCCTTACTGTACAGACTGTAGTCAAATAGACAAATAAAAACACTACTGTACCTCACCAAAGATTTTTATTCATATTTTGAAGGTTGTAGTAACTTCATGGAGACCAGACCAACTTACTACAGGCAATATTTTGTCAAAACCACCTTTACTGTACATACAGTAGTCAAATAGACAAATAAAAACACTACTGTACCTCACCAAAGATTTTTATTCATATTTTGAAGGTTGTAGTAACTTCACAGAGACCAGACCAACTTACTACAGGTGAAATTTTGTCAAAACCACCCTTACTGTACATACAGTAGTCAACTAAATAAATTAAAACACTACTGTACCTCACCAAATTTTTTTTTTCATATTTTGAAGGTTGTAGTAACTTCATGGAGACCAGACCAACTTACTACTGGCGATATTTTGTCAAAACCACCCTTACTGTACATACAGTAGTCAAATAGACAAATAAAAACACTACTGTACCTCACCAAAGATTATTATTCATATTTTGAAGGTTGTAGTAACTTCACAGAGACCAGACCAACTTACTACAGGCGATATTTTGTCAAAAACCATCCTTACTGTACAGACTGTAGTCAAATAGACAAATAAAAACACTACTGTACCTCACCAAAGATTTTTATTCATATTTTGAAGGTTGTAGTAACTTCATGGAGACCAGACCAACTTACTACAGGCAATATTTTGTCCAAACCATCCTTACTGTACATACAGTAGTCAAATAGACAAATAAAAACACTACTGTACCTCACCAAAGATTTTTATTCATATTTTGAAGGTTGTAGTAACTTCATGGAGACCAGACCAACTTACTACAGGCAATATTTTGTCAAAACCATCCTTACTGTACAGACTGTAGTCAAATAGACAAATAAAAACACTACTGTACCTCACCAAAGATTTTAATTCATATTTTGAAGGTTGTAGTAACTTCATGGAGACCAGACCAACTTACTACAGGCGATATTTTGTCAAAACCACCCTTACTGTACATACAGTAGTCAAATAGACAAATAAAAACACTACTGTACCTCACCAAAAATTTTTTTTCATATTTTAAAGGTTGTAGTAACTTCATGGAGACCAGACCAACTTACTACAGGCGATATTTTGTCAAAACCATCCTTACTGTACAGACTGTAGTCAAATAGACAAATAAAAACACTACTGTACCTTACCAAAGATTTTTATTTATATTTTGAAGGTTGTAGTAACTTCATGGAGACCAGACCAACTTACTACAGGCGATATTTTGTCAAAACCACCCTTACTGTACATACAGTAGTCAAATAGACAAATAAAAACACTACTGTACCTTACCAAAAATTTTTTTTTTCATATTTTGAAGGTTGTAGTAACTTCACAGAGACCAGACCAACTTACTACAGGCGATATTTTGTCCAAACCATCCTTACTGTACATACAGTAGTCAAATAGACAAATAAAAACACTACTGTACCTCACCAAAGATTAATATTCATAATTTGAAGGTTATAGTAACTTCATGGAGACCAGACCAACTTACTACAGGCGATATTTTGTCAAAACCACCCTTACTGTACATACAGTAGTCAAATAGACAAATAAAAACACTACTGTACCTCACCAAAGATTTTTATTCATATTTTGAAGGTTGTAGTAACTTCACAGAGACCAGACCAACTTACTACAGGCAATATTTTGTCCAAACCATCCTTACTGTACATACAGTAGTCAAATAGACAAATAAAAACACTACTGTACCTCAACAAAGATTTTTATTCATATTTTGAAGGTTGTAGTAACTTCATGGAGACCAGACCAACTAACTACAGGCGATATTTTGTCAAAACCACCCTTACTGTACATACAGTAGTAAAATAGACAAACAAAAAACACTACTGTACCTCACCAAAGATTTTTATTCATATTTTGAAGGTTGCAGTAACTTTATAGAGACCAGACCAACTTACTACAGGTGATATTTTGTCAAAACCACCCTTACTGTACATACAGTAGTCAAATAGACAAATAAAAACACTACTGTATTTCACCAAAGATTTTTATTCATAATTTGAAGGTTGTAGTAACTTCATGGAGACCAGACCAACTTACTACAGGCGATATTTTGTCAAAACCACCCTTACTGTACATACAGTAGTCAAATAGACAAATAAAAACACTACTGTACCTCACCAAAGATTATTATTCATAATTTGAAGTTGTAGTAACTTCACAGAGACCAGACCAACTTACTACAGGCGATATTTTGTCAAAACCATCCTTACTGTACATACAGTAGTCAACTAAATAAATAAAACACTACTGTACCTCACCAAAGATTATTATTCATAATTTGAAGGATTGTAGTAACTTCATGGAGACCAGACCAACTTACTACAGGCGATATTTTGTCAAAACCATCCTTACTGTACAGACTGTAGTCAAATAGACAAATAAAAACACTACTGTACCTCACCAAAGATTTTTATTCATATTTTGAAGGTTGTAGTAACTTCATGGAGACCAGACCAACTTACTACAGGCAATATTTTGTCAAAACCATCCTTACTGTACATACAGTAGTCAAATAGACAATTAAAAACACTACTGTACCTCACCAAAGATTTTTATTCATATTTTGAAGGTTGTAGTAACTTCATAGAGACCAGACCAACTTACTACAGGCAATATTTTGTCAAAACCATCCTTACTGTACAGACTGTAGTCAAATAGACAAATAAAAACACTACTGTACCTCACCAAAGATTTTTATTCATATTTTGAAGGTTGTAGTAACTTCACAGAGACCAGACCAACTTACTACAGGTGAAATTTTGTCAAAACCACCCTTACTGTACATACAGTAGTCAACTAAATAAATTAAAACACTACTGTACCTCACCAAAAAAATTTTTTCATATTTTGAAGGTTGTAGTAACTTCATGGAGACCAGACCAACTTACTACAGGCGATATTTTGTCAAAACCATCCTTACTGTACAGACTGTAGTCAAATAGACAAATAAAAACACTACTGTACCTCACCAAAGATTTTTTTTTCATATTTTGAAGGTTGTAGTAACTTCATGGAGACCAGACCAACTTACTACAGGCAATATTTTGTCAAAACCACCCTTACTGTACATACAGTAGTCAAATAGACAAATAAAAACACTACTGTACCTCACCAAAGATTATTATTCATAATTTGAAAGTTGTAGTAACTTCACAGAGACCAGACCAACTTACTACAGGCGATATTTTGTCAAAACCACCCTTACTGTACATACAGTAGTCAAATAGACAAATAAAAACACTACTGTACCTCACCAAAGATTATTATTCATAATTTGAAAGTTGTAGTAACTTCACAGAGACCAGACCAACTTACTACAGGCGATATTTTGTCAAAACCATCCTTACTGTACATACAGTAGTCAAATAGACAAATAAAAACACTACTGTACCTCACCAAAGATTTGTATTCATATTTTGAAGGTTGTAGTAACTTCACAGAGACCAGACCAACTTACTACAGGCGATATTTTGTCAAAACCACCCTTACTGTACATACAGTAGTAAAATAGACAAATAAAAACACTACTGTACCTCACCAAAGATTTTTATTCATATTTTGAAGGTTGCAGTAACTTTATAGAGACCAGACCAACTTACTACAGGTGATATTTTGTCAAAACCACCCTTACTGTACATACAGTAGTCAAATAGACAAATAAAAACACTACTGTATTTCACCAAAGATTTTTATTCATAATTTGAAGGTTGTAGTAACTTCATGGAGACCAGACCAACTTACTACAGGCAATATTTTGTCAAAACCATCCTTACTGTACATACAGTAGTCAAATAGACAATTAAAAACACTACTGTACCTCACCAAAGATTTTTATTCATATTTTGAAGGTTGTAGTAACTTCATAGAGACCAGACCAACTTACTACAGGCAATATTTTGTCAAAACCATCCTTACTGTACAGACTGTAGTCAAATAGACAAATAAAAACACTACTGTACCTCACCAAAGATTTTTATTCATATTTTGAAGGTTGTAGTAACTTCACAGAGACCAGACCAACTTACTACAGGTGAAATTTTGTCAAAACCACCCTTACTGTACATACAGTAGTCAACTAAATAAATTAAAACACTACTGTACCTCACCAAAAAAATTTTTTCATATTTTGAAGGTTGTAGTAACTTCATGGAGACCAGACCAACTTACTACAGGCGATATTTTGTCAAAACCATCCTTACTGTACAGACTGTAGTCAAATAGACAAATAAAAACACTACTGTACCTCACCAAAGATTTTTTTTTCATATTTTGAAGGTTGTAGTAACTTCACAGAGACCAGACCAACTTACTACAGGCGATATTTTGTCAAAACCACCCTTACTGTACATACAGTAGTAAAATAGACAAATAAAAACACTACTGTACCTCACCAAAGATTTTTATTCATATTTTGAAGGTTGTAGTAACTTCATGGAGACCAGACCAACTTACTACAGGCGATATTTTGTCAAAACCACCCTTACTGTACATACAGTAGTCAAATAGACAAATAAAAACACTACTGTACCTCACCAAAGATTATTATTCATAATTTGAAAGTTGTAGTAACTTCACAGAGACCAGACCAACTTACTACAGGCGATATTTTGTCAAAACCACCCTTACTGTGCATACAGTAGTCAACTAAATAAATTAAAACACTACTGTACCTCACCAAAGATTTTTATTCATATTTTGAAGGTTGTAGTAACTTCACAGAGACCAGACCAACTTACTACAGGCAATATTTTGTCCAAACCACCCTTACTGTACATACAGTAGTCAAATAGACAAATAAAAACACTACTGTACCTCACCAAAGATTATTATTCATATTTTGAAGGTTGTAGTAACTTCATGGAGACCAGACCAACTTACTACAGGCGATATTTTGTCAAAACCATCCTTACTGTACAGACAGTAGTCAAATAGACAAATAAAAACACTACTGTATTTCACCAAAGATTTTTATTCATATTTTGAAGGTTGTAGTAACTTCACAGAGACCAGACCAACTTACTACAGGTGATATTTTGTCAAAACCACCCTTACTGTACATACAGTAGTCAACTAAATAAATTAAAACACTACTGTACCTCACCAAAGATTTGTATTCATATTTTGAAGGTTGTAGTAACTTCACAGAGACCAGACCAACTTACTACAGGCGATATTTTGTCAAAACCACCCTTACTGTACATACAGTAGTCAAATAGACAAATAAAAACACTACTGTACCTCACCAAAGATTATTATTCATAATTTGAAAGTTGTAGTAACTTCACAGAGACCAGACCAACTTACTACAGGCGATATTTTGTCAAAACCATCCTTACTGTACAGACTGTAGTCAAATAGACAAATAAAAACACTACTGTACCTCACCAAAGATTTTTATTCATATTTTGAAGGTTGTAGTAACTTCATGGAGACCAGACCAACTTACTACAGGTGATATTTTGTCAAAACCACCCTTACTGTACATACAGTAGTCAAATAGACAAATAAAAACACTACTGTATTTCACCAAAGATTTTTATTCATAATTTGAAGGTTGTAGTAACTTCACAGAGACCAGACCAACTTACTACAGGTGATATTTTGTCAAAACCACCCTTACTGTACATACAGTAGTCAACTAAATAAATTAAAACACTACTGTACCTCACCAAAGATTTGTATTCATATTTTGAAGGTTGTAGTAACTTCACAGAGACCAGACCAACTTACTACAGGCGATATTTTGTCAAAACCACCCTTACTGTACATACAGTAGTCAAATAGACAAATAAAAACACTACTGTATTTCACCAAAGATTTTTATTCATAATTTGAAGGTTGTAGTAACTTCATGGAGACCAGACCAACTTACTACAGGCGATATTTTGTCAAAACCACCCTTACTGTACATACAGTAGTCAACTAAATAAATTAAAACACTACTGTACCTCACCAAAGATTTGTATTCATATTTGAAGGTTGTAGTAACTTCACAGAGACCAGACCAACTTACTACAGGCGATATTTTGTCAAAACCACCCTTACTGTACATACAGTAGTCAAATAGACAAATAAAAACACTACTGTACCTCACCAAAGATTATTATTCATAATTTGAAAGTTGTAGTAACTTCACAGAGACCAGACCAACTTACTACAGGCGATATTTTGTCAAAACCATCCTTACTGTATATACAGTAGTCAAGTAAATAAATAAAAACACTACTGTACCTCACCAAAGATTTTTATTCATATTTTGAAGGTTGTAGTAACTTCACAGAGACCAGACCAACTTACTACAGGCGATATTTTGTCAAAACCACCCTTACTGTACATACAGTAGTCAAATAGACAAATAAAAACACTACTGTACCTCACCAAAGATTTTTATTCATATTTTGAAGGTTGTAGTAACTTCATGGAGACCAGACCAACTTACTACAGGCGATATTTTGTCAAAACCATCCTTACTGTACAGACTGTAGTCAAATAGACAAATCAAAACACTACTGTACCTCACCAAAGATTATTATTCATATTTTGAAGGTTGTAGTAACTTCACAGAGACCAGACCAACTTAATACAGGCGATATTTTGTCAAAACCATCCTTACTGTATATACAGTAGTCAAGTAAATAAATAAAAACACTACTGTACCTCACCAAAGATTTTTATTAATAATTTGAAGGTTGTAGTAACTTCACAGAGACCAGACCAACTTACTACAGGCGATATTTTGTCAAAACCACCCTTACTGTACATACAGTAGTCAAATAGACAAATAAAAACACTACTGTACCTCACCAAAGATTTTTATTCATATTTTGAAGGTTGTAGTAACTTCACAGAGACCAGACCAACTTACTACAGGCGATATTTTGTCAAAACCACCCTTACTGTACATACAGTAGTCAAATAGACAAATAAAAACACTACTGTATTTCACCAAAGATTTTTATTCATATTTTGAAGGTTGTAGTAACTTCACAGAGACCAGACCAACTTACTACAGGCGATATTTTGTCAAAACCATCCTTACTGTACAGACTGTAGTCAAATAGACAAATCAAAACACTACTGTACCTCACCAAAGATTATTATTCATATTTTGAAGGTTGTAGTAACTTCACAGAGACCAGACCAACTTAATACAGGCGATATTTTGTCAAAACCATCCTTACTGTATATACAGTAGTCAAGTAAATAAATAAAAACACTACTGTACCTCACCAAAGATTTTTATTAATAATTTGAAGGTTGTAGTAACTTCACAGAGACCAGACCAACTTACTACAGGCGATATTTTGTCAAAACCACCCTTACTGTACATACAGTAGTCAAATAGACAAATAAAAACACTACTGTACCTCACCAAAGATTTTTATTCATATTTTGAAGGTTGTAGTAACTTCACAGAGACCAGACCAACTTACTACAGGCGATATTTTGTCAAAACCACCCTTACTGTACATACAGTAGTCAAATAGACAAATAAAAACACTACTGTATTTCACCAAAGATTTTTATTCATATTTTGAAGGTTGTAGTAACTTCACAGAGACCAGACCAACTTACTACAGGCGATATTTTGTCAAAACCACCCTTACTGTACAGACTGTAGTCAAATAGACAAATAAAAACACTACTGTATTTCACCAAAGATTTTTATTCATAATTTGAAGGTTGTAGTAACTTCATGGAGACCAGACCAACTTACTACAGGCAATATTTTGTCAAAACCACCCTTACTGTACATACAGTACATATCACATTTATGTACATAAGATGGTGATATTGGATATTTTGTATATGCTAAATATGAGTCATTTCTCAATAATGATATTACTACTACTACTACTAATAATAATAATAACAATTATTATTATTATTAATTATATATTTAATGTAGGCTAATCCTAGATCATTCTAAAATATATAGGAGATTATATAGTATTTAATTAAACCGAATAATTAAATATTACATTATTTCTAATAATATAAAAACACTTCCGTTGTGCATCATCCAATCACTTGGCGTCGTGCCTTCGCGCCTTCTCATTTGAAAAAAGAAGAAGAAGAAACGGTTGCCACTCTCCTCACAGACTCACTCACGGAGTTACGACGGACTGACTGCTTGACTGAAGCAGGAGAAACGCTCAAGTAAACTTTCAAGGTAAGTTGTGCATTTCGTTTTGTTTTCAGTTAGTCAAATTATGTTGTTAAATTACATGTTAACTTTCAAGTTTTCTATACCGGGATAATGTCTTTCATTAGTTTAATCTAGTCACGCGCCCTCTGATCAATGGTGAAAGGCCTGATGAAGGAAGATTATAAGCTATTTTAAATTGGTCAAATTTAGCAGTCTAATGTTATTCTCAAATATCTGATGTTATAGACTTAATTTTTTTAATCCATGTCTTTATCCCTGTTCGGTCGTTGTTTCTTGAGGGGACGTACGTTAAAGAAACAGTCCACTTTTATAATTTCTAATAAGCTTTTTACAACTCCCCTAGAGTTAAACGTTATTAAATGTAGTTGTAACGTTAACGTTTCCATTTCTTCAGTCTATTCCATGTCTATTCCGTTAGTGTACCTTTGCATAAATCCGGTAATGGACCGGCTTGCATGCCGTGCATCACTTGATGAGAGGCACTCGTTCTGGCCGCGCCCCCGGTTCCGGACCGCGGTAAAGTTAGTTTGATGTTTGACATTCATTAGACATTCAGTTTCAAACCAATTAAATTAATTGCCTCTGTTATCGTTTGAGCCAAAAATAGGTCAGATAGGCATAAATATGTACCCTTTATGTTGCACAAGGGTTAATTTCTCGATTAAAAAAAATAATAAAATAACCATACAAATGAATTAAACAATTCAACCGTATGAAATTATGCCATAAAACTAGTACCAAAATGTTCAGAAAAACATCCTGCTTATTGCACAAGACTCTGTTTTTAGAATTAGCACTTTAGTTATTTTATAATATTTTTTAAAAAACTTTTAATTTAAAAATGGTAAAAGTCAATTAAACTGTGACACCGTTTGAGATAAAATATTCAAATCAACTCTAAAATTGTCTAAATATTATTCTCTATGATGCACAAGCTTTGTTTTTTACAGTTATGCCTTTGTTGATTTTATGTACAGTAATGAATCCATATTTTCATTAAGTACAACACACTGTAAACCCCTTAATGAATTAAACTCAGACACCATTGGAGATAAAATATTCAAATCAACTGTACAATTGTCTAAATATTATTCTCTATGATGCACAAGCTTTGTTTTTTACAGTTATGTCTTTGGCTGATTTTATATACAGTAATGAATCCATATTTTTATAAAGTCTAATACACTGTAAACCCCTTAATGAATTAAACTCTGGCACCATTTGAGATAAAATATTCAAATCAACTGTACAGTTATCTAAATATTATTCTCTATGCTGCACAAGCTTTGTTTTTTACAGTTATGTCTTTGTTGATTTTATATATAGTACTAAATCCATATTTTTATTAAGTCTAATACACTGTAAACACATAAATGAATTAAACTCTGACACTATTTGAGATAAACTATTCAAATCAACTGTACAATTGTCTAAATATTATTCTCTATGATGCACAAGCTTTGTTTTTTACAGTTATGCCTTTGTTGATTTTATATATAGTACTAAATTCATATTTTTATTAAGTCTAATACACTGTAAACACATAAATGAATTAAACTCTGACACTATTTGAGATAAACTATTCAAATCAACTGTACAATTGTCTAAATATTATTCTCTATGATGCACAAGCTTTGTTTTTTACAGTTATGCCTTTGTTGATTTTATATATAGTACTAAATCCATATTTTTATTAAGTCTAATACACTGTAAACACATAAATGAATTAAACTCTGACACTATTTGAGATAAACTATTCAAATCAACTGTACAATTGTCTAAATATTATTCTCTATGATGCACAAGCTTTGTTTTTTACAGTTATGCCTTTGTTGATTTTATGTATAGTAATGAATCCATATTTTCAGTATATCTCATACACTGTAAACCCCTTAATGAATTAAACTCTGACACCATTTGAGATAAACTATTCAAATCAACTGTACAATTGTCTAAATATTATTCTCTATGATGCACAAGCTTTGTTTTTTACAGTTATGCCTTTGTTGATTTTATGTATAGTAATGAATCCATATTTTCAGTATATCTCATACACTGTAAACCCCTTAATGAATTAAACTCTGACACCATTTGAGATAAACTATTCAAATCAACTGTACAATTGTCTAAATATTATTCTCTATGATGCACAAGCTTTGTTTTTTACAGTTATGCCTGTGTTGATTTTATATACAGTAATTAATCCTTATTTTCTTTAAGTCCCATACACTGTAAACCCCTTAATGAATTAAACTCTGACACCATTGGAGATAAAATATTCAAATCAACTGTACAATTATCTAAATATTATTCTTTATGCTGCACAAGCTTTGTTTTTTACAGTGGTCTTTGTTGATTTTATATACAGTACTAAATCTATATTTTTATTAAGTCTAATACACTGTAAACGCATAAATGAATTAAACTCTGACACCATTTGAGATAAAATATTCAAATCAACTGTACAATTGTCTAAATATTATTCTTTATGATGCACAAGCTTTGTTTTTTACAGTTATGTCTTTGTTGATTTTATATACAGTACTAAATCCATATTTTTATCAAGTCTAATACACTGTAAAAGCATAAATGAATTAAACTCTGACACCATTTGAGATAAAATATTCAAATCAACTGTACAATTATCTAAATATTATTCTCTATGATGCACAAGCTTTGTTTTTTACAGTTATGCTTTTGTTGATTTTATATACAGTAATGAATCCATATTTTCATTAAGTACAATACACTGTAACCCCCTTAATGAATTAAACTCTGACACCATTGGAGATAAAATATTCAAATCAACTGTACAGATGTCTAAATATTATTCTCTATGATGCACAAGCTTTGTTTTTTACAGTTATGCTTTTGTTGAGTTTATGTACAGTAATGAATCCATATTTTCATTAAGTACAATACACTGTAAACCCCTTAATGAATTAAACTCTGACACCATTGGAGATAAAATATTCAAATCAACTGTACAATTGTCTAAATATTATTCTCTATGCTGCACAAGCTTTGTTTTTTACAGTGGTCTTTGTTGATTTTATATACAGTAATGAATCCATATTTTTATTAAGTCTAATACATTGTAAACGCATAAATGAATTAAACTCTGACACCATTTGAGATAAAATATTCAAATCAACTGTACAATTATCTAAATATTATTCTCTATGATGCACAAGCTTTGTTTTTTACAGTTATGCCTGTGTTGATTTTATATACAGTAATAAATCCATATTTTTTATTAAGTCTTATACACTGTAAACCCCTTAATGAATTAAACTCTGGCACCATTTGAGATAAAATATTCAAATCAACTGTACAGTTATCTAAATATTATTCTCTATGATGCACAAGCTTTGTTTTTTACAGTTATGTCTTTGTTGATTTTATATACAGTACTAAATTTAAATTTAAATATTATCCTCGTATCCAAATACTTTATAATTAATATTTATTTTAAAATAATACAATTATAATAAAATTTGTTGTTTATTGTTTTTAGAAAATATCTAAAACCTTTTTTTCAGATAGGCCTTTGTAAAATTAAAGTTCAAAATGGCTTAAAACAGTTTAATTCATTTATATTATACTGTATATTCCTAAATCGTTATAGCTTTTATTTGTTTTATATTGGTTTATTTAATGTTTTTATTATAGCCGATATTTGTATATCTTTAAATGATTTAAATATAGCTTAGACTATTTTATATAGATCTATAAAATTGTGTTGAGCCCTCAAAAGTGGACACGTAATTTGTAAAGTTTTATTTCTTTCTGTTGTATTCATATGTGAATTCAAGTATGAATACATTATCTCCAACATAAATAAAGAAACCCAGCTGCTCGAGGCATCGACGGAGCTGAATCGAGTGCTCTCGCAAACAAATACTGTACATGCATCTAAACACGCATGACAACTGAGTCAATGGAAAAGTAGTTGTACCTTGCGCCACCTGGTGGCTATTGCGTAAAGCACAGAAATTTTTTTTTAATGAAAAGGCGGCCTTTGCAGCTGCAGTACTGCGTGTGACTGCGCATGACAAATTGCAGTACTGCGCGTGAAGAAATGCGTGTTATCAGTAGCCATATCTGTACAAAAAAACTATATATAACAATATACACAGGTGATATCTCTGTGCGCTAGAAATTGTGGAAAGTATCTTGTGTGCTGAATCCACCCTTGGATAGACCTCACATCAGTGATTTCCATTGCTTGAAGAAGAGTCATGCGAGTGTGTGGTTGTTGATCATAAAGCTGTGAAATGGTTATGGTTGTTGAACCAACCTCGGACCAGAGGCACCCAGTGGAGACTAAGTCTGCAAACTATTCAGATCTTTTCTCTTTTTTTACCTATTGTAGATGCAAATGTCTTAATATTCAATATCTGTTTTTTAAAAAAAAACTTGGTATATGTCCCCTCAATAAAAAGTGGTTACCAAAGAGTTGGACAGTTGGTTTAAATAAAAAAAACACAACGCTGAAAGATGTTGAGATTGCTTATTCAGATTTATTGAAAACAAGTAACAGCAGATTCAGAGAATGTTGTAATAGACTCTACTGAGCCAAGAAGTGGATTTAAGCACACTGCTCAGTGCAGCGACAGGCCACATGAGCATCTGTTGTCTCTCTCAAGTCTACACTCTTCTCGTAGATTCCAGCAAGCATGTTGAGATTAGAGTCTGTAACACAGGATATTAAAACAATTAAAAAAACAAAACAATACATTTTCCAGTGTTAAGTTAATACCAGTGTTTAACTGTAAAATGTAAAACTGCTTTCTCAAGCAAGGTCAGTTGAGAATTACTGGACTTGAGTAATATCAGTCTGCAAAAAGTTTTAAAGGGTGCCATTTCAAGCAGAGCTATTTGAGAATATCTAGACTAAAACAGATATTTTGCCCTGCTCCTGGGGACCCAGCGTTCGGTAAAGCAGAGGTCTTAAACCCTGCTGCTGGAGACACATTATCCTGTATATCAGAGATCTACAAACCTGCAACTGTGGACTTACTATTCTGTATAGAGGAGTTTTTCTATTCTGCTCCTGGAGACTCACATTCCTGTATAACAGAGGTCTTCAATCTTCTTCCTAAAGACTCACTAACCTGTATAGCAGAAGACTTTAACCCTGCTCCTGGAAACTCACTATTCTATATGCCAGAGGTTTTCAACCCCTGCACCTGGAAACTCACTATTCTATATAGCAGAGGTTTTCAACCCTGCTTCTGGAAACTTACTATTCTGTAAACGGAGGTCTTCAATCCTGATCTTAGAGAATCACTAACCTGGGGTGCGTTTCCCAAACAACAACGTAACTCGCGGCTAAACTAACATAGTGCGATGCATCGTTTGGCAAAAGAACGATGTAGCGTGGAGTGTTTCCCAAAACCCGTAGTTTCTCTGTCGCAGATCCATTGCTTGAACCACGTTAGTTATAACATAAAACGCCCATAATGATGCTCTTAACGGGGTGGAGTAACTTCTTTAGAGAACAACCCCATCATTTCTTTGTGCAAATTATATTCTTTTACACAAACACGCATTTAAAATAAAATCCAATATTAGTTTTGGTAAAAACATGCACTTATCTTCCATATTAATTGAAATATATGTAAATGGCACATATAGGGCCAATGTTTGCTTTACTAATATTATTGAGAAGTTGAACATTACATATTCTATTCTAAAACATAAAATCACTTACAAAAGCTAACACTATTCTAATATCATATATAAATCATATAAATAAATAAATAAATAATGAGGCTATTTATTATAAATATATTTACTTTAATAATAATATTAATAATATTAATGATGATGATTATCACTATTATTATTTAGGATTAGGATTATTTATAAAAAATTACAATTTGACACATGCAAACCACAGCAGAAAGTTCTAACCAACAGACCCATGTCATATACAGCAGAGATACTTAATAAGTAACCCACTATAAAATAAAATAATTAACGAATGCTATGTTTTTTATTTTCACAAGCTTTGGAGACGCAACATAATTTCCGCTTTTAAATATACCTATAGCTTTCGCCATGAGGCTGTGTTAAAAATGATATCAATGTTTTCAAAGTGCACTGCACAGGGAGCACAACTGTAAACACGAAGATTGCTATAACTGAACTGTAAAAATACTTTGAAAGCAAATTACACCTAAGAGAGATTACCTTAATGCTTTTTTATTTTTAATAATTCCAACTTTGAATGTTAGAATGTTCTAAATGAATAGGGCATAGGGGGGATAAGTGGGAATAGAACACAGCCAGGAACTATGCTTCTAACTACAGCTCCAGAGGTGTAGTTTCAAGTGCTCAAGTTTGCGACGCAGTTTGCGAATGTTCGTTGGAATGATGGATTCGGGAAACAGCAAATCAAAGAACTATGTTTGTAACGACGGAATTTGCAACCTTAGTTGGCTAAAGATGGTTTTGGGAAACGCACCCCAGTATAGCAGAGGTCTTCAACCCTGCTCCTGCTGACTCAATATTCTGTAAAGCTGGGATCTTCAAACCTGTTCATGAAGACTTATTGTCCTCCAGATTAGATGACTTCAACCCTGCTTCTGGAGACTCATTATTTTGTAGAGATCGTCAATTCAGCTCCTGAGATCTAACCATCTTGTATAGCAGAGGTCATCAACCCTAATTCTGGTGACTCAATGTACAATATAGCAGGGATCTTCAATCCTGCTTCTGGACCTCCATATTCTGTATAGCAGAGGTCTTCAACCCAAATCCTTCAGACTCATTATGCTGTATAGCAGAGATCTTAATCCCTGTTCCGGGAGACTCACTATACCAGGGGTCACCACACTCTGTCCTGAAGGGCCAGATTCTTGTAGATTATAGCTTCAACCATAGTCAAACAAACCTGAACCAGCTAATCTAGGTATACTTAAAGTCTCCAAGTAGGTGTGTTGAGGCAGGTTGGAGCTAAACTCTGCACCAGCAGGACTGCTGATTGGTGACCTCTGCATTACACGGTTTAGCAGAAGTCTTTTACCTACTCCTAGGGACTCACTATCCTGTATAGATTAGCTCCAACCATAATAAAGTCCAGCTAAAGCAGCTAATCAAGCTATTCAAGATCATTTGGAAATAAACATGCAAGAGTGCTGACGCAAGTTGTTAATATCTATGGACTAGAGTCATTCTATAAACAAGTGTTAAAATCACTTACCAGTGGACATACAGTGGTATCCAACTGTCACAGGGGTGGTTCTTACTGGTGCACAGCCTGGCAGACAGCGCAGCACAGGCTCAACAGAGTAGCATTTTGATTCCTGTCCATTCAAAATTACCTGTTTCTCAAACTTGACAGATTCAAGTTTCATGCGGCATTCTGCAAAATACATACATTTATATTTTTTTACCTATTAGATGTCTTTAAAACATTGGGTGTAATACACAATTCTTGTCAGACAACTCTTACGGCTGGCATCACGACAACTCTCAGCAGGCAGCACCCATGAGTGTGCAAAGCTGACTGAGCTCTTGGTCAGGTATCCACTGGGTGTGGTGTACTCCTGTTTGATTTCTCCATCAGCCTTTCCACAGAGTCCACAAGTCTGTCCCTTCATCCAGTCTGCAACTTGGATCTTGAATAAAAATGTTTGTATCAGAATGTACTCAAACACAATAGAAACCAGTATCTGATAAATACTCAATAACTTGCAGTCACCTTCCAGTCACCATTGGCAAAGTAGACTTCGTGAAGCCCAAGACTAGGAGCATAAAGTGACAAACCATCAGCCTTCTCTCTGATCTGGATGGAGCCTAAAACAGAAATGCATAATTATTTACATGATCTGAACATGTTATGGGTGGGTAAATGACCAAATGGACATTTGAACCTACCTGAGGGATGCTGATAAGGAAGGCTGCTGATGGGAACTTCCAGTCCATTAATTTTAACTTTTGCATCAGTGCCCAGAGTATACAGGTCAATATCACTGTTGAAGACATGTGATCAGTTTAATAAATTATAATTAAATGATCACCGCAATTGAAAAAAATACAGAATAAATGTATACTGAGAGTTCTTACATGTCAACAAGTTTAACATTCAGGTGGGTCTTTTCAGACTCTTCGTCCTTCTTCAGCAGAGCAACAAATTTCAGCTCAGGTGTGCAATCCTGGGCCAAGACTTGGTAGCAGGAAATGGGCATTTCATTCTTGTACCTTCTGTTGTTAAAGGTGCTGATTGTATCCTGCATCATGCTGCACTGAGCTAAATAAAGAATAAAAGCAGTATGAGCTTTCAGAATATATTTAATAGGAAGTTATTTTGATGAGATCATTTAAGTATGTAACGTCAACCAATTTTACCAGTGGTGTAATCGTAGATATAGTTTTGGGCTCTGAAGTAAATATCCTCATAAAAATGAACATCAAAGGTTCCATCTGGATTAATAGGGACAGTAACTGGGAGAGGAATATCCATCCTTGACATTGTCATCTAAAGGAAATAGAAAATTGTTACAATAATTTCCCCCCCGTATGTTTATCTTAGTGAGTCAAAAATTACTGGCCACTCACCTCTGGAACCCTAACAATTACATTCAGTGTTCTCTTAGATGGCAAGGCCACAGTAAGTTCAAACTCCTTCTCACTGTTCTTAGCTCTTTCAACATTAAATCCTGCTTGCAAAGCTGCCATAGGAATGTGCTTAGACAGCCTGTTGAAAAAAAAAAGAATATGTTAAAAAGTGTCCAAAACATAACACTTCTAATGTTACTTCAAAGCAGTTCTTCATTATTGTGTTTACTTTTTGGCATAGGTGGTGACAATAACTGGAAGCCTTTCCCATTCCCACTCTAGACGGACAGCAGGGAATTCTCCAAGGAGTCCAGCCTCGGCTTTAGTAGTCACTGCATATTCTTTACACTCTGCACCCCAGGTAACCTTGGACTAAATAGAAACAGGTACTGTATTTACATTTCAAACTAGCAGAACATTTGGAGAGAGTCAGCCATTTATGGCTTTTTGAAAGATTCTCAGACATCTGATCTTTGAACTTACAGTGACTTTGTGCTTGCTCAGCCGGACACCATCAGCACAGATCTTCCAGTTGTCATTCTCAGCAATGGAAGAAGCAATGAACTGCACTCTTGAAGATGGTTTGTCAAAGAAGGCCACAAACTGGTATCCCAACAACTTCCGGTCAACTCTAACAGCACGGGCGATGATAGCAAAAACAGGTGGAACAGTATTGCCAAGATATCTAGACTGAAATGATGAGTTCAGAATTAAGCAGTTAATTCATGAAGCTTGATATATATAGATTTTTTAGGACAAATAACAAAAACGGAAATTGATTTACCTGTTTCTGGATTTGCTCAAGGCTAGATGCAGTGCTCCTACTGCTTTTTGAGTCTCCATGATGTGTCTTATACTGCAAGTAAATTGTTTGGGTAGTATTAGCATTACTTCTCTTCTCTCCAAACAGATATCAAAGTATGTGGGAATATAATCTTTGAAAAATGGTAAAAAAGTGTTTAAAAAGTAATTACCTGATCCTTGTGGAATTTCCTGAAGGGTTCCATTTTAGTGAGAGTCTGAAAAGTATTTGAAAGGAATGAGAATTAATAAAAACAATATATTGATGATAAAATGTAAGCTATATCAAGCAAGATTCCATGTCCTCACCTTAGACCAACGAGAGCTGGACATGGAGGAGCTTGAGCTTGAGCTGCTGCTACTGCTGCTGGTGCTGCTGCTGCGGCTGCTACTGCTGCTTTCAGAAGAGACAGTGGCATTTTTATTTTCAGTCTCCAGGATTTCCCGCAGTTTCAACAGGAAGTCCTTTCCTTCTGGAGATTCATCATCAATGATGTTGATTTGCTTAGCAAGCCTCTCAGCAGCTCTAGGACCAACTTGGACTTCAAACTCCAGTTTTTCAATTGCAGGACCTTCAGCTACAGCCAAAATGACACAATTATTTGTTTTATATAAATGAATAATTTAATCTGAAAATTCATCATGTATATTCAAAGACAATTTGCTTAGAAAATACCTCTTGCCACTGCAGCACGGGCTGAGTGCTGTCCAATTATGTAGAACAGAGTAGAATTTTTGATAAAAGCAGCATTGTGAGAGTGCACCTCAACGCATCCCTTGATTTCAATGTATGGGACAGCATAACAGAGGGTCCTGTCAAATGGAGCAGGAGCTTTCACAGGAGTTTCCGCCTCCATTTCAGAATCAGCATTCTCAGAGGACTGAAACAGAAAATTAATAAGTTGTGTACCATGAAAGGATGTCTTGCTGCATTTGATTCATATCCATGTTTGGCTTACCAATCTTTGTGTCTGACGGTTTTGAAGGGACAACACAGGTACTAATGGAACGGTTCTCTCAGCAGAGGGATCTTCAACATTTCTAGCCAAAGCGAATGTCTCAAAGCTGTTGGAACAAATAATATTTGAAGAAACTGCTTCATTTTCATTCATTCATTTGCAAAACTAGCATGACCATGTTTTAATTACCTTGCAGAAGCAATGTGTTCTGGAAGTTCAACAGGCAGAGCCTCAATCTTGTAGTTGCCCTTAAGAATGTCTGCTTGTGCTGCCACTTTTCCAGGGGCAATTGTACGGATCTTTCCTCTCGCCATAACAGCAGCTTGGATGAAGGCAGTGTTAACTCCCATCACAGCAAATTTATGAACAGCAAGACTGAAACAAGATTGAGGATGGTAACAAAAAAAAAAATAAAATAAATATATATATATATATATATATATATATATATATATATATATATATATATATATATATATATATATACAGTTGAAGTCAGCATTATTAGCCCCCCTGTTTATTTTTTTTCCCCAATTTCTGTGTAAGGGAGAGAAGATTTTTTTAACACATTTCTAAACATAATAGTTTTAGTAACTCATTTCTAATAACTGATTTATTTTATCTTTGCCACAATGACAATAATAAATATTTAACTAGATATTTTTAAGACACTTCTATACAGCTTAAAGTGATATTTAAAGGCTTAACTTTGTTCTGTAGACTATCAAAAAAAAATATAGCTTAAAGGAGCCAATAATTTAGTCCTTAAAATGGTGTTAAAAAAATTTAAATCTGCTTTTACTCTATCCGAAATAAAACAAATAAGACTTTCTCTAGAAGAAAAAATTTATCAGACATACTGTGAAAAGTTCCTTGCTCTGTTAAACATCATTTGAGAAATATTTAAAAAGAAAAAAAAATCAAATGGGGGCTAATAATTCTGACTTTAACTGTATATATATATATATATATATATATATATATATATATATATATATATATATATATATATATACACACACACACACACACACACACACACACACATACACAAAGTAGGAAATACGTATTCTTCAACACATTTTTTTTTCCTGTTAATAATATTCTTAATAGATATTGGCATGGAATTGAACCATATTTTAGTAAAACCACCAAAACATACAAACATAAAAATAAAACAAAAGAAAAAACAGATCAGAAAATTAGTTATGTGTAATATCAATGGAATGACACAAGGAGAAAGTACTGAACTAGTGAAAAGTATTTAATACCTTATATAATAGGCTTTTTTTTGTGATGACAGCTTAAAGAGGTCTCTCATATAGAGAATGAGGTGATTTTTTTCTCAGACTTTAACAAAGTGTAAAAATCTTGATGGTTCTGTGGGTCTTGTCTATCAAATCTGATTTTTTTTGATATTGGATTTAAGTCAGGTGATTAGGTGGGCCATTCTACAGCTTGGTTTTCTTTCTCTGAAACCCTTTGAGAGTCTCCTTGGCTGTGTTTTGGATCATTGTCTTGCTAAAATATCCACCCTGGTTTCATCTTAAATCATCCTGGTAATGTAGATATTCAACTGAGGCAGCTAATATTCATTTGCAACAACAAAGGGCAGAGGGTTGCTAAATAACTTCTGGGAGATTTCAGCTGCTGTCTGGGATTTCACTGCCTTTTCACTGTCCTGTGTAATTTGATTTTATTACACATAACTTAATTTGTAAACTAATTAGTTTAGTTTTCTTTGCATATATGGGTTTCTTTGGTTGTTACCAACATCCAGTGAAAATTTCAAGTCAACAGCACCTTATGTTAGCACCAAATATGTTTTCTGAGAAAAGAGACTTATTTACTGTATATATATATATATATATATATATATATA
Source organism: Danio kyathit (assembly GCA_903798195.1). Lineage (NCBI taxonomy): Eukaryota > Metazoa > Chordata > Actinopteri > Cypriniformes > Danionidae > Danio > Danio kyathit. The sequence goes on from LR812540.1 coordinate 33,058,723, forward strand.
TATATATATATATATATATATATATATATATATATATATATATATATATATATATAATAGTATAAACGATACCTTGGTCTAGCTTCAGCATGGAACTGAACATCAGACTTTTTCAGTTGCTCAAGAGTCATGGTCTCAATTTCCTCAGGGAGAGGAGGTGTAATGGTGGCCTTAACTAGAGGGACAAACATACAAGTAAAAAATTTGAAGTGACACATTTTTACAGCCAATAAATAAATAAATAAATAATAAAAAAAAAAACTCACCATTGACGGATGCAGCACCAACAACGGCGGAGTACATACTGAGCTCCATGGGCAAACCAACTGAAGTTGGCAAGATACGACGCACTTCAGCTACAAGCAGAGGTTTGGCACGCTGCCAGGAAATCCCTTCCTGCAAAGCTTTAAGAGCCTCCTTTAGCAGTGCACGTGGTTTGGGTCCAGTAACCATCTGAGGAGAGTGATTATGATACATATAGGTTTATTTAGTAAAATCTCAGTTAATGCATGTAGTGAGACTGATCTCAGACTGATGTTTATGAAAGTAGATACATGTACTAGAACACATACTGGTATTGCTTGTTCAATAATGGTCTTGTCAATTCTGCCAAAAGCCATTTCTTGCCCAAATACTTTGACATAGGCTGAAGCCAATGGCTTATTGCTTGGCATGGCCTTCCAGTTTGTAAGCTTGAGGGGGTAAGCAACAGAAACAACATTATTTAAAAATGTTACATTTATTGAGCAAAAAATAAAAGACAAATCACTTACAGCTCTTAATGTGCGCTTAATTTTAGTGATACGGTCAACACTTTCATCTGCAGCAGGAGATTTTAGAAGAGCTTCCTGGATTCCTTCAGTTCTCAGTCCAAACTTTTTAAGAGGAAACATCAAGAAAAGGCTATCAGAATATGGTAAAACTATAAATCACATTTTTAGACAAAAATTTAATGTTTTTGGTGATTCACCTCAATAACATCAGTAGCGGCTCCAGCCAAGTAAGCACGAGCTTTAGCTATGACAGCTCTGGGCAGGATGGTGGCGGCATCATTGATCATATAGGCACTACCAGCAGCTCCAATCATAAGAGGAGCTGCACAAGGACAAGTAACAATCGATGGATAGGAATTACATGAAAAGCATTCTTATTTTTTGTTATTCAGATATATATTTAAACTGTCTTTTTTGTAGGCTCACTGTGATAGAAGTCCAACTGAAAAGCTCTGCTGTAACGGAAGTTAAGTCTGTCCAGCTTGCGGTTCATAAGCTTGATGGCAACATTAGCTGCACCAGCCCTATGATATAAAAAATGGTATATAATAAGCTTTGTGTGAAAATATGACATAAAACATACAAACAATTTTACTTACACGGATGCCATATCAGGAGCAGTGATTCTGGTCAAGGACTTGATGTGAGAATAGGCAAAGCTTGCAACCTGCATATTTGTCTCAATCCTCAAAGCTCCAGCAAGACTGGACAGGACAGCCACTGATGGCTTAGTCTCAAACAGCAAAATACAAGCAACCATGCGCAATTCTGGGTGGAGAGCCCTTTCCAAAACAAGCTGAAGGGCAACAGGCTGAACCTGAAACAAGGTTAGTAAATTATAAGATGATAACGCGTATAATAATTTTTACTACAATGTCTAAAATTTACCAGTTTGGGTTCTTTCTTGGCAATGCTCCTCAGGGCCAAGATGGCATCAACCTGGACTCTGATGGGCAGAGCAGAAGCTGTAGTTTTAAGTACAGGCAGGAGCTTCATGATTGGCTTAAGACTTGAAGGGTGACCAGCATTGCCCAAAACTTTCAGAGCCAAAGTGATTTCAGGAATGTCATTCTTAGCAATGGCCTCTGTGGCAATCTCATGGATGGGCTGAAGAATAAGATACACATATGTTTAGAAAATAGCAAATTTCTACCAAGAAATTGGGCATTGTTGAAGAGCTTACCCTAAGGAGCTCAGCAGGGCAAGTGGGAACTGCAACACAGTACTTGGCAATCATGGAACCATATCCAAGCATGACAACTTCACGCAGAGCTGGGATTGTGGCAATTTTTTCATGCAAAGCCAAACTCTGTTCAAAACATGTTGGTGTTAGATTAGTTTACACTGCAAAAATGCTTTTCTTACTTTTTTGTTTCCAGTCCAAATATCAATCAAATTCTTAAACCAAAAAGCATTTTCTTGACAATTAAAAATTATCTTGTTATTAGAAACAAGTTCAAGTTAGTTTTTTTCTTACCCTATTGGTAGATTATGTAGCATGTCTTAAAAAACTCACTTAATTTTGGCATATTTTTAAAAACAAGAAAATCTGTTTTACTTTTCAAGAAAATGCTTCTTGATTTAAGAGTGTTTCGATATTTAAATTAGACACATGACAAATTATATTTTTTTGCAGAGTTTAAGGATAGTGCTTTTGAGAAAAGTTAGATATACCCACAGCTGTCCACTGGATGGTATCCAGATCAGCAGGGACCATTTGCAAAGCAACCACAAGAGTCTGAATGAACTCGGGAATGGTGAATTCACTAGCCAGGAACTTCTCCTTGATGAACTTTATAACGATGGGTGTAGCAACAGCAGGAAGAGCATCCAGAAGCCAGCGCCTAACAATTATTTAACAATTATTTTGGTTTTTGTTAAACATACGTATTTAACTATATTGCGGCTAGGAACATTTCTCAACATTTTACCTGTAAACTGGTTTGCCCTTGAACTCAGCCCAGATGGCTTCAGTGTCCTTTAGTGTGGCAGCACGCAGAAACTGGACAAGCTGAACAAACTTAAGTGGAGCATCATCATGGACCATGGCCACATTGTTTTCAACCAAGTGCTTCAAGACCTCCCTTATCTAGTAAGAGTAAAAAATATGAATATGTCAAGTCTGAATGACTATCAGTAATAACTGTGGATACATTTATATGATCTGGAGCGTTTTGCAATAAACACATATATTTCTGCATTAATTTACCTGGGCTGGTGCATTGCTAATCTTTGTGAGTTGAATGGGGGGTCTGAAGAATCTCAGTTGCAAACTCATACTGCAGGGATCCACGGGGCATGTAATCGGCTTTGATTGGAACAACAGGGGTCTTCTCAAACTCAACAAAAACCAAGCTTTGTCTGTAACAAGAAAACACTTTAGTACCTACATTTTTTTAGTAATGAAATGTGCTGGGAGTATACTACATATTTCTGTCTAAATCACATAGAGTCAATCATACGTTGCTTCCATCATTGCAGCACCATGGATCTCATTGAAGGGTGAGAACTGATGTACTTCCTCAACTGTTGCCTCAGCGATCAGTGCACCACTGTCAGATGGTTTTATGATGTAGTTATAAGTTGCAGTTTCAATCAGACTCTTAATCCTCTGTTGAGGGAAAAAGGCGAGTGTCTTTTTTGCTCTAGAGAATGTCTAATTATTATATTCAAAAGACTAAAGAATAAGGTCAATACCTTAGTGCACTCCACACATGTTTCAGTGTATGCCAAACCAATGTCCTTTACAATTCTCTCCTGGCAGTGGCTCAGATCCTTAGACTTAGTGACAGTAATGCGGTCTGCCTTTGGATCCTCACTGATGACATACTGAGTCTTGCAAACTCCCTGAGCTCCAGCCTTGAAGAACAAGTCATAATGTTAGAAGGAATATTGTAAAACCCAAGATAAATCATAAATGTACTAGGAAGATATTTTTACCTCTTGCAGCTCGTAGATGTTCTGGGTCTTCTTAAAGTTGAGATGAAGGATGTTGAGGATACCTCTGTACAAGTTCATGACTGTCGGAGAGACTCCTGCTGGTGCATAAACCTTGCCAACCACACCATTAGCATACTCAAACTTGATGGGAATCTGAAGCTGAGCAGCCAGTACTGAGGTGAGCTTAGTGGCAGGAACAACTTGATCCTTGGGCCAAGTGCCAGCATACTCGTAGAATAGAGGATCCATAAACTGTAAGAGACATTTTCAGTTAACTTGATTGTAACATTTCTTGTAATACAAGAAATGTATCGGTTGGAACATGTATTGGTTGTGTTTTTTTCTTATAACTGGCATGTTTTAATAGTCATTACCTTTATTAGGAAGGTATTCTCTGTTGCGGCACTGAGGAGAACCTTGCTCTTGATTTGAATACCTGCTTTGGCCAGTCCTTCTTGAGAAATACCGCTCAAGAGCAGAGCCTCATACTTGTACACATAGGTCTTATCATGGGCGAACTCAGGAACTGAAACATATGTATTTTTAAAATATATATTTGAGATTTTCTTGTGTTGTAGGTAAAATTAACTTCTTAAAAGATAACCAAAAGACAAAACTTACCAAGTTTGATCTGTTGACTCGCTAAAAGAAACAAACATAGCAATGAGACAAAATCCTCAAAATAGATTTGCATCAAATTAAATCTTACAAACAATGGGTTTTCAAACATCTGACTTACCCACTAAGGCTAGAGTCAAGGCAAGCACAACAGCTCTCATGGCTGGTGGTTTGTGACAAATTCAAGCAAAGAACAGACTTTTATACTGTTAGTATTTGCTGACCAAATATTAATTCTAAAATAATGATTAACAAATGTTTCTATGTGTACATCTTACACTGCATGGCTTTGGCTGGTTACAAGATTGATAAACAGATATCAATTAGAGGTTAGGTTATCCTGGCCTATCATCATGTCATCCTGGAGCCTAAGTCCACAGGAAAACTATAACTTTTATAATATATAAGGTACTTTAATTATCATTTACACATACATGCTTGCAATTACTGTGCGTGGTTTGAATTCTAAATTTTAAATTATTTTATTAGTACATCACGCAAATGTAACCGTAATTATTTGACAGAGGGGAAAGGGCAATGTCATGTCATGCGCATTATGCAATTCTGACTTTTGACTGCAAGCAAATCAAGAAGTCCATGTCATTATTTCTAATTTTGCTCAACATCCATGTGCTTGTAATGAGTACTTAATTTGAGGCGGATCTTGCCAGATCCTTTTCCGGAAAATGTCAGATATTTTTGTTTTACATTCTGGTATTTATTTTAATTGATCCAACATTAACTTGTGCGTGGTGAATACCTGCATGTGTATGTGTGTCAGAGAGAGAGAATGTGAATGAGTGCAAGCGAAGGCTGTGTATATTGTGTGTGCATGCACACAATGGTAGTCACCATGCACAAGTTAAAGTAAAATCACATTTTAACTATTGACAATATTTTCAACAATTTTTAATCATCTTTCTTACATTTACAATTGGTTGGTGATTGTTTCGCGCACGATGAGCAGCGAAAAAAAATAATGACAAAGTGGGCTACCTAAAAAAATATTTGTATTTTCAAAATGGCAAAGAGGCAGTCAAGCGTATTTTCATTATTTTATAACAACGAGCAAATCTGATAAAGGGCCTAATCAAAAGAGATCTCGAGAAGACGGTACAGCATCCCTGGATCAGGATAGCAAGAGACAGAAGCAAAGCGAGTAAAGTCAGCCAGAAAACATGATAACTCTGGCCTCTTCTTGAAGATTTTTTACTTGGAAGTGAACTGAATAGTGTTGTTTCGTAAGATTTTTGTTTGTAGCTACATGTTTGTTTTTTATCCATGATTGATCCATAACGTCAAATAGACCGTTCAGAAATGTGATGCTTTTTTTTGCTATCATCGTTTAATGACATGTTCTGGGAAAACTGAAATTGTGTGGTGGACGTCGGCAAAGACTATAGAATAGACAAGACATGTCACTCACGTAGTTTTGAATGGGGAAAGGTGTAACGGTCAATATGGCGAATGAAGTCTATAGTAATCGCTGACTGGCTCTTGTACTAGAAGGCGGGGCTTCTAGTACAAGAGCCAATCAGCGATTGCTATAGACTGATGATTCTGATGTGAGTTTCTGCAGATTCAGATGAGAAGACACAGATAATGCTTAATTTCATTGGTGATTCCCAATATGAAATTCAATCGTAAGCTTGGCAAGCAATTTTGTGAGAGTGAATGACTTGCCTTAAAGGGACTTTGACGTTGGTCACGTTAACTTCGATTTCCTGGTTTTGTTCCAGAAATTATTCATTTACAAATTACAATTGTGCAAATTACAAAAATGCTATGACATGCACTGCAAAAAATGCTCTTCTTTCGTAGATTTTTGTATAATTACTAAATTATTATTTATTAAATTACTATTTTCTAAACAAGAAAAAAATATCGAATAATAATTGCCAAAATTAAGTGAGACTTTCCTTAAACAAGCAATATTTTTTGACATAATATTATTATGCTAACCCCATTTATTTAGCTCGTTTTATTTAAAAACTCACTTAATTTTGACATACTATTTCTTAAAACAAGACAATATTTGGTAACACTGTATAATTACTGCACACTATGGATAATTTATTAACTATTAGCAGACAGTTAATCATTTGTAAAGTTTCAACTCTACATTAAGAAACATTGGTAAGATATTTAGAACTAGTTTATAACCACAACTGCAAATGCAGTGTTCTTGACTTATAAACACATCTATAATGTGCTTAATGATTGTATTCTCACACTTTTTTAATGATTACTTTTTTATTACTAGATTAAATATTGCATTATTTTTCAATGCAGATATTTAAGAGGAGTATTTTATTTTTTAGATAATTTAGAATGCGAAAGTAAATGAATAATAATCTATTCAATAAACAATTATATATTTAAATTTTCAGGCATATAGTAATAATTATTCTCGATGTTAATAAATGCTTTAGTAACACAAATTCATGTAGATTTGTGAACTTATCTAAAGTGATTACTAGTTATGCTTTATAAATCCCTTTTAAATGGCAATTAAAGGCTCATATATATTTCAAAAACTAAAAAGGAGATTAATGATTAATGAGTGATAATGAGATTAATGAGTGATTCATACACATTTAGAAATAAAGGTCTAGAAATCTGTCACTTTGACAGTACCATTTTGAAAGGTGCACTTAGCTGGACATTAATGACTTTAGGTTACACTTTTGTACCTTTGAAGGTTCACTTTTGTACTATGAGGTACACATTTGTACTTTTTATGTATTAATACAAGTGGTGGGCCGTTATCTGCATTAATGCAAGACACTTATCATGTGATTAAAAAAATAATGCCATTAATCTATTCGCAAAGTTGGGTTGGGAGCTGGGTCTATTCTACGCAAGCTATGATGACTTTCACCTTGATATTTTAGCGCTGATGTAAACCTGACCGGTGAGCCATCTGACAAAACAGTGCCCTTCTGAATCAAATCAGCAGGATGCCCTTCTGGATCTTTCAGTTACTATGAAGACACTACGTAGACTACGTTTACATGGACTTCTGTAATCTAGTTATTTGCCTTAATAGACAATAATATAAATAAGGTGTTTACATTAAGTGCTTTCATGTAAGAGTTCCTTGTAATTTTGGGTGACTTTAACTGCAGTTTGGCAGTTTCACTACCACTCATGAACATTTCATTCATGCCCCCGTGACAAACTGGGGTATTAGATACAAATAATGAGTAAGGACTGGTGAGAGTATTATGGAATTTAATAACGCACGCCGAATGGTAAGAAAAAAACTTCTGCATTTCGTGATGCGTGTGTGTGCTGTCCTTTACTAACAGCCGAGTGTGTGGATCTTGTCGGAAAATATGGCGAAAAGTTCTACATGACGGTAATAGTTTGATCGCGGTGTTTAATTCAATAATGTCACTAATATTAGCATACTCCACATCTTAATTCAATTTCTGTTTAGTTCAGTTATGAATTTAGTCGGATTAAGATAATCAAAAATCGCTGTTTGGAGCTTATGTAGGCCTACAGTTCAAAATTCATGTTAGCAAACAGTTACTAAACACAAGTACATCTTATTGAACATGATTTATTTTCATCACCAATTATCATAGTAGAACAGTTTCTCAAGCAGTTTGTGATGCATTTTGTAAACAGGAGATGAGCCCCTGGTCTAATGCGACACCTGGCTTGAGAAACCCGTTCTCAAAGACTTATTATTTGGGTAGCACACATATTCTGAATGCCTTCGGCAGAATTCAAATGAGCCATTTTAATCTAGATTAATTCCAAGATTACCATGAGATTATTCTAGATTAAAAAATGTATCTATGCCCACCTATAATTAATACGTACCTTTAACAACCTGGTAGGAACAAAACTGTACCTTTCCAAAAAGTACCGTCCCAGTGATAGATTTAGTACCTTTATTTTTGAGAATGTAGCAAATACAGTTGAGGGCAAAATTATTAAGCATTTTTTTTGACTGCCTAGAGAACCACTTTTATACAATGACGTGCCTAATCACCTTAACTTGCCTACAATAAGCCTTTAAATTGCACTTTAAGCTCAATACTCGTATCTTGAAAAACATTATTTACTGTCATCATGGCAAACATAAAATCAGTTATTTAAAATTACTATTAAAACTGTTGTTGACATACAGTTGAAGTCAGAATTATTAGCCCCCCTTTTATTTTTTATTTCTTTATTAAATATTTCACAAATGATGTTTAACAGAGCAAGGAAATTTTCACAGTATGTCTGATAATATTTGTTCTTCTGGAGAAAGTCTTATTTGTTTTATTTCAGCTATAACAAAATCAGTTTTTAATTTTTTAAGAACAATTGTAAGGTCAAAATTATTAGCCCCTTTAAGCTAATTTTTTTTCGATAGTCTACAGAACAAACCATCGTTATACAATAACTTGCCTAATTACCCTAACCTGCCTAGTTAACCTAATTAACCTAGTTAAGCCTTTAAATGTCATTTTAAGCTGTATAGAAGTGTCTTGAAATATATCTAGTTAAATATTATTTACTGTCATCATGGCAAAGATAAAATAAATCAGTTATTAGAAATGAGTTATTAAAACTATTATGCTTAGAAATGTGTTCAAAACTTTTTCTCTCTGTTAAACAGAAATTGGGGAAAAAAATAAACAGGGGGGCTAATAAATCTGACTTCAACTGTATGTATATATATATATTTAAAGATTAAAATATCTTTCTGTTAAACAGTAATTGAGAAAAAATATAAAATAACAAATATTTTACAGAAGGGCTAATAATTCTAACTTGAACTGTATATATTAATTCACTCATATATTTTCTTTTCGGCTTAGTCCCTTTATTAATCAGGGGTCATCACAGTGAACCACCAACTTATCCAGCATATGTTTTACACAGCGAATGCCCTTCCAGCCACAACCCAACACTGGGAAACACCCACACAGTCTTGCACACACTCACATAGACTACAGCCAATTTAGCTTATTCAATTCACCTGTACCCCATGTCTTTGGACTGTGGGGAATGCCCAAACACCCGGAGGAAACCCAGGCCAACATGGGGTGAACATGCAAACTCCACACAGAAATGCCAACTGACCCAGCCGGGGCTCAAACCAGCAACCTTCTTGCTGTGAGGCGATTGTGCTACCCGGTCTATATAAGATAAATGAAACTGTATCAAGTGAATAATAAATATTATCTTATGTAAAAATAAAATTACTGTACATCACAGAAACAATATTATCACAGAATAATATTGAAATGTTTTCTCATAATGTTGTATTGTTAATTATAGTGTTGTTTTATTAAACATAATTTTATTATTTTTTTGTATAACATTATTAAAAAAAAAAATTATGTTGTATTTTGACACTCATTATTCAGCAATCTTATTTTTATTTTTTATTTTTATAAAAAAAAATATTTTTTGATACAATTGCAAAGATTCCATTTGATACTGAGCCTTAAAAATGTCATTTATAAAGCATAAATAGTCCTCACTTTAGATTAGGTCTCAAAACTGCATGAAGTTTAATAACATCCAGAGTAACTACAATATGACTGAAAAATATAGGCTATAAATGTTAATTTGAATAGTTTATCAATCATTAACTTGCTCATTCTGCATTATATTAAAACTCGTAAATAATGTAATACTTAATTTTGTCATGAAAAATTAATAATTAACAAAGTATGAAAATACAATCATTAGACACATTATACATGTGCTTTTAAGTCAACAATACAGCATTTTTAGTATTTATAAACTGCTTTTTAAATGTCAATTAATGTAGAGTTAATGCTTTACAAATGATTAACTATTTGCTGATGCATTATAAATTATTCATAATGTGCAGTTATTATAAAGTGTTACTAAACTTTTTGGATGAATTTCAAAATGTAGAAATGACTTATTTAAACATTTATAACAGAACAAAAATATAATCTCACAAGTGTGTGTTTGGTAGTGTATTTATTCAGAGCAACACTTTTCAATAGATCTCTATTTTAAAATTCAACAATGCATTATGTGTTAGATTTAACAATGAACAACGTTCTTCACAGAATGTATTATTCTTGGTAAAACAATTTATTCATACCTTATTTTTCCTGTTCATAATATACAATCTATCATTTATGTATACGACTATGTGTACAAAAAATGGCATGTATGATATTGTTACATTATCAGAAATAGCACAATTCATTACACATTAAAAATGAATAAAACAATTGTAAATATTTATCTGCCAAACAAGATTGATAGATTTCAGAGCTAGAATTTTATTTATTTAAATCTTGTAATACAGGGTGATTCAAAAAGAACACATCTTTGAAAATCTGTATTTAATCAAAGAAACATGATGGAATCTTGGGTAATTAATCAATGTGAAGAGTACTTAAAATGTTTTTCAGTAGAAAACAAGTTCATAGATGTTCAATATGATCCCCTCCAGACACCTGAGTGACATCAACTCGAAAGTTGTGGTATTCTTTTTGAATCACCCTGTATTTGCTACGGCAGGTCTCTTAAAAGACAATCACTCCTCTGTACATTTACAGGCCAAATGAGCTTGTGTGTTTCTCTCAGATCTTGAAGTTGCTGTTCAGATTTGTAGAAAGTCTCTGCAAAGAGTCTGGAGTTTGAAGTCTGAAACAAAATGATCAAATAATACTTCAGTTAATGAAACAAATCTGTAAAATATTGCATCAACTTTCAGAGGATATACTATAAGAAAGGTAGGAGTGTTACACAGTCTTACGACTAGTCCTCAATGACAGACAACACAGGCTCAGTAGGTGAGCATTTGGAAGCTTGCCGATCTGACCTCTGCTTCTCCGGTGTCATTGTTTCAAGCTTTGTGTGACATTCTGGGGAAAATATATACAATAAAAGCATTTCACTGAAGTGAATTACTGTATCATAGCAAAATAAGCAGCTCAACACCTACGATCAACATCATGACAACTCTCAGCAGGAAGCACCCACGAGTGGGCAAACCCGACTGAGCTCTTGTTCAGGTTTCCATTGGGTCTGCGATATTCCTGCTTGAGATCTCCATCAGCCTTTCCACAGAGTCCACAAGTCTGTCCCTTCATCCAGTCCCCAACATAAATCTGAAAAAATAGAATTATATGTTACTTTAAGTGTATTATATAAAAACCTGAAACCATGTTAAACTTGCTACCAAAATAACAACCCGCAGACGCATGTCAAAAGTAGCCCAATTCAACATGAAATCGCAGACTTGGCAACAATCTTAACTACTGAATTTATCTATTTGCCAATTTTCATTTATTTGTCAAACTGAACCAGCCCTAGGTTTCTGATTTATTATAGCTATTGATATGAGCCATGATTGTACACAAAACATAGTTTCTTTTTCAGCACCGGAAAACCAGTTCAGTCCTGGTTGTCCATGTGTGTGAATTATAAAGTGAATTTTAACCTTGTCTACTTGTAAACTATCATCTCTGCCAATTCTGTCATGCATATCCTCCTGATTGGTCAACTTCAGATTGATTGACAGGTCGGCTTCTTCAACTGCACACAACTCACATATTCAAGGCAACGGCTCCTAATTTTAAAAATCATCAGGAGCTTGTGAGCAGCTCAGCTTGGCTCATAGGTTCCTCTCGCATGGTACAAGCCACAACCAAATGAGCATCACCGATTTCCACGTAACTTTCGATGGGGAAAAATTAAAATGTGTACAAGCATACAACTGCAAAAATTTCCCTTATTTATGCCCACCATTAGTTTGAAGTCTTGTCTTTAGTTCTTGATTGTTTGGTTTCCTTAGGTACTCTTGGTTAATTAATTATGCTCACCAGTTCTTTGTTGTTTCAGTGTATTTAAGGAGCTTCGTTTATATTCTTATTATGTATGACATACATTTACTGGTTTGTCAAGTTGTCTTACCTCCCATTGGTCGACAGCATAATAGACCTCATTAAGACCATGGCCTGGTGCATAGAAAGCAACACCTGGACCTTTCTTCTCAATGTGTATGGTCCCTAAGAGAAAAACAAAATGCACACAAAAACACCGTCCTCTTCAGGAAATTGACCACTATTTCAGTAAATGTCATATTTAATTGCAAACTCTAGACTTTTATACCAAATTAAAGTTGAGAGAACTTCAACCTGTTGGGTGATGGTATGGAATTTTGTTAGTTGTTACTTCTGTCCCATTCATTTTGACCTTTATTACACTGTCCTGTTGGTACAACTGAACAGCACTGTTGTGGAAGCAAACATTTAATGTTATAGCGAGGTTTCATTTGTGAAATACTCATATGAGCATGCAGGACTTACATGTCTGCCACCTTAATGCTAAGGTCTTCATGCTTATAGACATCATCCTTTTTCATTAGGACTAAAAATTTATGCTCAGAAGTACAGTCCTGAACAAGGACTTGGTAGAAGGAAAGAGGACTTTCACAGTTATACGTCCTATGGTTGAATGTTGTCAAGATGCTTCGGACTTTGCTGCATTTAGCTAAATAGGGAAACAAAATATTCAGAAAATTATCTACTTTATATAGATTATTGTAAATATATATAAATGAAAGACCATCTTATGATACTTTACTTACCTGGACTAGCCTCTTTATAAAAGTTTTGAATTATCTTTATGACATTGTCTTCTGGATATGCCTCATAAGGCAAAGCGATTGGAAGGACCAAGTTTGTCTTTGACAAGGTCATCTGCGAATTCACAAATTACAGAAAGTGCTGTCGAAAGGCACGGTAAACCAATCAATCAATTCCTACTTACCATTGGGGTCTTGATAATAATATCCAATGTTCTTATATTTGGAACAAGTATAATTAGTTCTATCTGTCTCTCAATGTTTTTTTCATTGCTAATGGCAAGTCCAGTCATTTCCGCTGCACCAGGAATGTATTCAGCCACACTTAAAAAGTAAAGAAAAATGTGTTGATATGTTTAGATTCACTAAGTGGAAAGTCTTCAAAATGAATGATTCAAACCTCTTGGAATAGGCGGTAACGAATCTGGGCACCTTCTCACACTTAACTTTGAGATAGACCATAGGACTTGGACCATGTTGGCCAGTCCCACCATTGATGGTAATTGCATATTTTGGGCTCTTTGCTCCCCAAGCCATTTTTGCCTAAATAAAAGCAAATTATTTACTTAAAAAAAACAAAACTGAAGTTTACTTTCCTGCTCCTGGAGAGTCACTGTCCTGCAGAGTCTAGCTCTAATCACACTTAAAGAGGTTTAATGGAAACCTCCAGGCAGGGGTTAAGACTAAACTTTACAGGACTTTGGCACTCCAGGAACAGGACTGGACATATTACAGAATGAGGTAACTGAAAACCATTTCACTGAATTTCTTACAACAATTTTTTGCTTGCTCATCAGCATGGCATCAGCACACATCTTCCAGTTGTCCTTTGCTGCAATGGAAACCACAATCATCTGCACCCTTGAGTTGGGCCGGTCCAGATAAGCAGTCAGCTGGTACCCTAATAACTTGCGATCAACTCTGACAACACGTCCAATAATAGCAACTATTGGAGGAACCGAGTCTACAAGTGATGTAGTCTGCAGACACGTAAAGACATATATGACTTAATTGTTAAATTATTTATTATTTTTATTGTTATTAATGATATGTATAAAATCTAAATTGCAGATGGGAACTACACACCCCCTCATGAATGGCCTTGGAACTTTCCTTGCTTTGTTCACTCAAGAGTTTCTAATCATCCAACATTAAATGAAAATAGTTGTAACAATAATACACTGCATGATTTTAGTCCTAATTGTCAGCTCACTGACAGTTCAAGGTCTATTTTTGACTGGCCATTAGGCTATTTTTGTTGCAAAAACAAGGCAACCCTGGTGAGGAAGGACTACTGTGTAGTGTGAAAGAACAGCTATCAGTTTACATTGAATGGGTGGATTAATAAATAGAGAATTCTGGAATTATCTTTCAAGAGTTCACACTTAGCTGATGATTGATTATGAAGCATGTTTGGCATGCTGTCCCGGGAGAGAGCCCTGAGCTCATAAGATCCTTGAGCCCAGGGCCCCCTCCTATTTATAAGGCGAGAGGGGAGTTTGAGCTCAGGTAGGTCTCGAGAACTCCCCCGCTTATTATAAGGCTAATGGCAATTAGGAATTGCTGATTAACAGCTCATCAATGGTGCCAATTTGGCCTGGTCAACTATGTCACATGTCTTTGGACTGTGGGAGGAAACCGGAGAACCCGGGGAAAACCCACGTGAGCTGGGGGAGAAGATGTATGCTCTGCACAGAAACGTCTATTGGCCAAGAATTTGAACCAATGACATTCTTGCTGTGAGGCAACAGTGCTAAACTCTAGGTTATCATGCCACCCTGTCAAGGAAAAGAGGGAGGAGTAGGGGTGAAAGGGGGAATTTTTCAAGATGAAAATAACTAAGGTAAGAAACTCTGATTATTTATAGTGAGTTAGGAATCATCAAATTGGTGAATCCTGCGTTGCTCATGCAGGACCAGCTGTGGACAATCATAAGCATATGATCCTCTCAAAATTAGTTTATAAATAAACTGCACTTTTGATAAAGAGAAAACTTACCTCAGACAGATGGGAGTTGGAAGAGCGAACAGAACTGCTGGAACTAAAGCTGTGCCTGCTGGAGCTTGGTGCAATATGGAATTTATTATGGTTAAAGAACTGGGAGCTATAGTCCCTTTTTCTACCCTCCAGGATTTCCCTTAGTTTCTGCAGGACGGTCTTGACCTTGGGAGGCTTTACGTAAACATTGTTAATTTCTTTAAGGAGCTTTTTAGCAGCTCTGGCACCCAGTTGGACCTCTAGTTCTAGTCCCTCAACAGCAGGGCCGTCGGCTGTCAATAATAAAAATAATAATAATAAGGTGAACATTATTTTAAATAATTCAAGATAAATTTTGATGTCCTGCATAGTCTCTCACACTTGCCTCGAGCTATGTTAATATGTATTCCATGCTGTCCAATCATGTTATAAAGTGTGGTGTTTTTAATAAAGGCAGCATTACAGGACAAAACCTCCATGCATGTTTTGACCCCAATGTGAGGTACAACAAAACAAAGAGTTTTGTGAACTGGAACAATACTCCTCAGTTCAGCATCCTTGACAGGTGGCATAACAGGTTCAGATGACTACAGGCATAAATGAAATGATTAGCATTGTAGAGATTGCCAGAATTTTGAACATGTATTTAGTCAAGCAAATCTCTTACTATCTTACCAAAGCTTCAGGTGACATGATGGATGTAATTGTGTTTTGGGAATTCTGCACAACTACCATCTTTGGTACAGTGGGTGTAATTATCTGTACATTGACATCCTTAATGTTTCCAGCTGCTGATAAAGTTTCGAAACTAGTGTTGAACAAGAAGCACAAAATGTCATTTATGAGATACACAGTGGTAAACTGATGGAGACAATTGTGAACTGTTACGTACTGTGCAGTCACAGCATGCACTGGAAGTGCAATAGGAAATGTCTGCAATTTGAAATTCGCATTTGGGATGTCAAATTTTGCAACCACTTTTAGAGGCATCATTGTATGAATCTTTCCTCTGGCAATGGAAGCAGCCTGAATAAAACCTGTGTTTAGTCCAGCTACAGCAAAAGCCTGCAAGGCAATGCTTGGTGAAATTTCAGCAGACAATTTGACATCCGTCTTCATGAGATGAGCAACACTGGTGGATTCAGTTAGAGGTGGTGTAATAATTGCCTGGACTGGACAAGATGACAATAAGTTTATAAAGTGCAGTACAAATACAGAATGTACATGCATGCTCTTATTCTAAAACTTCAAATAGACTCTTAGAAGCTTTTTGTTTTACCCTTTAGATTACCAGCAACAATGGCGGCAGCATACAAACTTAACTCCATGGGTACACCAGCTGCTGATGGGAAGATACGACGAACTTCACCTATCAGCAGGGGCTTTCCATAGCTGAAGACAACGCCATTCTGCAATTTTTTAAGAGCCTCCTCTACCAGTTCAGCCCTATGACCTTCAGTAGTGAGCTGTAATAGAAATTTAACTCTTAGTTTCATAATAAATGTTTAGGAACAAAATATAAATTAGTTCAAACATGACAGCTTATGTTTACACTGCATGATTTTAGTTCTGATTTTCTCTTGCCAACAGGTTTTGGAAAATCGCAAACAAATGCCCGAAATCACAAATTGATGCTTGTTTATGTGAGCAACAATTGCTGTATCAAAGACTGAAACACATTGGCAGTGACATGCAGCTAATGAGAGAGCAAAATACAGGACAGTGAGAATATCAGGGAGTAGTTGTAGACTACAATATCATAAGTTTACAATGACATTAAACTGAAACAAAACAGAAACCTTTGCAGCAGCACATTACAAGAAATATTCATTGACCTCCAACTCTCAACTTTGATCTTGTTATTTCCTTATCACTTCTCACATGTGCTTGCAAGCCAAAGTTGTCAGCAGCAACTGAATGCTTCGCCAGAGAGTCATGCAGTGTGAAAACAACTGTGATCTGACAACTTTGACACTCATGCAGTGTGAACTTGTCATTACTTCAATTTCAATTTTATTGCTATGCTCCACCTGTAATGCCTGTTCAAGAACTGCTTTGTCAACATTCGCAAATGCAATCTCTTGTCCAAAAAGTTTAATGTAGATCGAGCCCATGTGCTGCTTCTTTGACAAGGTCTTGAATGATTTCAGCTGAAATATACCAAAAAGACAACAACATACATGAAATTGTTAACAGAAAATGTCTTTACAATATGCTTCACCTACAGCCTCAAACAGCTGCCTAATCCTTGGCTGCCCATCCTCATTCAGAAATGGAGATTTCAGAAGAACCTCCTGAATCCCATCAGTTCTGATGCCAACCTGAATGAGAGGTTTGGACTTTAGTGAGGTGCAGTGGGAATTTAGGAAGCTTCTGAAATAGAGGAGTACTGTATCATCATTGCTACTCACCTCAAGAACATCAGCAGCCGCTCCAGCCAGGTAAGCATATACTTTAGCTACAACAGCTCTCGGCAGGATAGTGGTGGCATCGTTGATGAAGAAAACACTACCAGCAGCACCAGCCATTAGAGGGTCTAAACAATTAAACTAAATAATTTCAGAGAAAAACATTACCTGCCATGCAACACCACTGGACATCAAAATAACTTTCTTACACGTATAGCCATCCAAGAGAAATGCTTTGCTGTAAAGAAGGCTAAGTTTGTCCAGTTTGGGGCTTAGTATCTTGATGGCAACATTGCAGGCAATGGCGCTAAAAAAGACCAAGGTTGATGTTGAGATTTTTAATATATATATACAGTGCAGAATTATTAGGCAAATGAGTATTTTGACCACATCATCCTCTTTATGCATGTTGTCTTACTCCAAGCTGTATAGCCTCGAAAGCCTACTACCAATTAAGCATATTAGGTGATGTGCATCTCTGTAATGAGAAGGGGTGTGGTCTAATGACATCAACACCCTATATCAGGTGTGCATAATTATGAGGCAACTTCCTTTCCTTTGGCAAAATGTGTCAAAAGAAGGACTTGACAGGCTCCGAAAAGTCAAAAATAGTTAGATATCTTGCAGAAGGATGCAGCACTCTTAAAATTGCCAAGCTTCTGAAGCGTGATCATCGAACAATCAATCGTTTCATTCAAAATAGTCAACAGGGTCGCAAGAAGCTTGTGGAAAAACCAAGGCGCAAAATAACTGCCCATGAACTGAGAAAAGTCAAGCGTGCAGCTGCCAAGACAACTTGCCACCAGTTTTGCCCTATTTCAGAGCTGCAACATGTAGACATGGCCAAGGTAAGAAAGGCTGAAAAACGACCACCACTGAACAAGACACACAAGCTGAAACGTCAAGACTGGGCCAAGAAATATCTCGAGACGGATTTTTCTAAGGTTTTATGGACTGATGAAATGAGAGTGAGTCTTGATGGAGCAGATGGATGGGCCCGTGGCTGGATCGGTAAAGGGCAGAAAGCTCCAGTCCGACTCGAAGTGGAGAGGTGGAGTACTGGTTTGGGCTGGTATCATCAAAGATAAGCTTGTGGGGTCTTTTCGGGTTGAGGATGGAGTCAAGCTCAACTCCCAGTCCTATTGCCAGTTTCTGGAAGACACCTTCAAGCAGTGGTACAGGAAGAAGTCTGCATCCTTCAAGAAAAACATGATTTTCATGCAGGACAATGCTCCATCACACGCGTCCAAGTACTCCACAGCGTGGCTGGCAAGAAAGGGTCTAAAAGAAGAAAAACAATTGACATAGCGTTCTTGTTCACCTGATCTGAACCCCATAGAGAACCTGTGGTCCATCATCAAATGTGAGATTTACAAGGAGGGAAAACAGTACACCTCTCTGAACAGTGTCTGGGAGGCTGTGGTTGCTGCTGCACGCAATGTTGATGGATTCTGTCAGTGTTTTGATCTGTTCACCATGGATGGCAGGCTTTTGAGTGTCTTTGCAAAGAAAGGTGGCTATATTGGTCACTGATTTGTTTTTGCTTTGTTTTTGAATGTCAGAAATGTATATTTGTGAATGTTGAGATGTTATATTGGTTTCACTGGTGAAAATAAATAATTGAAATGGGTATATATTTGTTTTTTGTTAAGTTGCCTAATAATTCTGCACAGTAATAGTCACCTGCACACACAGATATCCTCCTAAAATAGCTCAAACTAAAAACAAACTAAAAACTACTTCCAAAAATATTCAGCTTTGATATTAATGAGTTTTGGGGTTCATTGAGAACATGGTTGTTGTTCAATAATAAAATTAATCCTCAAAAATACAACTTGCCTAATAATTCTGCACTCCGTGTATATTGAAAAATGTTTCAGAGTTTGTTTGTGTAAACTCACATTAAAGCAAAATCAGGTGCTGTGCTTCTTGCCAAGGCTTTCATGTGAGAGTATGTAAAACTGGACACTTGTAGATTTTTTTCTGATTGGAGACCACGTGCAAGAGTAATAACCAGACTTATGCTTGGTTTTGTCTCAAAAATCACAATCCACGAGAGCATGCGTAGCTCTGGGTGAAGATCTTTGTTCAGAAAAATTTGCAGAGCTACATTCTGGACCTGAAGTGCACAGTAAAATCCATACAGTGTTGAGTCTCACATAATCATTATGTCAAAAAAAATAAATAAATCACATCTCAAAAAATCTGACAAACCTGTTTAGATTCCTTTTTGGCAAGAGCCTTCAGAGTCAAAATGGCATCCACTTGAACTCTCATGGGAAACTGAGGTATGTGTGTCCCAAATACTGGTAGAAATTTTGTGATGTATTTGATGCTAGCAGGGTGAGCGGCATTGCCCAGTACTTTAAGAATCAAGGTGATCTCTGCAATGTCAGCCTTTGCAGACATCCTAGCAGCAATCTCATGAATATGCTTGAAGTACAAAAAGGAAGTTGGCGGCATATCTACACATGCAGTCAAACAAATCATTTAGTGAATTCACTTTACCTTTAAAAGCTCGACTGGACATTCAAGAGCACCACTGCAATATCGGGCAATCATTGTCCCATAACCAAGCATCGCAATTGTACGTAGAACTGGGGTTTCTTGAACTTTATGATGCAAAGCCAGGCCCTTTCGTGATTACACAATGTATAGAGCAAGTTCAGACATTATCTGGCACACTAAATTAAAAGTTTTAGAAATGTAATGTTTGTTCAGATATGAAAGTACGCACAGAGTACATCTTAATGGTGTCCAAATTAGCGGTGACCATGTGCACAGCAACCAGAAGGACCTGAGTGAACTCAGGAAAAGAAAGTTCACCTGCCAAGAATGTCTTCTTGATGAATTTTAAAGCAGCTAGTGTGCCAACTGCAGGAATAGCATCTAAAATCCATTTCCTTAGAGAAGGATAAATGAGTTACATTTAAAATAATAATCGTTTTATTCTGTGAAAATGAAATTTTGTGTACCTGAAATTCGGCCTAGTTTTAAACTGAGACCATATTCCCTCAACAGCATCCACACTCGCAAAACGCATAAGCTGGATAAGGTGGATATATTTCAGAGGTACATCTTCATGGACTTCTTCTAGTTTTTTGGTTGCCAGATGATTCAGAGCATCTACTATCTTAAAGGAAGATGCTAAATTTAAGTCACATTATGAAAAATAATCTTTCTTTAATTTGGCATTTAGTTATTAACACTTTTAACCCACAAAAGATAAAATAACAATATGAAATATGTTCTTACTTGAGCCTGTGCATCACTTATTGTCATGAGCTGAATGGGACTCCAGTGTGTTTCAGTGCTGAATTCATACTGTAAAGTTCCACAAGCTAAATAGTCAGCACTGATTGGAATTATGTCAGTTGTCATTATCTCCAGAAAGGTCAAAGTTTGTCTGAAATGTTAAAAATATAAGTACACAAAACAATTTAAACAGATAATAAGATACAGATAAGTGTGCAGGAACACATGTTTTACCTTGTTTCCATCTGGGTAGCATCACCAATCTCATATTGAGGTGTAAACTGATGAATCTCTTGGACGGTTGCTTCAGTTATCATAACACCATTTGGAGCTGGCTTCATGGTGTAGCTGTAGGTTGCAGCTCCAGAGTAACTCTTTATTTTCTGTTTAATAATTAGTAAGTAACAGAATATTTGGGGAAATATGTCAACAGTAACAATTCCAAAAATAATACACTGACCTCTGAAAGGCAGTTTGGAGTGAAAACAATCAAGGTTCAAGTGTCATTTTAAACACAATATTTGTCCAAAAAAATACATTTCTGTAAAAGCCTGGTGGAATGAATGATTTCCTAAGAAAAGTGATGGACACTTTTTCTGCCATTATATTTTCCACATGTTAAATTTGTAATGTATATAATACAATAAGGCATAGACGTGCCTTCCCAAGAACAGCCCTATACCCCACAACCTTCATCACTCTCTGATGTAAACCCTTCTAAGGGATTAACCCTCGGTTGGAAACCAGATTTTAAGCATCCCTGTAAAAGTAGTTTTATGAACTGACCTGCAGGCATTCAATACACTTCTCAAGGTAGGACAAGCCAACATCCATCCTTATCCTCTTATGGCAAGAGGAAAGATCCTTGGACTTGGTAATGTTGGTGTGGTTGTTTTCCTCATCTTCACTAATCACATATTGGGTCTTGCAAATACCTTGAACTCCATCCTAAACAGAAAAACATTTACACTTTGTTTTAAGAGCCAAGGGGAAGGCCTAGGCATATGGCAATGCATAGGCGTATAAAACAGAGTTGGGATTGGTCCTTAATTTCAGTCAGTCTCACCTCCTGAATCTCATAGACATTCTGGGTGTTCTTAAGGTTGAGCTGAAAGATGTTCAAAATTCCCCTGTACAGGTTGACAATGGTAGTTGGGACCAAACCTGGTGCGAATAGCTTTCCTACCTCACCATTGGTGTACTCAAACTTAATAGGAGTCTGAAGCTGAGCAGCCAGTTCTGAGGTGAATTTAGAAGTGACAAAAGTATCCTCGGGCCAGATACCACTGTATTCAAACAACTGAGGATTCAAGAGCTGAAACAAATCGGTAGATCTTGAGCTTCTTTGCAAAAACAATAGGTGGAGCCAGTAAGACAAAGCTCAACAGGGACTTCACACTGGACAAACATATTGGAGATACATGGCCAATGCTACATTTTTGGGAACCACAAAATATATGCCTGAGGCTATGTCTGCTTGCAGTTTTTGTTTTGACAAATCCATTAGAGGCTGCTGTGTACATTTTTGACAATCTCAAATACGCTACTGCAGAATGTTGTCTCATACAGCCTATTTGCATGTCCTTCTCACAAATCCACCAGAGGGTGCTATGTACATTTCTGTGAATGTCAATGTTCTTTTCATATCCTTGAAAGAGAATCTGGAATCCATCCATGTGTCTTAGATCTTTTTCAAAAGCCAACTAGAAGTAAAAAAGCCATTGTGGCTATGTGCTTTTACCTTGAGTTAACACATAATTTTTTGCCGTTGTTTTGCCTGGTTTCTGGAACCATCCTTTGCCAGACTCAGAACCCCAGTTCACTATATCTCCCAAGTCCAACACCGTACAGGGCAAGCTACCTAATCATTCCAGAAAAAAAACTTCTATACAGAGGTATATGGTCAGCAATAAACCAAAAAGAAAAAGAAGTTGCTGGTGCCGTCATATTGTCCCGTTTCACAAACATAGCCCTGAGCACACATTTCAGTTTCCAAAACTCTAGCCTTGGGCACATATCCCCAATGAGTCTACTTTAGAGAAGTTTCCAACCAAGCACAAGAGTGATGCAAGTGTACATTGTTTGGGGAAGTCATCTCATACACAAGATCTGGTGGCTAGTTCTTATAACCTATAGCAGCCCAGTGTGAAAGCACCTCAAGTTGCCATTAAATTCCTTTGATACCTTAAGCAGGAAAGTATTATCATCTGCAGCACTGATTAAAACTTTGCTGTTGATCTTAATGCCAGCTCGAGCCAGATCTTTCTGGTGAAGACCACTGAAGAGCAAAGCCTCATATCTGTACACATAGGTCTGCGGCCCTGCCAAATGAGGAACTAAATGTGCAAAATAATATTATACATGCTTACGTAAAATATAATTTTTTTTCATTGTAAATAATGTTGGTTAAGACTGCTTACCAAGATTCATCTGCTGACTTGCTGAAATGTCGAAGAAAGCTGTAAATGAAATAATCATAATAATATAATCTACATTGGTAACTTTTTATAAAGTAAGATATTGTAAATTCTAGTAATTCAACTTACCCACAAGGGCAATAGTCAAAGCTGTAACAAGAGTTTTCATAATCAGTAGTTCTGCAAACACACCATCAGTCAAGCTTTTGCTGGCAAAATACAGATCTCAAAATGTATGATTAACTAAGAGGAATCAGCCGGTTGTGTTTCTACTCCCACCAGCTCATTGGTCTAACATTGCAATTCAGGTTAACCTGACTTTAGTGCTTGGAATCACGTGACATCGATGACTGGAGTAATGGCTGCTGAAAAGTATGCCTTTAATCAATGGAATACATTATATTCTTTTATTTTTTTATTTCTTTTATTTTTTTACATTTCTTATTGTAGAAAAATCACTTGAAATTAACATGAAAAGCTTTTTCTGCGTCGAGTGAAAGTATACATGTGTCAGAGACTTCCCTCTATTCATACAGAATGTTTAAAACTCGCCTGATATTATGAGTAGGCAAAATTTTTTGCGATGATCTTTGCATCAGTATTAAGTAGGGAAAGTGGCCTGTATTATCTCGCATTTGGCAGGAGATTTATCAGGTTTAAAAATTAAAGTAAGGCGTTTCTTAATGTGGGTGGTAAATATCCATTTTTAAATGATTCAACATACATTTCTTTACGAGGACCAACCAATTTATTTTTAAAAAGTGTATACATATCAATTGGTAGCCCATCAGGGCCTGCTGTTTTGCCATTCTTTAGGTTTCTAAGATTTCACTTTTTTACTATTATTTGGTCTAAACAATTTTTATCATCTTCTGATATACGTGGCAGCTGATGATCATTAAGAAACTGGACTTGGTCTTCAAAGTATTGTGCTGACTCAGATTTTTACAGCTCTTTATAAAAGAGAATGAAAGCATTATCTCTGAAGGATTAGATTTTAGTTCACCATTTAGTGTTTGAATACTATTAATGGCTTTTTTTTTTGTCTCCAGTTCTTTTAATTTGGAATACATTATATTCTAATACATATTCACATATAAATCATTTAAACTTCACAACATTACTGCTTTTATTGTGTTATATCACAAACAGATGACCAGTAGTATACATAGATGCATAGCTACATAACCCAAATCAAGTAAAACACCATGACTGCATCAGACAAAACCACCAAACAAAAAACTATTAGGTGGACATGACAAAAAAAGAATAATGCAAACCCATATATTTCATGTTAAATGTATAATATTCAGAGGCTGCATCTTTCAAGGACCTAATTTTTACTTGGATATTTACAGTAATGTTAAAAAGCAAACACTTAAAAATTAACAGCTTCCTAAGAAGCAATTTTACAGTTAACACTTTTTTGAAAGTAGATTAATTGACTTAAGTGAACACATTTAGAGAATCATGTATTGTTTTCATACACACAGGTTGGGGTTTTGCAATGGGGAGTAAGAACAATGTAAATGAAAACCCAATTGTGTTATCCTACCTACTACATGGCAATTTGCCACCAAAAATAAAATAAATAAATGGACATGAAATGTTGATTTGAGTTGTAACTACTCAATAATCCAGTTATTGTGTAGTTATACATGAGAATCGCAATGCAGAAATCGATTATTAGGAACTGGTTAATTCTACAATTTCTATCTACAAAATACAGTATCATGATTAACTCACAAGAGGGCAACAGTGTCATTTAAACATTACTGTGGCATAAGGAACACTCTCTGTTTCTATGCTGTCAGCTGGATATTCAGCTGTAGGGTTTGAAGGTGTGGGTTTTGTGGTAAACCTAATGCTGTAATAGTGAACATCTGGATTGTCAGCATCTGCTTTCTGTCTGAGCTCACTGGATACAGCATCAATGTGCACTGTGTCATACTGGTGGAGCAAAAACAGTAAGAGGAACGTTAGCATTGGAAATACACTTGTGTAAAGTTGAATTTGATTTAAACAATTCTTACCTGCACCTCTTCTTTTTCAGCCCTCCGGGGTTTAAAACAATGTACACCTTCTCCATCTTAAAGAGATAAAACCATTATTTATATGTATTCTACTGGGCTGCGAGTGCTTGATTCTGATTGGGTGATGAACGTTCTAAGGTGTACAGATATTTTCAACCCAGGCTCATTCTGATCACGTACCCCTATATACATTTCTGGAGGTCACAAAATACGTCCCAGGAGATACGTTCACCAGAAACTGACGTGTATGTTTTTTTCAGATCTCAAATTTCTCTTGCGAGTGCCATTCGCAACTGCTGTTCTCATTTAAATTCACCAGAGGTCGCTGTCGACTGACTGATCGACCGACCGATCAGCCCACCCACCCCCTTCCCTAAACCCAACCAATAATGTTTTAAAAAGCACTGATTGACCCGCCCACCCTCTTCCCTAAACCCAACTGACAGTGTTTTAAAAAGCAATCCAGTAAAAGAAGAGCCCTAGCAGCAGCCTGATTTTTACCACATTCTCACCTGGTTATTTGGTTGTTTTATTTTTTAGCCTTTGTTTTTTGTCTTACCTGCTTTCTGGAACCATTCTTCACTGGACTCGAACCCCGTTGTCGCGGTCAACTCCACTCTGTGTCTCAAGTCCGCCGACATACGTGTCAAGCTACCGTACAAACTGGTAACAGCGGAAAAGCTGTCCATGTGGAGGTAAGCAGTCAGCGGGTAAGCGAGAAAAGGAACGGCATCATACCACCCCGTAGTGTTAGTTTTGAAGATAAAATGCAGCCATACATAGCTCTGGCTACATAATTCGCAATCTTCAGACATGTATATAGGGCTATATTTTTAGAATGAGCCTAAGTTGGTTATTTTCTGGTAAACGCAGAGCTAAAATTGTTCCAGGCAAGTCTTCAGTGCATTACAGTTCCATATTACTACAGAGAAAATTCAGTAATTTCAAAATCTACAACTGTCAAACATCACAATAATACAAACCAAAAGGCTTTAGTTGAGATGCTTAAGAAATTAGAACTGCACACAGTAGTTGTTAAATGACCTGTCTTGAAATACAACATCTAAAGAATGTAAGCGATAGATAGATCGATAGATAGATAGATAGATAGAAAGAAAGAACATAATATATTTTTTTATTCACTGACCTAAACCACAGGACTCCAATGAGCGCAAAACTCAAAAACACACACAGTACGACTGCAGTGTTTCGTAGTGCTGTGCTTTCCTTTAGGCCTGTACAAGAAATTAATTATACCACAAATTGAGAAGATCAACTGAAGCACATGTATGATAGAGATGATTACCTCTTACAGCACAGGAGAACTCTTGAAGCTCTTCATTGCTGACTGAGTCCAGGTACAGCTTGTTGTCTTTAGTGAATCCATCTGTTACCTGCCGTCCGTTCTTGTACCAGATGTAAGTGTGTTTGTTACTCAGAGTGCATTTAGTTGAACAGCTTAATATCACTTTTTCTCCCTCTGATACAGTGTGTGGTCTGCTTATCACCTGTGTATCTGAAAAATACGAGTAACAGTCAATAGCTTGTCATCACAAGTAATATGATAATACTATCCTTGTACCTGTAACGGTGAGAATGACTCCAGGTAAACCAGAGTATGTTCCTCCAGTTTTGTCAGTGATGATCCTGAATCGATATTCTCCAGAGTCGCTGATCTTGAGCTCTTTGATTCTCAGTTTGTTCTCCACAAACTCCACACGACCAGCAAACTGATCCTCCTCACGCAGATCCCTGAAGACTCCAGTCTGACCGTAATGCCAGAATGTTTTATTCACAGTATAATCAGAGGGATGTGAGTATGTGCAGGAAATGTCTACTGTTGAGTTTATCAAAGCACAGACTCTTCTAGAGGTGTAAGACACATCCCAGCAACCACTTTTAGAAACACCTGAAAGAGTAACAGATTAATACAACATTCACCCTTTAAACTCATCTGTTCATATTTACACTTCGATGATGTAACAGTATTGCACTGTTGTTATTATTTGACACTTACACACGGACGAGGAGGGATTTTTCAAATATCGATCAATAGAACAGGAATAACAGTTAGGATTTCTGCTGATTGATAACATGTTTCTGGATCCTGTATATTTTAAATAATGTCCATCCTTCTTCCAGTAGTAATACCAAGATTCAGAGGTACAGGAAGAATCACAGGTCAGTTTTACCTTCTGATCTGTTGAGTCTGTAGATTCAGGATTCATCTTCACCTGTAGGTCTAAATTACCATAAAAGTAAGACTACTTAATGCCAAATGCAATCAGCTTATGCCTAGTTCACACTACAGGATTTTAAGCCTGATTTGAGCCCGATCTGGAAGTTAACAAGCTCGCCGACAGATCGCGCTGTGATCGGGGAAAAATCTGCGGGTGCACGGCGCTCGGCAGTCTTTATGTGTGAACTACTGAACAACGAGTCAAAGAGGCTCGCTGAAGCGTCGCCGACACCTCGCAGACTGAAATCCAATATTTAGCATGCTGAATATTCCAGAGCAGTCGGCCGACTCGACCCCACGTGTGGTCAGATGTAGTGACGAGCTGCAGCCAATGAGAGAGCATATCAATGGCCGTGTGTTCAGGAGCTGAACAGAAACGTCTTTGATTGGCCAGAATGGGCATCCATGCACTCGCTTCATTCTGTGTTAACACGGACATGAGAGTAGGCTATATTAACAGTGGAACTAGAGTTCTGTAACTATTAGAATTACCATAATGGTCATTCTGACCTTTCTCACATCATATACTGTATACATTCAAAACTTCTATTTAGATATTAAAAATAAGCTTTGAATGTCTGTCATCATATTTTATGACAGCATTACCCTAAAAATATTATCTTTTTTGGTAATACAGCCTATAAATATGTAGTTAAGATACTAGAACATGCAAAGGTCTGAGCCTCGCTTTCATTTTCACTTTCAAACAGGAGCTATTTCGCGGCACAGAATATGCTGTTTTGAAAGATATATCTGAAGTAAATTTATGTTTTTGTTATCAGAAAGTTTTGTTTATTTTAGCAGGAAGTTGTGAGGTAAAGAAATACATGCACATATAAAGTCACAGTGAAAAGTAGCAGATATGCATGCAGTCATTTTAACCAATATGATAATTAAAGGCAGAAATGCTCAGTTCTTTACGGTTTTGTAATTTAAAAAAATAACAATGTTAGAAAGACATACACAGATATTTAGAAAATGTCAGAGTGTTATAGATATGTTAGTTTTATTTCAAAGAGTTATAAAATTACAAAATTAAAAACACTCTGTGTATCTTTCCACTTGAACTTTGCAGATGGGTGATTGATTCACTGATGCATCAGCTGACTGATGATGTTTTTAAATGCTCCCTTGAAAGCTTGAAACGCTGTCAGTGATGTAATCAGCACACAAGCAGCCTATAGTGTTCAGCTTTTTCTGACGACTCCTCTCTCAAAATTTCATTGGCTGTGGTTTGGTAGCTTGACTGAACTGTTGGCAAACAAGATGTTGTCAGATCATGTAGTGTGTGACCCCCCTCTTGTTGATCATTTACGTAGTGTCGCGTAGTGTGAACACCACAATGATTAAAAGACACAAAATCAAGTCATGTAGTGTGAACTGCACAGCGATCTGCCGATGCTTAAAATCCTGTAGTGTGAACTAGGCTTAAAGAGCCCAAAATCTAGACTGAGTTTCACCTGTGACTGTTAGATTGATGGCGACTGAGGCGAGATGTTTATCTCCATCCTTCATGATGAACATGAGCCGATATTCTCCAGAGTCTCGCTCTCTCACATCTGATATTGTGAGCTCTGAGTTGTAATTATTGATGGACGATTTCACTCGTCCTGAGTAGTCAGAGTCTAATGTCAAATCTTCAGCTTCATTGTTTATTCTCCAGTTTGTACTTTGTTTCTGACTGAACCAGAACACAGTTTTCATGTTGATGTTGTTATGGCACTTCAGTGTCACCTCAGATCCCTTCACAGCACAAATACTCTCTTCACTACAGCTCACAGGGTGATATTTTAATGTAAGGGTGTCTGAAGATGAAGACGACATTTGATTATTGAAATGCAGTTTAGAGTCAGAGATGAAGTCCAGACTCAACAATCTCATGAACAACCACCCAATCATGTACAGCAAGTCATTTAACCTTAAGTTCTTCGACTTACAACTTTATCAACTGTTGATCTTTATTCTTTAACTTACAAAGTTGTTTTAAAATATTCAGTATAATAACACTTTATTAAAACTGCATAATAACAATCATTTATGAAGCATTAAACAATTGTTAGTTCATCATTTGTTAAGCATTAACTACGTTAATAGACATGAATAAACACTTTAGGTACAGTAACACTACAATAAGGTTTTATTAGTTAATGTTAGTTAATGCATTTACTAACGTGAACTAACTATGAACAATACATGTATTACAGTATTTGTTCATGTTATTTAACATTAGTTAATGAAAATACAGTTATCATTAGATCATGTTAACTCACAGTGCATTAACTTACGTGAACAAGCATGAATTTGGATGTTATTAATGCATTTGAAAATGTTGAACTATGATTAATAAATGCTGTACAAGCATTGTTCATAATTAATGTTAGTAAATACATTAACTAATA
Organism: Danio kyathit; assembly: GCA_903798195.1. Taxonomy (NCBI): domain Eukaryota; kingdom Metazoa; phylum Chordata; class Actinopteri; order Cypriniformes; family Danionidae; genus Danio; species Danio kyathit. The sequence continues at coordinate 33,088,369 of LR812540.1, forward strand.
AAACCTTGTCGTAAAGTGTGACAACGGTTTATAAATACAGATACAAATGCTGTGTTCTTGACTATGTATAATGTACTTAATGTCTATAATGTCTAGTTATTTCAGAATAGTTGGTTGTTTTTAAGGGCAACGCGGTGGCGCAGTAGGTAATGCTGTCGCCTTACAGCAAGAAGGTCGCTGGTTCGAGCCTCGGCTGGGTCAGTTGGCGTTTCTGTGTGGAGTTTGCATGTCCTTTCTGCGTTCGCGTGGGTTCCCTCCGGGTGCTTCGGGTTCCCCCAAAGACATGTGGTACAGGGGAATTGGGTAAGCTAAATTGTCCATAGTGTATGAGTGTGTATGGATGTTTCCCAGTGATGGGTTGCAGCTGGAAGGGCATCCGCTGCGTAAAACATGTGCTGGATAAGTTGGCGGTTCATTCGGCTGTGGCGACCCCAGATTAATAAAGATACTAAGTCGAAAAGAAAATGAATGAACAAATGAAATTGTATCAATTGAAAAATAAATATTTGCAATCTTATCTATAACAAAACTATTGTACAGTTTAAACAGCTGAATAACATTGAAATGTTTTATGTTGTTCGATTATTATATTGATGTTGTTTTATCAATTTTCATGTTGTATTTATAGTCTATTTAGCATAAATAGTCTATTTAGTAAATTTAGACTAGGACACAAAACTGCATGAAGTTGTGTTAATAAAGCATTTCTTAACATACAAAGTATGTTCGTTCATTCATTTTCTTTTCGGCTTAGTCCCTTTATTAATCTGGGGTCGCCACAGCAGAATAAACCACCAATTTATCCAGCATATGTTTTACGCAGCGGATGCCCTTCCAGCTGCAACCCATCACTGGGAAATGTCACGCTGGTAGACAAGACAGAGATGGTTATCTTTTCACAGTATTTATTCAAACGTAAAGTCAATAATCACACAGGGAGTATAGCGGGCTGATTACTGTGCTCTTGTGATCTTCGCTCACAGTACTGAGAATGTCAACAGTGGATGATATCCAGCGCAATGATAGTTCGCTCACTGAAGACACAGTAGGTGAGTATGTAGACACACAGTGCATCTAGTAGATCGTAGATCTTCTGGTAAACACATCACAAGTGTAAGCACTCCTTAAATCACAGGGAGAAGGATCGTGAAGCATGTAAACAGTCATCCGTTGGTGAGGATATAGGCACACTGTTCATGTGAGTGAATACAGATCTTCTAGTGAATCTCAGATAAGTAAATATCACTTCCCTTTATCAGTATGAAGGACTCGAAGACTCATAAGGAACATCCATGGAAGAAAATGAAGGAGCGTGGAAGAGGACAACCATCTGACTTCAATACCGGCCGAGGAATGAAGGGATAAGGTGAGCTTATGTAGTGTTCTTGATGAGGGGGAACAGGTGCAAACCATTAGAAGGCTGGTGAGAGTTCACGGGATTGGATGGAGGTGGTTTGAGATGGTGAACGTTGATTGGGTGAGCAGGAACGAGGCGGGGGTGTGACAGGAAACACCTATACACCCTTATGAACACACATATGCTGCGTCCCAATTCGCATACTTATACTACGCCCTAAAAGTATGTACTTTTTTTGTGAAGGAAAAATATATACTTTTAAGTGTGTAACAGAACAGTATGAAAGCTTTGGGACATACTACTTCCTCATTAAACAGATTACTACCTTATTGGAGAAGCAGCAGCAGGATAATCTCCCATTCACGACTTTTTCATGCAGAGAAATCTCCTCAGGTCTTTGGATAATTCTGCATTCAGACAGTAATGTCCAAACACGTCTTTACATAAGTTCAGTATTGTTGTTGCAGATGAAATATAACACAGACAACACCATTTAAATATTCTTCAGTGGGCTAGATATTAAGTAACAGTCATAACAAACATCTTTACTGCAGCCTCTCTGCTTGACGGTTGGTCTCGCGCGTCCATCATGTTTGTAGTTTGTTTACACTTTTCACCCGCGTTTTGTAGTTCTAATCGAATTCACGTCCATCGCGCAATGTACTGTGGGCAATATCAGCGGTTAGAGTATGGACGCTTCTACACTTAAAATTTTGACCGGAAATAGTAAACCATCAGGGAATTTTTGGAATACTCTTTTCAACATATTACAATTTGAGACATACTAATTATATTTTCACATACTATTTAGGATGGATAGTATGCGAATTGGGACGCAGCAATACACTACGGACAGTTTAGCTTATTCAATTCACTTATACCACGTCTTTAGACTGTGGGGGAAACCGGAGCACCCGGAGGAAACCCATGCAAACGGGGAGAATGTGCAAACTCCACACAGCAATGCCAACTGACATAGTCGAGGCTTGAACTAGCGACTTTCTTGCTGGGAGGCGACAGCGCTACCCACCGTGTCTCCACAAAGTATGTTAATAAATAATATTAATATCATTTAATAATAATAATAAACAGTGCCTGTAAAAGCAGTTTCTCAAAGCGCTGAATGATACAATAAAGATACAATACAATAAAATAAAGATGCAAATGATACAATAAAAAAATACACCAGAAGTTCCGAGATCTGTGTGAGGTACAACCAGCAAGTTTGACTGCGATGAACGCAATCATTTGAATTTCGTACATACTTGAGCTTAATCAGAGTAGAATTAGAAACAACAGCTAAAAGTTTAACATGGGGTGCAGCCTTGCTGTCACGCTGGTATACAAAGAAGTCAGAGATGGTTATCTTTTCATTTAGTTTATTCAACGTAAATCATAAAAGGTATCACACAGTGCTGGGCAAAGGAAGATCATCCGAGGAACACCTCACACATCTTCGCCAGGTAAACCTGGCAAAAGTCAAGACGGGGTTAACACTCCTCACACCTCCGTTGGTGGCAGTGTGCACAAAGTGCAGGCAGGTGAATATAGATCTTCAGATGAAGTAGGACAATAAAGACACTTCCCTTTATCAGTGCGATGATTACGAAGACTCAGGAGGAACATCCATGGAAGAAGAGAAGACGAGGGAGCTTGGGTGAAGACAACCATACGACTTCAATACCGACGATGAGTGAACGGAGGAGGTGAGATTATATAGTGTCCGGGCTAATAGTGAACAGGTGCGGGTAATCAATAATCAGGGGAAGGTTCTCGGGATTGGATGGGACTGATGTGAGGTGGTGAAGCTGGATTGGGTGAGTGAGAACGAGCCGGGGATGTTACAGTACCCCCCCCTCCACGGGTGACTCCTGGCACCCTAGATCGACGGCGGGGACGGCCACGTCCTCGTGGGGCTGGACGATCGGGATGTCTCTGATGGAATTCTTCGAGGAGAGATGGATCTAAGATGTCATCACGGGGGATCCAGGATCTCTCCTCAGGGCCAAAGCCCTCCCAGTCTACAAGGTACTGGAGCTGGCCGTCCCGCCGCCGGGAGTTGAGGATTTCCTTGACCTGGTAGATGTTATCACCGATGACTTCCGTTTGGTCGGGAGGGGGGGGTGGTTCGGGTTCTGCAGATGGAGGAGATACAGGATTAGTGTAGGGTTTGAGGAGGGAAACATGAAAGGATGATGCTATACGGTACTGTGGTGGAAGGTTCAGACGGTAGGTGACAGGATTGATCTCGGAGTGAATAGTGAATGGTCCCAGGTAGCGGGGACTCAGCTTTCTGCAGGGCAGCCGGAGGCGAATGTCTCGGGTAGAGAGCCATACCTTATCTCCTGGTTGGTATATGGGATTAGGTAGTCGGTGACGGTTGGCTTGCTCAGTGTACCTCCGGACTGCCCGCTGAAGATGGACGTGCGCTGAGTCCCAGACCCTCTCGCTTTCCTGGAACCAGTGATCAACCGCGGGCACTTCTGATGCTTCCCCATTCCAGGGGAACAAGGATGGTTGGTAGCCTAGGACACATTGAAAAGGGGTTAGTCCAGTAGAGGATTGACGAAGAGAATTTTGTGCATACTCAGCCCACGGAAGATACTGGCTCCAGGTGTTTTGATGAGCATGGCAGTAGGAGCGTAAAAACCGGGAAATCTCTTGGATTTTACGCTCGGTCTGACCGTTGGTTTGCGGATGATAGCCAGAAGATAGACTGATGGTGGTGCCCAAAAGGTGGAAGAACGCCCGCCAGACCCTGGAGATAAACTGTGGACCTCGATCCGACACGATGTCTTCGGGGAGACCATAGTTTCTGAAGACGTGATGGAACAGGGCCTCAGCTGTTTCAAGGGCTGTGGGAAGACCTTTGAGAGGTATTAGTTTGCAGGATTTGGAAAACCGATCTACAACCACCAAGATCGTGGTGTATCCTTGAGAGGGGGGTAGATCGGTGGCAAAATCCACACCAAGGTGTGTCCAGGGTCGGCGGGGAGTGGGCAACGGCAGCAGTTTCCCTTCAGGTAGATGGCGTGGAGTGGTAGTGATGGCACAGACCGAGCAACCCTTAACGTACTGGGTGACATCATGGGCCATTTTAGGCCACCAATACCTTTCTCGGAGAAGCGAGAGGGTTCGCCTGCTACCTGGGTGTCCTGAGCCGGGGGAGGTGTGTGTGCTAGTGAGGAGTGGTATGCGCAATCTCGTGGGTACATAGCACAAGCCTGGAGGGAGACCAGGGGGAACTGGTTCTTCTAAGGTGGCTAATCGGATCTCTTCATCGATTTGCCATAATATGGGGGCCACAGAGATGGAAGGAGGAAGAATAGTTTCAGGGGAATCGTTACGAGGCTCAGGTGAGTAAAGTCTGGATAGGGCGTCGGCTTTGACATTCTTGTGCCCAGGTTGGTAGGTGATGGTAAAATGGAAACGAGCGAAGAAGAGAGACCAACGAGCTTGGCGAGCATTTAGACGTTTAGCATCTCGGATGTATTGGAGATTTTTATGGTCAGTGATGACGGTGAAGGGGTATTGGGCTCCTTCAAGCCAGTGACGCCACTCTTCGAGTGCCAGTTTGATGGCTAATAGCTCGCGGTCACCGATCCCATAGTTTTGTTCTGCAGTAGACAATTTCCGCGAGTAGTACGCACAAGGATGGAGGGCTTTGGGTTCACCAGACCATTGTGAGAGTATAGCACCTACTCCAGTGTCTGCGGCGTCCACTTCAACGACGAATGGGAGGTTGGGATTCGGATGACGTAAAACGGGTGCTGTGGCAAACTTTGACTTAAGGTGATCGAAGGCTCGGTACGTCTCAGGGGTCCAGGTGAGTACTTTCTTTCCTCCTCAGAGCAAGGAAGTGAGAGGAGCTGATAAGACACTGTAGTTCTTAATGAACCGTCGATAGAAGTTGGCGAATCCCAGAAAACGCTGAAGTTCTTTTATGGTTTTTGGGTATTCCCAATTCGATACTGCGTCTACCTTGCACCGTTCCATACTCACTCCTTGTGGGGTGATGACATACCCGAGGAAGGATATCGTGGTCTGATGGAATTCACACTTTTCAGGTTTGAGGAATAGGTGGTTTTGACGCAAACGTTGAAGTACTTGGGTCACATGGGCTTGATGCTCTTCAAGATTACGGGAGTAAATAAGGATGTCATCAATATAGACAATAGTGAAACGATGAAGGAAGTCTCTGAAGATCTCGTTCATGAAACTTTGGAAGATTGAGGGACTATTTGCCAGTCCGTAGGGCATGACGAGGTACTCGTAGTGGCCGGAAGGTGTAACAAAGGCCGTTTTCCACTCGTCCCCCTGGCGGATGCGGATGAGATTGTATGCACTCCGGAGGTCTAGTTTGCTGAATACCTTAGCCTCTCTCAGTTCCTCCAAAGCAGCAGGGACTAGAGGCAGAGGGTAGGCAAACTTGACGGTAGCAGCATTAAGTACTCGGTAATCTATGCATGGTCTGAGTCCTCCATCTTTCTTGGCGACAAAGAAGAAGCTGGAGGCGGCAGGAGACGTAGATGGTCGGATAAACCCATTCTGGAGAGCTTCACTGATGTAGTTGTGCATAGCTTCATGCTCAGGACGGGACAAAGGATAAATCCTTCCGTGTGGCAACTTGGCATCGGGCAACAGATCAATACAGCAATCCCAGGACCGATGAGGGGGTAATTGGGTGTCTCGTTCTTTGCTAAAGACGTCAAGGTACTCATGATATGCTGAGGGAATGGGACGGCTGGAAGGAGAAGTGGCTTGTATGCTGGTACTCTGCAGGGGTAATGACGTGGAGTGACCAGTAGAGGGGGTAATATGACCATTACTGCTGCAGCTGGATCCCCACTCGAGGATATCGCCAGTTTCCCAGTTAATACTGGGTTGGTGCTGAATAAGCCACGGTCGTCCCAAGATGACATCCACATTAGCACGAGGAAGAATAAGGAGGGTAAGTTTCTCTTGATGATTCTGATTCAGACGAAGGGTGAGAGGCTTGGTACGGCGACTGATTTTTCCTTCTCCTAGTGGTGAGCTCTGGATGGTGGTGATGCGGTACTGGACTTCATTCCTCACTGAAGGAATGTTATAGCGGGTGATGAAGGTGGAGGATATGAAGTTCCCAGCGGCTCCGGAGTCCAGCAAAACATGTACGGGAAAAGTTTGATCGTGGATTACCAACTCTGCAGAAATATGAGGTATGGTGGATACTGTGGGTGTGAGGATGACTTTACTCACCACTAGTCGAGGTGGGCGGATGGGACAGGTGGCTATCCGGTGAGTTGATTCTCCACAGTAAAGGCAGAGCTGATGTTGAATACGTCGCTGACGTTCCGTGGCATCAAGCCGGTAGGAGTCCGTAACCATAGGTTCTTCTGGGTCCCGCATAATCGTGGGAGATTTGAGCGGTGATGGAGAATCATCAAAGAGAGAAGAACAAGCAGATAAGTGCTGGCACACACTAATAGTCTTCTTGATAAAGGATTCAAGGTTCGCATTGTCATCATAAATGACCATCTGTTTACGGAGGGAGGGTTTCAACCCTTTACGGTAAGCAGCCAGAAGCGCCACCGGGTTCCACCCACTGCTGGCGGCAAGTGTCCGAAACTGCAACGTATATTCGTGAATAGACATCCTCCCTTGTGATAAATTCATGAGTTCGTCGTGCACTGATAAAGGGGTAAGTGGAACTGAAAATACCTCCTTAAAGTGAGTGACGAAGGATTGGATGGTGGTTATCACTGGGCTACGAGTACTCCACAACGCATCTGCCCATTGTAACGCTCGACCTGAGAGAAGGGAGATAACAAATGCAACTTTGGAAAGTTCGTTAGGGAATTGCACAAGGTTGGCTTCAATATATAAAGAACATTGTAGTAGAAACCCATTGCAGGTGCTCGGATCCCCAGAGTAACTCATTGGTCGAGCTAGTGGAGTACTCGGTGTCACCACCAGGTTGGAGCTAGCGCTCATGGATGCGGAAGGCAACTCACTTCCGGTTAACGTAGCGTTAGCTTCCATGTTGTTGTTGTTGTTTAGTTCCGGTATTCTGTCACGCTGGTATACAAAGAAGTCAGAGATGGTTATCTTTTCATTTAGTTTATTCAACGTAAATCATAAAAGGTATCACACAGTGCTGGGCAAAGGAAGATCATCCGAGGAACACCTCACACATCTTCGCCAGGTAAACCTGGCAAAAGTCAAGACGGGGTTAACACTCCTCACACCTCCGTTGGTGGCAGTGTGCACAAAGTGCAGGCAGGTGAATATAGATCTTCAGATGAAGTAGGACAATAAAGACACTTCCCTTTATCAGTGCGATGATTACGAAGACTCAGGAGGAACATCCATGGAAGAAGAGAAGACGAGGGAGCTTGGGTGAAGACAACCATACGACTTCAATACCGGACGATGAGTGAACGGAGGAGGTGAGATTATATAGTGTCCGGGCTAATAGTGAACAGGTGCGGGTAATCAATAATCAGGGGAAGGTTCTCGGGATTGGATGGGACTGATGTGAGGTGGTGAAGCTGGATTGGGTGAGTGAGAACGAGCCGGGGATGTTACACTTGCAATATTTCTGAGAGTGTTTTGGACAAAAGAATCAAAAGACAGGTTTGCATCTAAAACAACTTCAAGGTTTCTCAATCAAAGAGTCTAGATTTCAATAGCAGAGCCATCAAGAGTCAGGGACACCAGACCAGCCTTAGAAACTTGATGTCGAACGCCAATGGGGATAACTTCAGTTTATTCGTCCATGTTTTGATTTCAGTAATGCAGTCAGACAAGAAAGCAACATCAAGTCGCTCACGGGGGCATGAACAGGGAAGAATTTCAGTCCAACTTGATCCACAGTATCAAGTGCAGCTCTTAAATCAAGCAGAATAAGAATAAATGTTGCACCAGAGTCAGACGGCATCAACATATCATTGGTTACTTTGACCAAAGTGTCTCATCAAGAGATGTTTGAACACCTGACTGAAATGCTGAGAGTCAACAAAATGCTCTAGTAACTTGAAAGATTTAAAATTAGACAGATGTTGTTGAAGGCATGAGGTGCAACATCATTCTTTTTAGGCACAGGGGATACAGCAGCAATCTTTAATGCTGCAGGAACAACCTCAGTCAGTCATTTATATTACTGAGGACTAGAGGAGACATAGCATCAACGCAAGATTTAAACAAGTTAATGGGAATAGGGTCAAGAAAGGAAGTGGTTGTTTTCATGCTAGATATGACCGGTTTCAGTCTCAGTGTCAAGTTGTGGAAAGTCAGTGAGAAAAACACCAGTGAACTCTGGTGAACGGTGAACAGAAGCAGCAGCAACAGGTGAAGCTAAAATTTGTTTTACGAACATCTCAACTTGTGAATTTAGGAAAATAATAAATGACATAACCTCTGAGAAACAGGCACAATGAAGACAGCATTATTGGAGCAGATTATTAATAGTTTCAAATGACTTTCTTGGGTTTCCGTGGTTGTTCACAATAGTCTGAGAAACATAAGAACACCTTGCAGACTGAATTAGTGCTCTGTAGTCACCAATAAGGTCCTTTCAAGCTAGATAGTAATCATTCAAGCCAGTTCGACACCATTTACGTTTCATTTTCCTGCAGGCAACCTTCTTAGTGTGTCGATTTAACTTAGTACCCAGAATTTACAATGACATTTAAACATTACAGAGGAGAATAAGACACAATGATGGTCAAACCTGAGATGTGCAGCAGCAGGATCAGTGGAAAGAGTCTGGAGTTCATGATCTTCACTTTGTGTAACATCAGAAATACAATGAAAGACACAAAACTGCACATTCTAAGAAACAAAAACACGATTATGGCAATCCACTGTAGCACAATGAAGAGTCGTTATAGTCAAAATCTTGACTACAAGCTCACATTTTCAGAAAGACATTTTAAAGATTAAATTTAGCTTACGTGTTGCTGGTGTTAGCTGTAGTTTCTGCTGTCTGCTGTAGAGATTTTGCTGATCTGATTTCCTTCCCTATTCTTACTGATACTTTTTAAAAAGAGAAAGACGATTCTTACACATAAGAAACTTTACCATTAAACTGAATCCAGGAAGTCAGAATGAGCAGTTATTGTACATGAGCTGTTCAAATTGAGTTATTTTGTTATTCATAAATAGTAACATAAAAATGTAGTTAAGAAATTCCAATATATAATAAATAATTTACATACATTAATTAAAACGTGTATCAACCAAAAAACATTCCATAGAAATCCAAAATGCTAGAGAAAAAAAAAAAAAACGTAGACCACAGTTGGCCCATGGTATCCTTTGATTTGGCCCGCCATCCTATCTGATAATGATGGGGAAGGTTGGGGGAAATGCCTTCAACAGAAATTGTCATTTCAAATTTAACATTTTGTTTGTTTAATTGTTGAGCTAGAAAAAAGCAAACTGAAAATAAATGTTTCAGCTAAATGTTGTGAATAAATCAGATTTTTTGTAAATGCAAAAAGATATACATACCGTCACTCGAAAAACAGAGGACAATGCACAAGACAATGGCGAGCAAATCAAGCCAAAGGCAGGTGCAGCTTACCTAGTGTTTTCAGCATTGATCTCCATCCTGTTATAAATGGGATTATTAATGTTTTTACTCTAAGAAGTGCATTATAAAATGTACAAAATTGTAAAGTTATTAATACAAATAAAGCCCTTTTTTGGATTTATTAAAATAATTACGAAATCATCATGGTGACTTTATTGTAATACAATTGATATATTTAACTTCGCCCCAACACCCTTAATCAAGTTAGTTTTTTTGCTCTTCTTAAGAGAAAGTTTGGGCACCCCTGACTTTGTATTTTTGCATTGTATTTTTATCTTTACCAGGTTTTTCTGCACACTGGCAATACTTCAGTTTATTGTGTCTGATTCATTCTTTTTCCTTCGGCTTAGTCCCTTATTTATCAGGGGTCACCACAGCGGAATGAACCGCCAACTATTCTGGCATATGTTTTACGCTGTGGATGCCAGACTTTTCCAGACTTTAAAATACTTTTGTAGCCTTCTCCCAACCTGTGCCTTTCTACAACTTTATTCTGAAGGTCTTTTGAAAGCAGGGTGTAATGTGAGTAAAGGTATTGATTTTCACAGGGTATGATGATTTTATATAGGCGCTACTTTCTAATTCCACAAGTCCTGTGTGAAAGTATAAATTCTGTTATCACTTTGTTTGCTGTTTTGGTAACACATCACAACAACAGTACATAAATAATGATTAGACTTAAAATCGTAAGGTTGCAAGTTTGATTCCTTGTCCTGGCAGGAATTGAAGATGGGAGTGAATTAATTGCACTCTTACCCCTTGTGATACCCAGCAAGGCACCTACTCTGTAATTGTTCCCTGGGTGCAGGAAGCAATAGCTGCCCACTGCTCCAGGTGTATGTTCACTGTGTGTGCTCTCACTTCTCACTCATGTGTGCACTTGAATGAGTTTAAAAGCAGGGGAGCAACTTTGACTATGGGTAACCACACTTGACAATACACACCACTTCTTGTGTGAATAAGAGCTACCTTAATAACTTGTTAATACATATTTGTTAATGTATTATAACACTTTAGGCTAAACGTAGCTCACTATATGAGAACAAATAATAATCAAGAGTGCAACCTAACCAACTCGTTACAATATATCACTATGTCATGACTTTATTTAGAGGGGAACATTATTAATAACTCATTCTAAACAACCCATGGATTCCTGAGTTCAAACATAATGGACATGCATGTCTGTCAAGAGTGTATCTGCATTGAAAAACAATAGAAAAGTAGCACATTGGAATGAAAAAATGCATTCTGTGTGAATGAGCTCTTGTAGTGGCTGTTCTGTGTACTGGTTGTCAGTTAGGATCAAGTGTTCAGTCTACATTGTAAGAAAATCCACCTACGTTATAAGATCGATCAGGGATGTATTAGCTCATATCAATGACTCGGATCTTGAAGATTTGAATCATTGATTCGACTCAATTGAGTAGGATTGAATCAGGTTAAAAGATTCACACTATCTACCATTCGTAAATAAATAGCAGACATCGTATTTTACCAATCTCATTTATATTATTTTCGTGACCAACGATAATAACATAACACAGAATCGGGTTAACTTTTAGCAAGGTAACAGATCTACAGCTTGAGGCAATTACTTAGAAGCACATAAAACAAGAACACAGTCCTTTCAAAAGGAGAACAAAGATTTATTAAACTACACTACGATACATGAAACTAACTACGTAATAAGCAAACAACAAACAAACACACACACATTCACACAGAGGCAGTTCAGAGGATGCAAAAATGAGTTAACAACCGTTCCAAATGAATTTTAGTACTTCTTACTTGATCTTAGAATCACCTGAGAAACCATAAAAGCAGAGATTTGACTTATCTTTAACTGCTTAAGATCATATGCACCCGATCAGCAAGAGACAATTTGCTTGTGTTACTTGCGAATTTGTTGAAGTCTTCTTGACTGGAGTTTGCCTCGCCAGGCTGGCCTGAGGAAACACGTGGTGCTCCTGATAGGGTGGCTTCGATGACGTTTTTGGGATTCACTCGGTCGGGAGTGGAGGCTGTTCTGGGTTGCCGGGGCAACGGACTGCGTAGAGTCAGTTCTTGGAAGTTCGTTCGGTTTCGGGGGATCCTGAAACCTGAGAGGTTTGCATGAAGAGTTCGTGGTGTCCCAATCGCATGGCGGCGCGGTGTCCGGGCAGGCGACAGGGGGCAGAGAGCACAGCTAGGCGCAAGCCAGCTAATGCAAAAAGCGACGTTTTTAGGGCTGCATCGAGTTTTTAAGGGACACATATTGATCCATCCCCTTCCAATGAGCAGTTGCCATGGAGGGCGGGGCCACGGCCCGTACCAGTGTAGTGAGGGTCAATTATTAACAGACTCCAAGAGATTGCACGTGGAGAAAATCTCTTGTAAGATTGTAACTATCTGACATCAAATGTTACAAGACGAATACTGTTCGTACTACTAGTTTTTCTATTACCCCAATGTATTGCAAATAAAAAAAGGTTTTGTTTGATACCAAGCATCAAACATTTCCGACACATACAGATCATTTTAACCTATTATAAGGGTAAAACAACACATTATTAACCTGGTTGGTTGGAATAAACACAGCACATGAGGAAACCTATGGCTATTATTCAAAAATATCATATCTGCCTTGGTTCTAACATTTAAGAGATTTTCTTTCATTTGTATGCATTAATTGCCAGAGATGTTTTTGTCTCATGTCTAATGGAATTTGTCCATCTGGCAGGATGTAGAATGTCCCGAGGGCACACATGACCACATTCAAAAGTCTCGTGCAAGCAATTTCCTGAAAGCCCAATTGTCTAGATCAAGGGTGCTCAACCCTCTTCCTGGAGATCTACCTTCCTGCAGATTTCAGCTCCAACCCTAATCAAACACACCTGAACTAATTAATTAGGACCTTAACGGAAGGGGAACTTCAATGCTATGTGGAAACTTCCACTATGGGGGGATTTCATTCAGAAAGCCAATCATCTGAAAGAGTATGTAAAAGGGCCAATGAAATGCCAATGAGTTGGCAGCTTCAGCTTGCGCAGCTGGTGCTTGTTGCGTTTAATTTGGCTATAAGAGCACAAAGCGAGCAAAGCCAAAGCATCATTTTCACTTCAGAGACTTCAACAGCCTTCTGAGAGAGTCGATGAGGGTTCCTCCAGCTGAGTTTCAGACAGAGAGTGAACGAGAGCGATCTCCCGGTCCAGAGTGTGTGACACGTATCGGCAGACGGTCGAGCTGGGTTTCTCCCTTGCCTGGCATCCTTTGGGTCCGGTCCTCCAGAGTGGTATATATTGTTGCGAATTTCCTAAAAAAGCAACACCGTGGTGCAGCGTGTCTTTTTCAAGACGTCGCTCCGATTGTGCGTTTCTGGATGCGGTGGTTTCCTGTCCTCGGATGATGGGCACGTGCACGGCGTTTCATGTCTGGGGGTCCAGCATGTTAATGCGGTGCTCGCGGGCAGTGCATGACATCACTGCGGTGGCATGTCTGTGGCGCAGTTAAGATCGCGGTTCGCTCTTGCAAAAGAGCCACCCACCCCAGTTGTCCCCCGCTCCGCAGTGGGCACTCGGGCAGATCTGAGGGTTACAGTGGGAGTAAATCTGCCGCCCTCGGGCTTGTGGACCTCTCGCTCCTCCACACGCTCCATCCAAGCTTCGAGTGAGAGAAGCGCTCCATCCCCGGGTGGCCGCCCTCTCAGTTGATGACACCGAGGCTCCCCTCGGGAGCGAGCGCGGCGGCGGCTGATCTTGAAACAGACATGATAACCGTGCTTTCCCGGGCTGTTTCGGTTGTGGGTCTGGAGATGGTTTATCCCCCAGCCCCGCGGCCAGACCGACTAGATGGGTGTATGTGGAGGATTAAAAGGCAAGACCTTCTAGCCTCCCATCCCTTTCTTCCCGGAAGTGCACAGTGGGCTCACGCAGTCTTGAGGGTACCTTTCTCTGCCTGATCTGCGTGCGCCTCCGCCTCACCACCCTTGATGGTGGAGCAGCCAGGGAGTACGAGTTGATTCCCCAGATTGAGAGTGCCATCACTGGCCCGCGTGGTGCCTCCTTCTGCTGGAATCAGCCTCATCTCCCGTCCAAGGCATGTTGGTCTTCTGCCTCCCGAGCCAGAGCCCACACAGCCGCAGGCCAGGCTGCTTCCACCCTGCACGCCAGGGTCCATGCGCGCACGCTGGCCCAGCTGCACGAGGGTGGTTCTGACCCAGGCTTGTTACAAACCCCGCACCGCACCCGACTGAGCTCCACGGACCTCAAGATCGCGGCGTGTGCCCCGGGAAGGACGATGGCCACGTTAGTGTTCCAGGAGCACCACCTCAGGCTAAACCTGGCAAAAATATGCGTGGAGTTGACAAAGTTCACTTTCTTGTCTCCCCCATATACCAGTCTGGCCTGTTCGGTGACACCATTGGTGAATTCACCCAGGAATTCATGGCGGTGCAGTCGGATACGATGGACCATCCATCGGCGGGGATGTAAGGCCGCTCCCCCCCACCCCCCCTCAACCATCCACATCCACTGCTTGTCGTTAAGAGCACCCGTCTACGAGTGCTGCTCCGCCCCCGCCTGCGCCTCTGGCCAGCGGCAGCGCCAAGCACCTCACAGGCAACCAGCGCTCCCCGTCCCAGGGTGCCATTAATTCCGGTTAACGGACCGCGAAGCACTCCTGAGACAGGCCAGCCAGAGAAGAGGGAACCTGCTCTCTCCCCGGTGGGATTGGCGCACTTCGCCAGTGGCTCACGAGGTCTGAGAGGACGGTCTCCTTTCTCTCACACCTCCAGCCCTCCCCTCCGGAGTCTGGGTGTAAGGTGAGTGAATCTCTCGCTCCCACTCCGCGCTGCCCCACTGCTGGTACATCAGCAATCGTAGCGATGCAGTCATTAGCAAGAGCTCTGCCTGCCTGGTTAGCGCGGCCCAGCGCAGCCCTTCGCGGTGGCTCATACGCAAGATCAGACTCGGCTACGCGATTCAATTCGCGAACGGCCTCCCAAGTTCACGGGGGTGTTTCTCACCAGGGTCAGCCCTGTGCCCGCCCCTGTCTTGCGAGAGAAGATTGCTGTCCTCCTCGCGAAGGATGCAATCTAACCGATCCCTCCAGCCGAGATGGAGAGCGGGTTTACAGCCTGCACTTCATCGTACCTAAAAGAGAGGTGGGCTATGGCCAATCCTAGATCTGCGCATTTTGAACCGCTGTCTGCACAAGCTGCCGTTCAAAATGCGTTCGTCCTCGAGATTGGTCTGCAGCAATAGACCTGAAGGACGCGTACTTCATGTCTCCATACTCCACGCCACCGTCAGTTTCTGCGGTCTGCGTTAAGGTCGAGCCTGGCAGTACAAGTCCTTCCCTTCGGGTTCTCCCTGTCTCTTCACCAAGCTCGCAGATGGTGCCCTAATGGCCCTTCGGCTCACGGGCATCCGCATACTCAATTATCTCGGTGACTGGCTGATTTTAGCCCTCTCACGGGAGCAATTGATTATGCACAGAGACATGGTGTTTCAGCACCTCCACCTATTGGGGTTTCAGGTCAACAGAGAAAAGAGCAAACTCGTGCAGAGGATCTCTTTTCTCGGGTTGGAGCTGGACTCGGTCACCATGACAGCGCGCCTCTCCGGAGAGCGAGCTCCACTAATACTGAACTGTCTGAGACAGTTCAACAGCAAAATAGTGGTTCCACTGAAACTATCAGAGGCTCCTGGGCCAGATGGCATCCGCAGCCGCTGTCACGCCGCTCGGATTGCTCCATATGAGACCACTTTAGCACTGGCTTCGCGATCGAGTCCCCAGACACGCATGGCACGCGGGCACACACCGGGTGACTGTCACTACGCTGTGTCGCCACGCCCTTAGCCCCTGGAACGATCCCTCGAGAGGCCTGAGTGCCTCTAGGACAGGTGTCCAGAAATATTGTCGTTTTGACAGATGCTTCCAGCATGGGCTGGGGGGCCGTGTGTTGCAGGCATGCCGCCACGGGCCTGTGAAAAGGAACCTAGTTGCATTGGCATATCAATCACCTAGAGCTGTTGGCAGTGTTCCTCGGTCTCCGCCGTTTTTACCGGTGCTGGAGCGACAACACGTGTTGGTCAGGACGGACAGTACGGCGGCGGTGGCGTATATCAACCGCATGGGGGTATCCGCTCTCGCCGCATGTCTCAGCTCGCTCGCCGTCTGCTCCCCCGCAGTCATACGCGGCGCAATCGCTGCATTCCATTTTCCCCCACCGAGCTCAACTGTGCAGCCCATTCGCTCTCACGGCAGTTTCGCTTGGGAAAATGGAGACACCACCCCCGACTGCCCAGCTGTTATGGGCTTTGCCTTTCTCTCTCTAATTCAGAGATTCCACTTGGCGAACCCTGCAAAGTCCACTGGCTACACAGCTGACCCCGGGCCGTGCGTAATACGCATTTCTCCAGTGAGCCTACTCGCACAGATACTGTGTAAAGTCAGGGAGGTCGAGGAACAGCTCTCGTATTGCACCTCTCTGGCCCAATCGAACCTGCTTTCTGCTCTCCTCGTGATGGCCCCTCCCTGGCACATCCCCTGGAAATGGGGGACAGGCACCGTTTGGCACCCGCACCCAGATCTATGCCTCACGTACAGTTCATAGATGGAGCGCGGAGGACTTAGGTGACCTACCGATTAGGTGGTTAACACTGTCACTCAGGCTGAGCACCCTCTACGAGGCATTCCCACGCCCTGAAGTGGAGTCTATTCGCTGTGGGGTTACCTTTTTCACCGAGAAGGAAACCCTGAACATGCCAGATCAGAGTGATGCTATCTTCCTTCAGTTGACTGTAGCTAAGGCTGTCCCCTCCGCTCTGAGGGGTTGGCGTTACGATCATCCCCGCTCTAAGGATGTGGCGATGGCGGCGCGCTGGGAAGTATCGTCTCATCATCCAGTTCCCAGAGGCGCGAGACTGGATATTAATTATTCCTGTTTCCCTCTCATACCCACTTGGAGATCTCTCTTAGGAGAGGTCTGCTCGATCACTCGACTCAGTTTCTTAAGATTTCTGTCCAGGTAGACAGCTCTGCTGGTCGCGTTTGCATCGGCCAAATGGGTGGGTATCTGGGGGCATTTTCGGTCAGCGAAATGTGCCAGCGTGTTTGGCCGACAACTGTCACGTTTACCTGAGACCCCCGCCCACCTAGGTGCTCTAGGTTCCTACAGTGTTCTTTCAGCTACTAAGTGAACCTGCAAGTAGTGATGGGAAGTTCGGATCATTTTACTGACTCGGTTCTTTGAGTCTCGTTCATCGAGATGAACGAATCTTTTTTCGAGTCATTTCGTTCATTTAGTTCAATTTGCCAAAATATTATTAAAATGTTACGAATTGCTTGCAAACACATCTACAACTAGCCCAAGGTTGATCACACTACAAACAAGTCATAAATAGAATGCTATAAGAGGGAGAAAATAATAATTTATTGTTTACCTGCTGAGCTGAAAGGAGCCATGATTAGCTCACCTTTCGGGTCTTCTGGTTCGTTCATCACGTGACCGATTGTAAAGAGACATGACTCAAGACCCGAAGACTCGGGAGATGAACGGATCAATTCCTTTTCCGGCTCTAAATGCATACGATTGGCTTCTGTCTGTCACGTGTTGAACGACTCGGGAGACGAACGGATCAATTCCTTTTCCGGCTCTAAATGCATACGATTGGCTAGTTTGGCTACTAGGCTTGATGAACGAATGACTGAAACCCGATAGAGGACTCGAAAAATGAACGAATCTTCTCCCGCGCTACAAAACGTGCGCCGCATGCGCGAAATGAATGAATCACTTTAAGAACGAGTCATTCGTTCTTTTGTCACATATCGTGAAAGAAAGCATAAGAGATGAGTTATTAAATAAATCAAATTGTCTTTGTGAAGCGTTTTGTAACATATGATGCTGCAGGCATTAGAAACATAAACACTGTTTAAATGTTGTTTATTCTTTTATTACTATTTTTTACCAGAAAAGCTTTATAACAAAAAAGATTACTTTAAAATCACAATAATAAAAACAAAAGAAAAACAAAATAGTGCACATCAAGCTAGGCTTTTTAATAAATAAAAACAACTAAGCTTTAAATAACACGTTTGTGCCATAAAAGCTTTATATCAAATAGGGCAACTATATGCCCAATAGAATGTTTTTTTATGAAACAGCAATTTAAGTGAAAAATAAATTCAAATAAAAAATACAGAAGCCACAGAGCCTAATGAGCTTAACAAATTGACTAGAATATTAAAACAACAGTGTACAACAAGCTTGGCTTTTTTGAGTAATTAGAATTAAATAAGCTTTGAAACAACACTCTGTGGCTTTACTTGTTGGACTTGGCTTAAGGCATGTTAGTATTCAAAAACACAACCCGAACTTTCGATAGGCTGAGTCTGTTTCTTCTTTCTGATGATTTGAAGTGCTTGTCATTACTTGTTGGTCGCAGTATAAAAGCTTCTGCTACATGAGTAAATGTAAATGCAATCTTTTTTTATACAAATATTAGACCAATACATAACGTCTGAATAGAAAAACATTATTAAACTAAAAAAGGGGGTACAAATGAACAAATTGCAAACACTTGTAATTGTAGAATTTGATAAATTTATCATATAGCCTAGCTTAGTGTTTGTTTTCTGATAGCAAGGCAGTGAATAGACATTTTAAAAGCATGGGACCATTTATTTGTAAAATAACAAAAATAAAACCACATATCCCACCAGAAAAAAAGTAACAACAACTTAGTGACAATAGGACAAACCTGTTTTATTTCCAAGAAAATGCTTTTTAGGTACACATTGTTTGATGATTTTATGAAGTCTAAAATATGATCCATGATGCAACAAAAATGTAGTTTTACATAAATATTACTGACTGAGGTTCTTGTTGCAGTATACAGTGGAGCTACAGTTTAAGATCAAAAACGCACATAATAATAATAATAATAGTAATAATAATATATATAATATAATATAATATATAATTAGGATGCACCTGTCTCTAAAGAGGATTTGTAACCATTTACTAATTTCTACACACAATTCTGCTGTAGTGTCAAGTCAAGTAAGAAAGACTAATGACTCAAACCCGATAGAGGACTCGAGACATGAACGGATCAAATCTGTTTCCGGCTCTAAACGCATATGATTGGCTTGCCTTTCAGTGATGAACGAACGAATGACTTACTCGATAGAGGACTCGAGTCATGAACGGATCAAATCTGTTTCCGGCTCTAAACGCAAATGATTGGCTTCTGCCTTTCCGTGATGAACGAATGACCCAAACCCGATAGAGGACTCGAGTCATGAACGGATCAAATCTGTTTCCGGCTCTAAACGCATATGATTGGCTTCTGCCTTTCCGTGATGAACGAATGACCCAAACCCGATAGAGGACTCGAGTCATGAACGGATCAAATCTGTTTCCGGCTCTAAACGCATATGATTGGCTTCTGCCTTTCCGTGATGAACGAATGACCCAAACCCGATAGAGGACTCGAGTCATGAACGGATCAAATCTCTTTCCGGCTCTAAACGCAAATGATTGGCTTCTGCCTTTCCGTGATGAACGACTTAAAAGACTTGAAGAATGAACGATACCTGAACAAATGTGCGCACGCGCGGATGAACGAATCACTCCCTGAGAGGACTCGTAGTTCCCGAGTCATATTGAAGATTCGTTCAAAATGAACGAATCGTTCAAGAACGACCCATCACTACCTGCAAGCGCTGCCCACGGAGGAGGCAGACCCAGCCTTTTTATTTGCCGTGTCCTTCGCTTTGCGTATTATACGGACCGTACTCAGCTCTTTATCTGTTACGTGATCGACAGAAGGGAAGTGCCGTATCCAAACAGAGGTTGGAACATTCCCACTGAAAAGTGAAAGCCATCTCCCTCGCTCATCTGAGCCAGGGCGAGCCGTGTCCCCCAAAAGTGAGAGCGCGCTCCTCGAAGCGCGCATCCTTTTGGGCGTTAGCACGCGGCGCCTCCCTAACAGACATTGTAGAGCTGCTGGCAGGGCGACACCTATTGCAAGATTTATTAATCTTGAGGGGAGCCGATTTCCTCATGCAGTGAATGAGAAATTCGGTTAGGTGTTGTAAAACGCTTGCTGCGCCATTCTCTCTAACATGGAGATACGTGCGCTTTTTCGCTCTGTCAGTAAAGTTCCCCGCTTGGCGAACCCTGCAGATATTCCTCCAAGGCCCCCAGCATCTGACTCAGCGGAGGAGTCAGGCTCTGGCCCGTTACGTTGTTGGTATGCCCGCTGGTCAGCCCGCGTTCTGGGAATAGGTGCCCGCTATGTGCGATCACCACTAGGCGATCCCATATGCTTATACTGCCACGGTGCAGTCCCCCCTCACAGGCGGACTCGTGTTTTCCCGCACCGCTAACCATCTTATATTCATATGCGTACTCCCCCTTCTCAGGGCTAGTCCATATGCTCTTTTGCCACCAGTCTCCCCACTTGGGTAGCAGGTGGCCTCCGCAGTGTCCTCCCTATCGGGACTGCACGCTTTCCCAATGTACTGTCATATTAAATTCCTAGAGATTATTCTAGACGCATTTGCGGCTCCCGAAAAATATATCTAAATCTGTAAATCTTCTGTTGAAGTGGGATAAGTAAGGGCCAGGGAACACGTTGGAAGACTGCGCCTCTGGTGATAAAGGTGCGCTCACGCTCTCTTTTTGCCTGGCAAACCTCTCATCGGGGGCGAAGGTAAGGTTCAATCATTATGGCGTTTTCCATACATTTCTCCATAGTGGAAGTTTCCGCATAGCATTGAAGTTCCCCTTCCGAAGGGGAACGCTATGGTTACTAATGTAACCCTCGTTCCCCAGAGGGGGGGAACGGAAATGCTGTTCCTTCGCCATAATGATTGCCCCTTAGCTGTTGAGGTGAAAGTCTCTTCCACTAAAAAATGATGCTTTGGCTTTGCTCGCTTTGTGCTCTTATAGCCAAATTAATTGCAACGAGCATCAGCTGCGCAAGCTGAAGCTGCCAACTCATTGGCATTTCATTGGCCCGTTTACAAACTCTTTCAGATGATTGGCTTTCTGAATGAAATCCCCCCATTGTGGAAGTTTCCACATAGCATTTCCGTTCCCCCCCTCGGAGAACGAGGGTTACTTTAGTAACCAGAGCGATCCTTTTTGTATTTGCATTTCATAGGATATGATTTGCAATAAAAACCTAATATCTTTAACAATTTTCAGCCTTTTAAAACCAAATTGGGGAAGATGACAGAGCAAGGACAGATGAATCCACTGTGTGGAAACACTGTTAAAAATTGTCCCGTTAAAAAACAGTAAGTTACTGGCAGCTGCAGTTGCCAGCAATGTACTGTTATTTTACAGTATGTTGCTGTAAAAATACATAGACTACATTAAAAATACATAGACTACATTGATATACACAATACTGAAGTGAACTCATTTTGTTCATTGAAAGCGACTGCCTCAAACTGGCCAACTTCTGTATGAGTTTATAAAGTAATGTGCTATATATGCTTAGAAGCAAAATTATAATGATAACTTATTGTAGTTAATTAGAAAAGGTCCTTTTAACCCAAATGTCCTAAATTTCACAGCAGCACACATACATGTAAAGCTGGAATTAACAGAGAGATTCTTACTGCATCAGCAACTAAACAGCCTCTGTCTTTAAGTAAAGAAACATGCAGAATAACATCAGCAGCTCATTGTTCATCTTTGACTCAAACACTGGCTCTACTCTCCTCCACAACGGTGACACACAGAAGAAATTTGCTTCAGGTTTTACAGTAAAATACTGTTTTTTCCTTGATTTAACGGTAAACTACTGGCAGCTGTGGTTGCCAGGAATCTACTGTTTTTTACAGTCTACTTCCGTAGTTTAAATTAACATCATATTACTGTTAAAATACATTTTTACACTGTGTTTTTACCTCTCACACCTTTAACCCTTTAAACCCCAGAGCAAATACCTTAGTTTTAATTGAACACTTCCAAGAGTCCACACTACTGAGTGTTCAAGAAACATGGAGCAAAGCTGAAGTAAATGAACTAATTAAATGATAATTGAGGATTAGCGATGAACAAATGAAGAAATACTGAAGGGAAAAAACAAGAACAGAACATAAAGTAACAAAAAAACTGAAACTTCAGTCACAGCTTTATAATGAAATAACCTGAAGGTCAGCAAATGATTAAATCATTAAAATATCAGCAGATGATTAAACAACTCCACAAACAGCATCACCAGCTACACTTATTACTAAAACATTTATTTTTGTATAACATTTACTAAAGTTCTTCTTGAGATAAAGGTTAACATTTTACGTCACCATCATGGAGAACAGAGTCTGCTTTAGTTGGGCTCTGAGCCCTGACATTTTTAACATTCATTTATTTTGACTGCTGCAATTGTTATTTTGACTGCTGCAATTGTTAAGAACTTTGTTTAAAAAGCTCTTTCGATATGGCAAGCAAGCCAAAAAACTAAATAAGATCTGCTGACGTTCATATTGTTTTTAATGAGGCAGAACCTGTTCTAACTTAAATAATTTACTGCTCTTATCCAATGTTTAGTCTATTGTTAAATGTAATATAACATGCCTGTATGTGGCATTAAATTCTGGAAGTTTTTAATAATATCTTGGACAAAAACACTTTGCTCTATGGTGTAAGTTGCACTCAAAGAGACATCAAGAATCAGCGTATGAACCTCAACAACGGTGACAACTAACAAAATTAACAGTTTAACTCACAAACTGACTACTGAAAGTCTAAACATAAACAACAGCAGAATCAAACACAAATTTAAAAAAACTGTAAGACCATTATGCTACAGTATTTATTCATGCCCCAATGCATGCTGGGATATTTGTACTGTGCCACACCCATCATGCATTGCGGCATGAAACATTTTAATTGTTACCATTGTTGAGGTACAAGGTCTGATTCATGAGGTCTGAGTGTGACTTTGTCATCACAGAACTGTTTTTGTCTGTTATTTCTTAACTCTGTAAAAGAATCCGGTATTTTTCCTGTTTCCAGTTCTCATTAATAATATAATATTTGCACCAAGCATTAAACTATTGCATGAGGCCCATCATCCAGACTTTTATCAAAACATTTAGCAGAACAAATTTCAGACAACTAGATTTATCTACCTATTGGTTTCCCAGCTATATTGCTATATTAAAAGTGTTTAAGAAACTTTGTATTACAGCAGCTGGAGAGGCTAATTTTGCAAATTCAAGGGTGAAGAGCCCAACTAAACCAGATCCTCACTCCATTACGGTGACACATAAAAAAACAAAACGGCAAAATTTCTGTTGGTTCTCAATAAGAATGGTATGGAAGTCAGTAATAAGTGAATCTGCTGTTGTTTGTGGAGTTGTTTAATGATCCTCTGCTGAGACTGAAGGTGTTTTAATTTACTTGAATTTATTTAATGTTGTAACTGACGTCACTCTTTGTGTTTCTTATTTATCCTTCCTTCAGTGATTGTGATCATTACAGCAGGTGTTCATCAGTGTCTGAATTCACTCATTAGTGTTCATTAACTCTGTCAGGTGAACTATATTAGTGAACTAGTGTATGGAATAGTGAGCGAGGGCACAAAGTGGGATTTCAAACACAGAAAAACGTCGAATCTGAGCTCTGTTAACTCACAGTTTTCTGCTGTTGGTTACTTTCTCGAAAACAGAAATATTACCCAGAATGCACTGTTTTTAACAGCATATTACTGTTTTAGTGAAAAAAAACATTATTTTACTGTTGAATCTGACCGTTTTTAACAGCAATTTAAACACTGTTATCATCGATATGATTAAAGATTCTGTTTTTAATGTGAACAGGTCTTATATTGATGTATTAATTACACTTCTGAATCTACTGAATCATAAAATATGAAAGTGTGCGCTGCAGCGCTAATACTGAAATAAAGCAACAAGATAATAATAAAAAAACACAAAAAAGGTTACTGTAAATATTCAATCATGTGCATGTACTTCATTACTATTTGTTATTTTTAGCAGACTATGGAATAAAAAAAAAATACCTTTATTTTTTTATAACATAAAATATATTTTCCTATAAGACACTAAATAATGAACTAGTAAATGAATAAATCAAAGCATTAATGTGATGATGTCACAAAATAAAAACTCGATGTCTTTTCACAAGCTCAGATGGACAAAGAGCAGATCTAGGGATGAGGAACAACAGCTTCTGAGACATTAGATACAGATGTAGACATATTTACAACAGTGTTTTGACACTATTATTGAATCTCACTATATACTCTTTATAAACTTGATTTCTCACCTTCGCTTTTGTTTTCAGTTTTTGAGATGAGATGTGCTCCGATGATAAACCTGTTGAATCAGATTTCACATTCTTATAATCTGTCTGTATGTTCACTGTACTGTATAATCATGTAATTGTAACTTTTACTCAATATTTATCTCACCACATCCACACAGCTGCCATTATGAGAAACTGAGGTACAAACACCAGCAGAGTGACTGTATAATGGCTGACCGCTGTGCTGTCCACTGCTTCTGCACAACATAAAGAAGACAATCATGACTATTAGAGAAAACACCGTAATGTACATAATATGATACAAATGTTTTACCTCCTACAGCACAGGAGAACTCTTGAAGCTCTTCATCGCTGAATGAGTCCAGGTACAGCTTGTTGTCTTTAGTGAATCCATCTATTACCTGCCGTCCGTTCTTGTACCAGATGTAAGTGTGTTTGTTACTCAGAGTGCATTTAGTTGAACAGCTTAATATCACTTTTTCTCCCTCTGATACATTGTGTGTTCTGCTTATCACCTGCGTATCTGAAAAACAAAACACAGTCAACAGTTTCTCATCACAAATAATATGATAATACCATCATTGTACCTGTAACAGTGAGAATGACTCCAGGTGAACCAAAATAGTTTCCTTCTGTTTTGTCAGTGATGATCCTGAATCGATATTCTCCAGAGTCGCTGATCTTGAGCTCTTTGATTCTCAGTTTGTTCTCCACAAACTCCACACGACCAGCAAACTGATCCTCCTCACGCAGATCCCTGAAGCCTCCAGTCCGACCATAATGCCAGAATGTTTTATTAACAGTATAATCAGAGGGATGTGAGTATGTGCAGGAAATGTCTACTGTTGAGTTTATAACAGCACAGACTCTTCTAGAGATGTAAGACACATCCCAGCAGCCACTCTTAGAAACACCTGAAAGAGTCACAGATTAATACGATATTCACCCTTTAAACTCATCTGTTCATATTTACACTTTGATGATATAACAGTACTGCACTGTTGTTATTATTTGACACTTACACACAGACGAGGAGGGATTTTTCAAATATCGATCAATAGAACAGGAATAACAGTTAGGATCTCTGCTGACTGATAACATGTTTCTGGATCCTGTATATGTGAAATAGTGTCCATACTTCTTCCAGTAGTAATACCAAGATTCAGAGGTACAGGAAGAATCACAGGTCAGTTTTACCTTCTGATCTGTTGAGTCTGTAAATTCAGGATTCATCTTCACCTGCAGGTCTAAATTACCATAAAAGTAAGACTTCTTCATGCCAAATGCAATCAGCTAAAGAGCCCAAAATCTAGACTGAGTTTCACCTGTGACTGTTAGATTGACGGCGACTGAGGCGAGATGTTTATCTCCATCCTTCATGATGAACATGAGCTGATATTCTCCAGAGTCTCGCTCTCTCACATCTGATATTGTAAGCTCTGAGTCGTAACTAGTGATGGACGATTTCACTCGTCCTGAGTAGTCAGAGTCTAATGTCAAATCTTCAGCTTCATTGTTTTTTCTCCAGTTTGTACTTTGTTTCTGACTGAACCAGAACACAGTTTTCATGTTGATGTTGTAATGGCACTCCAGTGTCACCTCAGATCCCTTCACAGCACAAATACTTGCTTCACTACAGCTCACAGGTTGATATTTTAATGTAAGGGTGTCTGAAGATGAAGACGACATTTGATTATTGAAATGCAGTTTAGAGTCAGAGATGAGATCCAGACTCAACAATCTCATGAACAACCACCCAATCATGTACAGCAAGTCATTTAACCTTAAGTTCTTCGACTTACAACTTTATCAACTGTTGATCTTTATTCTTTAACTTACAAAGTTGTTTTAAAATATTCAGTATAATAACACTTTATTAAAACTGCACACTAACAATCATTTATGGAGCATTAAACAATTGTTAGTTCATCATTTGTTAAGCATTAACTCTACGTTAATAGACATGAATAAACACTTTAGGTACAGTAACACTACAATAAGGTTTTATTAGTTAATGTTAGTTAATGCATTTACTAACGTGAACTAACTATGAACAATACATGTATTACAGTATTTGTTCATGTTATTTAACATTAGTTAATGAAAATAGTTTTTTATCATTAGATCATGTTTAACTCACAGTGCATTAACTTACGTAAACAAGCATGACTTTAGATGTTATTAATGCATTTGAAAATGTTGAACTATGATTAATAAATGCTGTACAAGCATTGTTCATAATTAATGTTAGTAAATACATTAACTAATAAAACCTTGTCGTAAACTGTGACAACGGTTTATAAATACAGCTACAAGTGCTGTGTTCTTGACTATGTATAATGTACTTAATGTCTATAATGTCTAGTTATTTCAGAATAGTTGGTTGTTTTAAGGGTGACACGGTAGGTAGTGCTGTCGCCTCACAGCAAGAAGGTCGCTGGTTAGAGCCTCGCCTGGGTCAGTTGCCGTTTCTGTGTGGAGTTTGTATATCCTCCCTACGTTCGCATGTGTTCCCTCCGGGTGCTCCGGTTTCCCCCAAAGACATGTGATACAGGTGAATTGGGTAATCTAAATTGTCCATAGTGTGTGAGTGCCCTGCTGAAAAATCCAGCTTAAACCAGCCTAAGCTGGTTGGCTGGTTTTAGCTGGTTGACCAGCCTGGTTTTAGAGGGGTTTTGGCCACTTCCAGGCTGGTTTCCAGCCATTTCCAGCCTGGTCTTAGCTGGTCAGGCTGGGAGTTGACCAGCCAAAACCAGCTTGACCAGCCAAAACCAGCTATGTCCAGCTAAAACCAGGCTGGTCAAGCTGGTTTTAGCTGGTTTAAGCTGGTCATTTTCCAGCCTGACCAGCTAAGACCAGGCTGGAAATGGCTGGAAACCAGCCTGGAAATGGCCAAAACCCCTCTAAAACCAGGCTGGTCGACCAGCTAAAACCAGCCAACTAGCTTAGGCTGGTTTAAGCTGTTTTTTTCAGCAGGGAGTGTATGGATGTTTCCCAGAGATGGGTTGCAGCTGGAAAGGCATCCGCTGCGTAAAACATGTGCTGAATAAGTTGTCGGTTCATTCCGCGGTGGCGACCTCAGATTAATAAAGGAACTAAGCCGAAAAGAAAATGAATGAACAAATGAAATTTTATCAATTGAAAAAATAAATATTTGCAATCTTATCTATAACAAAACTATTGTACAGTTTAAACATAGCTGAATAACATTGAAATGTTTTATGTTGTTCGATTATTATATTGATGTTGTTTTATCAATTTTCATGTTGTATTTATAGTCTATTTAGCATAAATAGTCTATTTAGTAAATTTAGACTAGGACACAAAACTGTGTTAATAAAGCATTTCTTAACATACAAAGTATGTTCGTTCATTCATTTTCTTTTTGGCTTAGTCCCTTTATTAATCTGGGGTCGCCACAGCAGAATGAACTGCCAACTTATCCAGCATATGCTTTACGCAGCGGATGCCCTTCCAGCTGCAACCCATCACTGGGAAAAGTCACGCTGGTAGACAAGACAGAGAGGGTTATCTTTTCACAGTATTTATTCAAACGTAAAGTCAATAATCACACAAGGAGTATAGCGGGCTGATTAGTGTGCTCTTGTGATCTTCGCTCACAGTACTGAGAGTGTCAACAGTGGATGATATCCAGCGCAATGATAGTTCGCTCACTGAAGACACAGTAGTTGAGTATGTAGACACACAGTGCATCTAGTAGATCGTAGATCTTCTGGTAAACACATCACAAGTGTAAGCACTCCTTAATCACAGTGAGAAGGATCGTGAAGCATGTAAACGGTCATCCGTTGGTGAGGATATAGGCACACTGTTCATGTGAGTGAATACAGATCTTCTAGTGAATCTCAGATAAGTAAATATCACTTCCCTTTATCAGTACAAAGGACTCGAAGACTCATAAGGAACATCCATGGAAGAAGATGAAGGAGCGTGGAAGAGGACAACCATCTGACTTCAATACCAGCCGAGGAATGAAGGGATAAAGTGAGCTTATGTAGTGTCCTTGATGAGGGGGAACAGGTGCAAACCATTAGAAGGCTGGTGAGAGTTCACAGGATTGGATGGAGGTGGTTTGAGATGGTGATCGTTGATTGGGTGAGCAGGAACGAGCCGGGGGTTTGACAGGAAACACCTATACACCTCTATGAACACACATATGCTGCGTCCCAATTCGCATACTTATACTACGCCATAAAAGTATGTACTTTTTTGTGAAGGGAAAATATATACTTTTGAGTGTGTAACAGAACAGTATGCAAACTTTGGGACATACTACTTCCTCGTTTAATAGATGGTTGTGTTGCTTAGTTAAGAGCCCTGTCAATCATCCACATTTCTGTCGTATTTAATTTCCTACCTTATTGGAGAAGCAGCAGCAGGATAATCTCCCATTCACGAGTCTTTCATGCAGAGAAATCTCCTCAGGTCTTTGGATAATTCTGCATTCAGACAGTAATGTCTAAACACGTCTTTATGTAAGTTCAGTATTGTTGTTGCAGATGAAATATAACACAGACAACACCATTTAAATATTTTCCAGTGGGCTAGATATTAACTAACAGTCATAACAAACATCTTTACTAAAGTCTCTCTGCTTGACGGTTGGTCTCGCGCGTCCATCGTGTTTGTTTGTTTACACTTTTCACCCGCGTTTTGTAGTTCTAATCGAATTCACGTCCATCAGCGGTTAGAGTATGGACGCTTCTACACTTAAAATTTTGACCGGAAATAGTAAACCATCCGGGAATTTTTGGCATACTCTTTTCAACATACTACGATTTGGGACATACTAATTCTATTTTCACATACTATTTAGGATGGAAAGTATGCAGATTGGGATGCAGCAATACACTACGGACAATTTAGCTTATTCAATTCACTTATACCACATGTCTTTGGACTGTGGGGGAAACCGGAGCACCCGGAGGAAACCCACGCGAACGGGGAGAATGTGCAAACTCCACACAGAAATGCCAACTGACATAGCCGAGGCTTAAACTAGCGACCTTCTTGCTGGGAGGCGACAGCGCTACCCACCATGTCGCCACAAAGTATGTTAATGAATAATATTAATATAATTTAATAATAATAATAATAAACAGTGCCTGTAAAAGCAGTTTCTCAAAGCGCTGAATGATACAATAAAGATACAATACAATAAAATAATGATGCAAACGATACAATAAAAAAATACACCAGAAGATCTGAGATGTGTGTGAGGTACAACCAGCAAGTTTGACTGCGATTGACACAATCATTTGAATTTCGTACATACTTGAGCTTAATCAGAGTAGAATTAGAAACACCAGCTAAAAGTTTAACATGGGGTGCAGCCTTGCAATATTTCTGAGAGTGTTTTGGACAAAAGAATCAAAAGACAGGTTTGCATCTAAAACAACTTCAAGGTTTCTCAATCAAAGAGTCTAGATTTCAATAGCAGAGCCATCAAGAGTCAGGGACACCAGACCAGCCTTAGAAACTTGATGTCGAACTCCAATGAGGATAACTTCAGTTTATTCATCCATGTTCTGATTTCAGTAATGCAGTCAGACAAGAAAGCAGTATCAAGTCGCTCACGGGGGCATGAACAGGGGAGAATTTCAGTCCAACTTGATCCACAGTATCAAGTGCAGCTCTTAAATCAAGCAGAATAAGAATAAATGTTGCACCAAAGTCAGACGGCATCAACAAATCATTGGTTACTTTGACCAATGTGTCTCAGCACTAAGAGATGTTTGAACACCTGACTAAAGTGCTGAGAGTCAACAAAATGCTCTAGTAACTTGAAAGATTTAAAATTAGACAGATGTTGTTGAATGCATGAGGTGCAACATTATCCTTTTTAGGCACAGGAGATACAGCAGCAATCTTTAATGCTGCAGGAACAACCTCAGTCAGTCGTTTATATTACTGAGGACTAGAGGAGACATAGCATCAACGCAAGATTTAAACAAGTTAATGGGAATAGGATCAAGAAAGGAAGTGGTTGTTTTCATGCTAGATATGACCGGTTTCAGTCTCAGTGTCAAGTTGTGGAGAGTCAGTGAGAAAAACACCAGTGAACTCTGGTGAACGGTGAACAGAATCAGCAGCAACAGGTGAAGCTAAAATTTGTTTTACGAAAATTCTCAACCTTTGAATTTAAGAAAATAATAAATTACATAACTGCTGAGAAACAGGCACAATGCAGACAGCATTATTGACTTAAGGAGATTATTAATAGTTTAAATGACTTTCTTGGGTTTCCCTGGTTGTTCACAATAGTCTGAGAAACATAAGAACACCTTGCAGACTGAATTAGTGCTCTGTAGTCACCAATAAGGTCCTTTCAAGCTAGATAGTAAACATTCAAGCCAGTGAGACACATTTACGTTCCTGCAGGCAACCTTCTTAGTATGCTTTTTTTTAGTATTCTACTTAGTACCCAGAATTTACAATGGCATTTAAACATTACAGAGGAGAATAAGACACAATGATGGGCAAACCTTGAATGTGCAGCAGCAGGATCAGTGGAAAGAGTCTGGAGTTCATGATCTTCACTTTGTGTAACATCAGAAATACAATGAAAGACACAAAACTGCACATCCTAAGAAACAAAAACACGATTATGGCAATCCACTGTAGCACAGAGTCGTTATAGTCAAAATCTTGACTACAAGCTCACATTTTCAGAAAGACATTTTAAAGATTAAATTTAGCTTACGTGTTGCTGGTGTTAGCTGTAGTTTCTGCTGTCTGCTGTAGAGATTCTGCTGATCTGATTTCCTTCCCTATTCTTACTGATACTTTTTAAAAAGAGAAAGACGATTCTTACACTTAAGAAACTTTACCATTAAACTGAATCCAGGAGGTCAGAATGAGCAGTTATTGTACATGAGCTGTTCAAATTGAGTTATTTTGTTATTCATAAATAGTAACATAAAAATGTAGTTAAGAAATTCCAATATAAAATAAATAATTTACATAGATTAATTAAAACGTGTATCAACAAAAAAACATTCCATAGAAATCCAAAATGCTAGAGAAAAAAAAAAAAAAACGTAGACCACAGTTGGCCCATGGTATCCTTTGATTTGGCCCGCCATCCTATCTGATAATGATGGGGACGGTTGGGGGAAATGCCTTCAACAGAAATTGTCATTTCAAATTTAACATTTTGTTTGTTTAATTGTTGAGCTAGAAAAAAGCAAACTGAAAATAAATGTTTCAGCTAAATTTTGTGAATAAATCAGTTTTTTTGTAAATGCAAAAAATATACATACTGTCACTCGAAGAACAGAGGACAATGCACAAGACAATGGCGAGCAAATCAAGCCAAAGGCAGGTGCAGCTTGCCTAGTGTTTTTAGCATTGATCTCCATCCTGTTATAAATGGGATTATTAATGTTTTTACTCTAAGAAGTGCTTTATAAAATGTACAAAATTGTATAGTTATTAATACAAATAAAGCCCTTTTTTGGATTTATTAAAATAATTACGAAATCATCATGGTGACTTTATTGTAATACAATTGATATATTTAACTTCGCCCCAACACCCTTAATCAAGTTAGTTTTTTTTGCTCTTCTTAAGAGAAAGTTTGGGCACCCCTGACTTTGTATTTTTGCATTGTATTTTTATCTTTACCAGGTTTTTCTGCACACTGGCAATACTTCAGTTTATTGTGTCTGATTCATTCTTTTTCCTTCGGCTTAGTCCCTTATTTATCAGGGGTCACCACAGCGGAATGAACCGCCAACTATTCCGGCATATGTTTTACGCTGTGGATGCCAGACTTTTCCAGACTTTAAAATACTTTTGTAGCCTTCTCCCAACCTGTGCCTTTCTACAACTTTATTCTGAAGGTCTTTTGAAATCAGGGTGTAATGTGAGTAAAGATATTGATTTTCACAGGGTATGATGATTTTATATAGGCACTACTTTCTTTTTCCCCAACTTTATTTATAGAAATTTTCAAAAATTTACAAATATCACACATTTTACACTTTTTTTTTTTCACATTTTACATTTTCACATTTTACATTTTATTTAGAGAGAGAGAAGTAAAAAGGAATCTAAATGATTGTGACAATTATTGACCCTCAGATACATTTATATATTAAATATTAATAATAATAATAATAATAAGATAAAATAAAAAATAAATAAAAAAAAAAAAAAAACAAAGAAAAAAAAAAAATTTAAATACCAACCAACCAAAACAGTTGTTTATACACCAAACTAAAAGCCTGGTCATGATGTCACATGAGATGTCACACAGCAGCAAAAAATGTAAGAATTAACTATCATCCAGTATGCAGGGAGTATACATTTCCATATATTCAAGGAGAGAACCCCAAATTTTATAAAAGTTTTTGGAAGAGCCCTTCAGACAGTATCTAATTTGTTCCAGTTTTATGAAGTGAAAAACGTCATTAATCCACATGGAGTGAGTAGGTGAAGCAGATGACTTCCAATGCAGTAGAATACGGCGTCTAGCCAGGAGGGACACAAAAGCAACAAAATCTGCTTTGTATCGTGAACAATGAACTGACAAAGGAAGTGATAGGCACTACTTTCTAATCCCACAAGTCCTGTGTGAAAGTATAAATTCTGTTATCACTTTGTTTGCTGTTTTGGTAACACATCACAACAACAGTACATAAATAATGATTAGACTTAAAATCGTAAGGTTGCAAGTTTGATTCCTTGTCCTGGCAGGAATTGAAGATGGGAGTGAATTAATTGCACTCTTACCCCTTGTGATACCCAGCAAGGCACCTACTCTGTAATTGTTCCCTGGGTGCAGGAAGCAATAGCTGCCCACTGCTCCAGGTGTATGTTCACTGTGTGTGCTCTCACTTCTCACTCATGTGTGCACTTGAATGAGTTTAAAAGCAGAGGACCAATTTTGACTATGGGTAACCACACTTGACAATACACACCACTTCTTGTGTGAATAAGAGCTACCTTAATAACTTGTTAATACATATTTGTTAATGTATTATAACACTCTAGGCTAAACGCCGCTCACTAAATGAGAACGAATATTAATCAAAAGTGCAACCTAACCAACTCATTACAATATATTATTATGTCATGACTAGGGCCAGACGGAATCTGCGGACTTTTTTTGCTATTTTTGCGGAGAATTTTGGTAAAAATCTGCGGAATTATTTTAGGAGTATCATAACTAAAACCCTAAAATGTGAAATAAAAAATAATACCTTTTTAACTTTTATTTAATGTTTAAAATGCAAATCCAATTAGATTAACTGTAAATAGTTAACTGTAAGTAAACAAACAGAATTAATGATGGGCTAAAAATCTGCGGAAAATCTCCGAAAAATCTGCGGAATTCTGCGTGTGCAGATTCCGTGTGGGCATAGTCATGACTTTACTTGGAGGGGAACATTATTATTAACTCATTCTAAACAACCCATGAATTCCTGTGTTCAAACATAATGGAC
This sequence comes from Danio kyathit, assembly GCA_903798195.1. Classification (NCBI taxonomy): domain Eukaryota; kingdom Metazoa; phylum Chordata; class Actinopteri; order Cypriniformes; family Danionidae; genus Danio; species Danio kyathit. The sequence goes on from LR812540.1 coordinate 33,122,067, forward strand.
ATGCATGTCTGTCAAGAGTGCATCTGCATTGAAAAACAATAGAAAAGTAGGATCAAGTGTTCAGTCTACATCATAATGAAGAGTTTAAACACAGGAGTTCGCGAATAATCAGTTCATAAACCAGTAAGATCTAGGACTTGTGAAGCTGCGCATCGGTGGATTTACTCTTTCGGCAGTGAAATTTAAACCACACTGAACTGAACTTAACTGAACTTCAGCTCTGAAAACTGGACTGACACATTTTCAGTTTACTAGAACTTCTATGATAATCTGCTTTGACACAATCTACATTGTAAAAGCGCTATAGAAATAAAGATGAATTGAATTGAATCTAAATGATCCAGAGAGCAAAACAGACACAGAGCACCAGTAAGAAAGTTATTTCTTATATTCTGAACCTTTTAGTATTTGCATTTCATAGGATATGATTTGCAATAAAAACCTAATATCTTTAACAATCTTCAGCCTTTCAAAACCAAATTGGGGAAGGTGACAGAGCAAGGACAGATGAATCCACTGTGTGTATAGATAAAGCCATTAATATCACAAACACTGTTATCATCGATATGATTAAAGTTTCTGTTTTTAATGTGAACAGGTCTTATATTGATGCATTAATTACACTTCTGAATCTGCTGAATCATAAAATATGAAAGTGTGCACTAATACTGAAGTAAAGCAACAAAATAATAATAAAAAAACACACAAAAAAGGTTAAAACTTTAATCATGTGCATGTACTTCATTATTATTTATTGTTATTTTTAGCAGACTATGGAATCAACTAAAATACCTTTATTTTTTTCATGACATAAAATAGACTTTCCTTTAAGACACTAAATAATGAACTAGTAGAATGTATAAATCAAAAGCACTAATGTGATGATGTCACAAAATAAAAACTCAATGATGTCTTTTCACCAGCTCAGATGGACAAAGAGCAGATCTAGGAATGAGGAACAACAGCTTCTGAGACAAAAGATACAGATGTAGATATATTTACAACAGCGTTTTGTCACTATTATTGAATCTCACTATATACTCTTTATATTCTTGATTTTTCACCTTCGCTTTTGTTTTCAGTTTTTGAGATTAGATGTGCTCTGATTATAAACCTGTTGAATCAGATTTCACATTCTATTAATTTATCTGTATGTTCACTGTATAATCATGTAATTGTAACTTTCACTTAATATTTAACTCACCACATCCACACAGCTGCTATTATGAGAAACTGAGGTGCAAACACCAGCAGAGTGACTGTATAATGGCTGACCGCTGTGCTGTTCACTGCTTCTGCACAACACAAAGAAGACAATCATGACTAGTACACTGTAAAAAAAAAAATCGTAAAAAAAAGGTAAATGACTGGCAGCTACGGCTGCCAAACAAAAACCATAAAATTACGGTAAAATTTCTTTTGTTGAAATAAAGTGCAAAAATAATAAATCTACAGATATTTTCATTAAAATGTTTACAGAAAAACACTGTTATTTTACAAACTTCTCCTAGATTATTATGATCAAATACGTTTAATAAAGTTACACAATAAGAGTTTTACAGAGAAACACTGTTAATTTACAGACTTTTCCTAGATTATTATGATCAAATCCATTTAATAAAGTTACACAATAAGAGTTTTACAGAAAAACACTGTTATTTTACAAACTTCTCCTAGATTATTATGATCAAATACGTTTAATAAAGTTACACAATAAGAGTTTTACAGAGAAACACTGTTATTTTACAGACTTTTCCTAGATTATTATTATTAAATCCATTTAATAAAGTTACACAATAAGAGTTTTACAGAGAAACACTGTTATTTTACAGACTTTTCCCAGATTATTATTATTATCAAATCCATTTAATAAAGTTACACAATAAAAGTTTTACAGAGAAACACTGTTATTTTACAGACTTTTCCCAGATTATTATTATTAAATCCATTTAATAAAGTTACACAATAAAAGTTTTACAGAGAAACACTATTATTTTACAAACTTTTCATAGATTATTACGATCGAACACCATCAATAAAGTGACTGCACTAAAAGTTTAAGAGAAAACAATGTTATTTAAAAGAATTTTCCCTAAATTATTACGATTAAACACCTTTAATAAAATGCCAAGACGTGCTCAAGGTCGTAATTTAACAGTTTTATTTTGGATCAAAAAAGTCTAGAAAAAACAACATACAAGAGACAACTGATTAAAATTCTCACAACTTTAAAATTACAGTGGTTACATTTTATTGAATAGTATTTATGTAAAACATGTTGAGATTTAAGTTATATGGAATGACTCAGTTCCAAATCTTAAATGAAACTGTAATGTGAAGGGGACGCTGACAAAGGAGTGCGGATCCAAATGCAAGTTTATTACACAGAGATGGTCAGGCAAGCAACAGTCAACAGAGGAGCAAACAGATGTATGCAGGGAATCCAGAGTCATGGTCAAATAACAGGCAAATGGTCAGTCCCAGCAGCAACAACAACATAAACAATTAACAAGCAAGAGAAACGCATCATAATGTTCACAGTAACAGTATAACAAGCCTTAGCAATTAGTGCGTGCGTCTGTGCTGCTTTTAAAGTCCATGTAATCAGTTCATAACGATCCTCCGACTGTGTGTGTGTGCCCAATCAGTGGAATCTGGAACAGGTGCATGTGAGCATTGCATGACTGGATCTGTAGTCCATATAATGGCGGATTTGTAGTTCTATGGTGATCTGCGTGTTTACCAGCGATCTACAAGGATTAAATTGCTGATGATTGTGACAGGAACATTTATACTACTACAGTAAACAGCACAACAGTTTCATGAAATTCTCAGACTATAGGATTATGATAAACTTAAGATATACTGAAAACGTATACAGCTACTTGATTTTCACTGTTTCACACCCACTATTTGCACACACACACACACACACACAGTCGGAGGATCGTTATGAACTGATTACATGGACTTTAAAAGCAGCACAGACGCACGCACTAATTGCTAAGGCTTGTTATACTGTTACTGTGAACATTAGTTGCGTTTCTCTTGCTTTGCTTGTTAATTGTTTATGTTGTTGTTGCTGCTGGGACTGACTATTTGCCTGTTATTTGACCATGACTCTGGATTCCCTGCATACATCTGTTTGCTCCTCTGTTGACTGTTGCTTGCCTGACCATCTCTGTGTAATAAACTTGCATTTGGATCCGCACTCCTTTGTCAGCGTCCCCTTCACATTACAGTTTCATTTAAGATTTGGAACTGAGTCATTCCATATAACTTAAACCTCAACATGTTTTACATAAATACTACTCAATAAAATGTAACCACTGTAATTTTAAAGTTGTGAGAATTTTAATCAGTTATATCTTGTTTTTTCCAGACTTTTTTGATCCAAAATAAAACCGTTAAATTACGACCTTGCGCATGTCTTGGCATTTTATTAAAGGTGTTTAATCGTAATGATTTAGGGAAAATTCTTTTAAATAACATTGTTTTCTCTTAAACTTTTAGTGCAGTCACTTTATTGATGGTGTTCGATCATAATAATCTATGAAAAGTTTGTAAAATAACAGTGTTTCTCTGTAAAACTTTTATTGTGTAACTTTATTAAATGGATTTGATAATAATAATCTATGAAAAGTCTGTAAAATAACAGTGTTTCTCTGTAAAACTTTTATTGTGTAACTTTATTAAATGGATTTGATAATAATAATCTGGGAAAAGTCTGTAAAATAACAGTGTTTCTCTGTAAAACTCTTATTGTGTAACTTTATTAAATGGATTTGATCGTAATAATCTAGGAAAAGTCTGTAAAATAACAGTGTTTCTCTGTAAAACTCTTATTTTGTAACTTTATTGAACGTATTTGATCATAATAATCTAGGAAAAGTCTGTAAAATAACAGTGTTTCTCTGTAAAACTCTTATTGTGTAACTTTATTAAACGTATTTGATCATAATAATCTAGGAGAAGTTTGTAAAATAACAGTGTTTCTCTGTAAAACTCTTATTTTGTAACTTTATTGAACGTATTTGATCATAATAATCTAGGAAAAGTCTGTAAATTAACAGTGTTTCTCTGTAAAACTCTTATTGTGTAACTTTATTAAACGTATTTGATCATAATAATCTAGGAGAAGTTTGTAAAATAACAGTGTTTCTCTGTAAAACTCTTATTTTGTAACTTTATTGAATGTATTTGATCATAATAATCTAGGAAAAGTCTGTAAAATAACAGTGTTTCTCTGTAAAACTCTTATTGTGTAACTTTATTAAACGTATTTGATCATAATAATCTAGGAGAAGTTTGTAAAATAACAGTGTTTCTCTGTAAAACTCTTATTTTGTAACTTTATTGAACGTATTTGATCATAATAATCTAGGAAAAGTCTGTAAATTAACAGTGTTTCTCTGTAAAACTCTTATTGTGTAACTTTATTAAACGTATTTGATCATAATAATCTAGGAGAAGTTTGTAAAATAACAGTGTTTTTCTGTAAACATTTTAATGAAAATATCTGTAGATTTATTATTTTTGCACTTTATTTCAACAAAAGAAATTTTACCGTAATTTTATGGTTTTTGTTTGGCAGCCGTAGCTGCCAGTCATTTACCTTTTTTTTACGATTTTTTTTTTTTTTACAATTACAATTTATTACTTTAATTTTACGTAATTTTAAATGTACTTCAAAAAAACAGGAAAAAACAGTGTGTAAATAATACGGCAATTTAATTGTATAAAACAGACAAATTGCTGTAATTTGTCATTAATTGTATAGTACATAAAATAACAGTCAAGCTGTTAATTTACAGATATTGTTTGTAATTTTTACGGACTTTTGAATATAATTTAAAATAACAGAAAAAATACTGTATAAATAATAGTGTAATTTCCCTGTATAAAAAACAAAAATGTCAGTAATTTGTCTTTAATGATAAAGTACCTAAAATGAAAGTCAAACTGTTAATTTAGAGAGATTGTTTGTCATTTTACTAAGTTTTGAATATAATTTGAAATGACAAAAAATTACTGTAAAAAATTTAGAGATATTTTCTGTAAAATTAGGGTTTTTTTTTTACAGTGTAGAGAAAACACTGTAATGTACATAATATGATACAGATGTTTTACCTCTTACAGCACAGGAGAACTCTTGAAGCTCTTCATTGCTGACTGAGTCCAGGTACAGCTTGTTGTCTTTAGTGAATCCATCTATTACCTCCCGTCCGTTCTTGTACCAGATGTAAGTGTGTTTGTTACTCAGAGTGCATTTAGTTGAACAGCTTAATATCACTTTTTCTTGCTCTGATACAGTGTGTGGTCTGCTTATCACCTGCGTATCTGAAAAACAAAACACAGTGAACAGTTTGTCATCACAAGTAATATGATAACACCATCATTGTACCTGTAACAGTGAGAATGACTCCAGGTGAACCAGAATAGTTTCCTCCTGTTTTGTCAGTGATGATCCTGAACTGATATTCTCCAGTGTCGCTGATCTTGAGCTCTTTGATTCTCAGTTTGTTCTCCACAAACTCCACACGACCAGCAAACTGACGCTCCTCACGCAGATCCCTGAAGCCTCCAGTCCAACCATAATGCCAGAATGTTTTATTAACAGTATAATTAGCGGGGTGTGAGTATGTGCAGGAAATGTCTACTGTTGAGTTTATAACAGCACAGACTCTTCTAGAGGTGTAAGACACATCCCAGCAGCCACTCTTAGAAACACCTGAAAGAGTCACAGATTAATACAGTATTCACTCTTTAAACTCATCTGTTCATATTTACACACAGATGATCAAACAGTTCTGGATTGTGTGGATTATTTGACTCTTACACACAGGTGAGGAGAGACTTTTAGAGACTTGATAACAGGAATAACTGCCAAAATCTCTGACTGACACTGTAATGTTCCTGGACCATGTATGTGTGAAATACTGTCCATCCTTCTTCCAGAGGTAATACTGATAATTAGAGGTGCAGGAAGATTCACAGGTCAGTTTTACACTCTGATTTCTTGAGTCTATAGATGCAGGATTCATCCTTATATGCAGGACTGCATTACAGTAACAAATAAAAATAGAATGAATAAAAATATTTCATCAAGACAAACAAAATCAGAATCTACACTGAGTTTCACCTGTGACTGTTAGATTGATGGCGACTGAGGCGAGACGTTTATTTCCATTCTTCATGATGAACATGAGCCGATATTCTCCAGAGTCTCGCTCTCTCATGTCTGATATTGTGAGCTCTGAGGTGTAATAATAGATAGACGATTTCACTCGTCCTGAGTAGTCGGAGTCTAATGTCAAATCTTCAGCTTCATTGTTTTTTCTCCAGTTCATATTTTGTTTTTGGCTGAACCAGAACACAGTTTTGATGTCGATGTTGTAGTGATAGCACTTCAGTGTCACCTCAGATCCCTTCACAGCACAAATACTTCCTTCATTACAGCTCACAGGATGATATTCCAGTGTTAGAGAGTCTGAAAACATTTGTTTATTGAGATGAAGTTTACACGCAGACAGATGAGACTTCAAGTTCATCAAGTTAAAGTTTAGTTGAGCTTTATTGACATTCCGCTGCATGTGTGGACATACAGTGGAACGAAACGTCATGTCTCGCAGGACCACGATGCTACATACATTATCATAATCATAAATATATATATAAAATTAGATTATACTAATACAACGTATTCGTATTGCTGATTACAACATAACATTTCAAATTACTATGAAAAATCATAGAGGAGAATAAAACACAAAGATGGTCAAACCTTGGATGTGCAGCAGCAGGATCAGTGGAAAGAGTCTGGAGTTCATGATCTTCACTTTTTGTAACATCATAAACACAAGGAAAGACACAAAACTGCACATCCTAAAAAAAGAAACAAACACAATTATGGCAATTCACTGAAAAACAATGAAGAGTCATTGGTCAAATCATGACTACAAGCTCACATTTTCAGAAAGACATTTTAAAGATTAGATTTAGCTTACGTGTTGCTGCTGTTCTCTGGTGTTAGCTGTAGTTTCTGTTGTCTGTTGTACAGATTCTGCTGATCTGATTTCCTTCCCTATTCTTACTGATACTTTTTAAAAAGTTTCTTCAGAAACTTTACCATCAAACTGAATCCAGAAAGTCAGAATGAGCAGTTATTATACATGAGCTGTTCAAATTGAATTATTTAGTTATTTATTTATGAATAATAACATGAAAATTAGAGGTGTGAACCTACACTGGTCTCACGGTTCGGTTCGGTTATGATTATCATGCCACCGATTCGGTTCAATTCGATATCTCGGTGCATCACGGTGCATTGTCGATGCTTTCCCCAAACAGTTTTATATGTGGGGCTGTCTGTATAAACACACACACACACATAGACACACAGCACCAAGCAAGCGACACAGAGCATCACGCCCTCTCATTCACACACATACACACACACACAAACATAGACAGCAACACACAGCATCGCTCTCTCTCATTCACACACATAAACACACACACACACGTGCTTGCTCGGGAGCGATATTGTTAGACCGCCCGCTCCCGTTCAACTTACACCAGAGTTACCGACCGCTCCCACGCTTTATTCGGAAATTTATTTCCGTGCCGCAGGAAATCTGGTCTGGTCCAGCAGCTCCCGCCTTACACCCGCGGGAATGCAGACCTCTATCCAGAAGTATCGCCGTATCAGCCGAGAGGAGAGAAAAAGTCACGCCAGCAGGTCAAATGGGCCACAGCGAGAGAGAGAGAGAGAGAGAGAGAGAGAGTAATGGAGTTTACTTTCATTCTCTCAATCGCAGTAAAATAGGGGCTTCTGCTGTAAGTGTCAGTGAAAGAGTGTCCAGAAAACACACACGCAGTGAAATTGTGCACAGTTTGTGCGTCAAGTAGGCGAAGCATTGTAAACACTCGCGCTCGCCTCACTCGCCATAGTACGCTATCGCGACATAGCCCATAGGAGATAAATGACGTCAGTACATAATAACCGGTTATAATTATTACTGAACCGATATCGAATTGTCCGCTTCTGCATCGCGGTGCACCGAAGAAACAATTAATTTTGACACCCCTAATAAAAATGTAGCTAAGATATTCCAAAGTGGAGTACTTTTTAATAAATAATTTACACACATTATTAAAACATGTGTATCAACCAAAAAGCATTCCATAGAAATCCAAAATGCTAGAGAAAAAGAAAAGTTAGACCTTGTGTTTTTATTTTTTACCAGTTTTTTATGCACACTGGCAATACTTCAGTTTATAATGTCTGACTTCATTTATTCATTTTTGTTCCCCCATCAAGTTAGTCCCTTATTTATCAGGGGTTGCCACAGTGAAATGAACCACCACCTATTCCAGCATGATTTACGCAATGGATGCCATTCCAGCTGCAAAAGCACTGCTCAAATGCTTTATTTGTCACACAGCCTAAAATCAGATCACATTCCAAATAACTTTCAGGCTTTAAAATATGTTTGTAGCCTTCTCCCAGCTTGTGCCTTTCTACAACTTTATCCTGAAGGTCTTTTGAAAGCAGGGTGTAATGTGAGTAAAGGTATAGATTTTCACAGGGTATGATGATTTTATATAGGCACTACTTTCTAACCCCACAAGTCCTGTCTGAAAGTATAAACATCTGTTATCAATGTGTTTACTGTTATGGTAACAGTAATTATTAGACTTGAAATGAAAAAGTTGCAGGTTGGATTTATGGACTCGGAAGGAATTGAAGATGGGGAGGGAATTAACTGCACTCTCGCCACCTTCGATACAAAGCAAGGCACCTAACCCCTAATTGCTCCCAGGGTGCAGGAAGCCATAGCTGCCCACTGCTCCAGGTGTTTGCTCACTGTGTGTGTGTGTGTGCTCTCACTTCTCACTCATGTGTGCACTTGAATGGGTTTAAAAGCAGAGGACCATTTTTGACTATGGGTAACCGCACTTGACAATACACACTTTACTTCATGTGTAATTAAGGGCTACCTTAATTACTTGTTAGAAGGTGATTGCTAATTAATGTATTAACACTTAAAGCTAAATGTAGCTCGTTATATGAGAAAGAATATTAATTAAAAAAGCAACTTAACCAACTCATGACAATATATCATTATGTCATGACTTTACTCGGAGGGGAACATTATAATTAACTCATTTTAAACAACCCATGAACTTTAAACATAATGATCATGCATGTCTGTCAAGTAGTGATGTGCGATACCACTGATTTCCTATTAAAATGAAGGCAAGTATCGGCGATACCGATCCGATACAGCAAAAAAATGACTGTTTGGGAAATTAAAGTAGCACGTAGTGTACTTAAAAGTTTCACGTCATACTGAATACGAGCCATATTACGGGTTATTCTTGTTTATTGATGAAGAACTATCATACAAAAAAGCCAACTTACATATTTATTGACAGCATCTGAGCATGTATATCTTAAAACGCCTGCCTGAACATCTTAAAAAAACATTCACACTTCTACGTTTAGTGACATGTTAATCCGGTTTCCATGAGAGTGTTTTAAACATTTTTTTCGTTGTTTTATCATTGTCACAAAAACCCCAAGACCCCATAATACAGCCACATCGCCGCCTTTTCTCCCCCTGTACCTGGATAATGCCTGCCTGCTGCACCTAAGGACTCTGAATGCGATGTCTTTCTCACCCTAGCAGCACCTGTACCTTTCGTTTCCTCCTCTTCTGACCGCCTAGTCGTGATGTTGTCATATTCTGTCTTGTGATTTCTATGTAGACGTTTGATTAGGTTTGTAGTATTACCACAGTATCTAACTGTTTTGTTACACGTGTCACAAACTGCATCGTTTGTGTTTAAGGAAGTGAAGTAGCTCCACGCATACTTCGCTTGCGGTCACCCATATCCAGTGGTGGAGGTAACGATTTACATTTACTCACGTTACTGTAATTAAGTAAATTTTTGGGGTATTTGTACTTTCATGAGTATAAGTCTGTAATTTAACTTGTACTTGAGTACAAGTTAAGCGGAGTAATTTACATCATTACTTTTAAAATCACAATTCGTGACAGAGTACTGTAATTAAATTAATATTTCAACCACTGACTTCGGTAGCCAATAAAAAAATCTCATCTTAATGAACTACAGTCACAAAGTTATCGATTGACATATGCAGAATCAAGACAGCAATAAAGAATCTGAAGAACGCAAAAATGATGAAGAAATAGCAGAGGATGAATGCCCATGGCCACATCTGGAGGAGCTGTTCACCTACAGGTACAAAGGGAAGAAAGAGGACAGCTGTGCTGATGCAGTGTGAATGGCTGTGTTATCATCTAAAAATTCTAATTAAATTAATGCCCAAAACTGAATTATTGCATAAAAAAGCAGCGTTTCTGTCCAACAAGTCAAAGAGAACAAAATCGCCACTTCCTGATTAACTGGTGAGAAATATCAACAGTAAAAACGGAATTTACTGTGGTAGGAGAAGCTGGGTGAATATATTATCTTCATTTAATAAATGACTTGCACCTCAGAAGGCAATCTTGACACGCAGTGAACCCGCGAGACACGGAGTGCAGACGCTTTTGACAATTCTGGAGGTAATTAATAATATAATAACACTAATACTGAAATGGTTAAGGCGTTTTAGAATAACCAAAACAACAATTTAGACGTTTCACAATGTGCTCAGCCTGCTGGTTTGTCCATTCCCACACATTTTCAAAATGTATGTGCATCACATCATTTCCATCAACCTTTTTTTTATTTGTGCATATCCAAAAAGCGCATAAAATAAGTGGATGAAACCTGCCCTCCGCTGTGCCACCCAGCTAACACAGGGCTTTCGTGGGGTCTTAAAAGTCTAAAATTTTTAAATTTAAATTTGGGCCTTAAAAAAGTCTTAAATTCGCCGTTTTAGGTCTTAAATATTCTTGCACAGGTCTTATTTATCCGATGTCCTTGTAACGCTGCATCTGAAACCTGGTTGATGCTCATTTAAATTCTTTTTTGTTGCTGTTGCTTGGTTTTCGTGGTGTTGTAGTTCTTTATTTCACTAGTCCTAATGTAATTTGCAGTATTACAACTACAAATAAGACCAACATGCAATAGCCAATCAGCTTTCTGTTCTTGAACTCATGTGCGGCGAATGTGACGTCATCGCTGTGCTAGTGGAGGTTCGCTTTGGGTGCGCGCGACATGATTTCGAGTGAACAGTTCGCACGGCGTTGCCTTTGATTTGAGTTGAATATGAATCACTTTGTAGATATTTTGTCTGAAACAGGTACGACTGTACAGACATCATAACGATCCGACCATGCGTGATCATCATAGAGATAACCAGATGACCAATAATTCTTGGCTAGAAATTGCAACAGCCATGGAAAGGAGGAAAATGGTTTGTTAAAAAGTTTGGAAAAACCTGAGGGATAAGTTTGTTAAAACAAAAAAGAGAGGCCATGGCAAAATTGGAGACCCAGGTGGTTTTAATATTACAGAATATGCTTTTCCACCATTTATAGTTTTTACACTGATGTATACTTTTGAAGTTAAAACAATTTAATAGTTACAAACTAAAATTAAGTAATAAATTATGATTTTAATAACTGGAAAAGAATATTTGAACCTATCGGTTTACAGTATACTGATGTCCAATTTCTAGGCTTTAAATAAAAAATATAATTGTAGAGCAACCCATTTTCTCTTGTCATTGATATTTAACTTTAATAGGTACAGTAAACCTGTCTGAGATATGAACAAAAGCAAAAGATGCATCAAAGTTTGATTTGAAAAATCTTGAATGGTTATAAAACTTTATAATAATTCATTCATTTTCTTTTCGGTTTAGTCCCTTTATTAATCAGGGGTCACTACAGCGTCGTTTTATAGAATATCACAACAGCGAATGCATCAAGTATAAAAGCCTCATCCGTTTTATGATGTGCGCGCACAGTCTGCGGAGGTGCGCGATGCTGCACCAGGCGGAAGTATAAATCAGCCTTAAGATGTTTGTTTGTTTTTTCCTGTACTTCAATGGTGCATCTAACCTGTCTTTTAGGGGTGTCAAAATTAATTGTTTCTTCGGTGCACCGCGATGCAGACGCAGACAATTCGGTATCGGTTCAGTAATAATCATAACCGGTTATTATGTACTGACGTCATTTATCTCCTATGCGTTATGTCGCGGTAGCTTACTATGGCGAGGGAGGCGAGCGCGAGTGTTTACAATGCTTCGCCTACTTGGCGCACAAACTGCACAATTTTACTGCGTGTGTGTTTTCTGGACACTCTTTCACTGACACTTACAGCAGAAGCCCCTATTTCACTGCGATTGAGAGAATGAAAGTAAACTCCTTTACTCTCTCTTTCTCTCGCTGTGGCCCATTTGACCTGCTGGCGTGACTTTTTCTCTCCTCTCGGCTGATACGGTGATACTTCTGGATAGAGGTCTGCATTCCCGCGGGTGTAAGGCGGGAGCCGCTGGACCAGACCAGATTTCTTGCGGCGCGGATATAAATTTTCGAATAAAGTGCAGGAGCGGTCGGTAACTCTGGTGTAAGTTGAACGGGAGCGGGCGGTCTAACAATATCGCTCCCGAGCAAGCACGTGTGTGTGTGTGTGTGTGTGTTTATGTGTGTGAATGAGAGAGAGCGATGCTGTGTGTTGCTGTCTATGTTTGTGTGTGTGTGTATGTGTGTGAATGAGAGGGCGTGATGCTCTGTGTCGCTTGCTTGGTGCTGTGTGTCTATGTGTGTGTGTGTGTGTTTATACAGACAGCCCCAAATATAAAACTGTGTTTGGGGAAAGCATCGACAATGCACCGTGATGCACCGAGATATCGAATTGAACCGAATCGATGGCATGATAATCGTAACCGAACCGAACCGTGAGACCAGTGTAGATTCACACCTCTACTGTCTTTAGTACTGTTCAATTTAAATAATTTTATTTTACCACAAATTTTGTGATTTTGCATTTTCTCTCGCGTGTTTTTTATATTGTGATATTGGTCTTGTTGGATTATCAAGCCAATTCCATGCGTGTTCCATAAAAAAAAGGTCAGGAGAAGGTTTTCTTCAATGCCAAAAATATTAGTAATTTATTAGATACAAATGAATAATTCGAAGACAGAGCTCTGGGTTATGTTACCCCAATGCAATACAAGAATTACATTCAGGAGGTTCGCCACTAACATACATATCCCTGACTCCAGCATATATACACAACTGATATTAACAGGTGGAATTTTGGTGTAACGTCACTTATCAGTCATTCTGCAGTCCTTTGGCTGTTGCTCCCAAACATACTTCCTCTTTCTGCAACCCTTCTCTGCATACCAGAACTGAACAATTAAGTGTATCTTTAATATATTTCACAACTTCTATAAGCATCCAGCTCCTTGTGACATGTCCAGACTTCTTATTAGACAGCAGTCTGGAGCAAGGGCCCCTGCACTATATTTATTGTTGTTCTGCTATTTCCCTCTTGTCAGCAGTTCCTTCTAAAAAGTATGCAATACAGTAAGAAAGGAGAAGTATGTCTGGTGAATATATGGTATCATACAAATGAAAAAGATTGATTAATCTGTTGTTAGTCTAAACAATTTTTCTAATAAAAAATAAAGACACAAAAGTAATAAAAATAAATTCCTTTTTCCTTCAGTCTTAAATTTAATACTTAATGGTCTTAACAAATCTTAAATTTGACTTTATGATATCTGCAGAAACCCTGTTACAAGACTTCAGTCTCTGAACACATTATAGTAAGAAGACATATAACTTCATTTGTGTGATATTTAATTTATTTATTAATATGTTTAGGCACTAGGCAGTGTTGTTCTGTGGTTTCTGACGGTTCGTTCGTGTGATTAGGTAATTAGCAAAGTTTCTCCATAATTTGCAAGTGTTTTTCTAATTAAATGGTCTATTGATCGTACAGATAAGAGAGGCATCATTTGAAATTATAAAGAGTCTATTTTCATTTGTGTATATTTCTGTTGTCTTTATACTCACAATAGCAAAACATTGCTTTTGTAATATAATTGTGGCACACTATTGATAAGATAATCATCACAAGAACATGTAAATCCATCATCATTGTAATACAGACTGTATTAATTCATTAGGGATAAGTTAATACTGTTTATAAAGTTGCAAATGTGTTTTTATAACATACAATGGTAAGAAGACTTACAACTTGTTAGATTTTTGTGAGGTTGTTGGTTCAAGCCCTGGCTGAGTTAGTTGGCATTTCTGTGTGAAGTTTGCATGTTCTCCCCATGTTGGCGTGGGTGTCCTCTGGGTGCTTCGGTTTTGATTCGTATATAAACCACGCTGACAGTACAGTTAATGCTGTTATCATGGTTTTAAAAGTGTTTATAGTATCGTTAAATGTGTTATGTAAAATGTGTTTTATTGCCTGGATCTTGTCTGATTCAGCAATTCTGGATAATTCTACCAATACCACCAGCTAAAAAAAAGTAATTTGTACTCAGTAATTTGAGTAGTTTTTATGAAGAGTAATTTGTACTTTTACTTAAGTACTTTTTAACACCAGTACTTTTACTTGTTATTGAGTATAATTAAGCAATGTAACAGTACTTGTAATTGAGTACAAACTTTTAGTACTCTTTCCACCACTGCCCATATCCAATGACAGCGTGACTGAACAACATGTGCCAGCCAGTGAACTGAGTGGCTAGCTAGCGTGATCTGCAGTTGTATCGTGCCATATTACGCACATGACTTTGCAGGCGGAAGAACAAGTAGTTCCGACTAAGTTGGCATTATTAAGAAAATTTGGGGTAATTGTGGTTACTTTCCGTTGTATTTCTATTTCCAATAAAATACATTTGCTTCAAATTATTGAAACATTGATATTTTGATAAGATAATCGATTCTAGAACATACAAAGCTGGTATCGGAGATATTAATATTTTAGTATCGATCCGCACATCACTACTGTCAAGGGTGTATCTACATTGAAAAACAATAGAAAGTAGCACATTGGAATGGAAAATGCATTCTGAATGAGCCCTTGTAGTGGCTGTTCTGTGTACTGGTTGTCAGTTAGAATCAAGTCTACATCATAATAAAGAGTTTAAACACAGGAGTTCTTGAGTAATCAGTTCATAAACCAGTAAGATCTAAAAGATCCACAGAACAAAACAGACACAGAGCACGAGTTAGAAAGTTATTTATCCCTTACTTGACCATGTAACCAAAAATCAGCAGGTTAGAGCTACCCCAGTGTGTGACCACATTGCAGACCAGACCCCCGTATCCACACATCTCAGCCCACAGATCTCATCTTTATCAACACTTCTGAGCCTTTTTGCATTTCATAATACATGATTTGCAATAAAAACAAATATCTTTGATGATTTTCAGCCTTTCAAAATTTAATTAGGGAAGGTGACAGAGCAAGAGCAGATGCATCTTATATGTGGATAGATAAAGCCATTATTATCACAAAAACTGTTATCATCAATATTATTAAAGTTTCTGTTTTTAATGTGAACAGGTCTTATATTGATGCATTAGTTGCACTTCTGAATCTACTGAAACATAACATAAAAGTGTGCGCTAATACTGAAGTAAAGCAACAAGATATTAATTTAAAAACACAAAAAGGTTACAACTTCAATCATGTGGATCCTTGCATGATCTTTAGATGAAAATAGCTAATGTTATTTTTAGCAGGATGAGGAATAAAGTGAATTACCTATATTTTTACATTACAAAAGACTTTTCAATAAGACACTAAATAATGAACTATTAGTATCAAATCAAGGCATTAATGTGATGATGTCACAAATGAAAAACTCAATGATGTCTTTTCACCAGCTCAGATGGACAGAGAGCAGATCTAGGAATGAGGAACAACAGCTTCTAAGACAAAAGATACAGATGTAGACATATTTACAAGTGTTTTTGTCACTATAATTGAGTTTTACTTTGTGAAGTTTATTTATAAACTAATTTCGAGAGTATCACATGCTTATGACTGCTAGTGGCTGGACCCACATTATCCAATTCACTATGCACCAATCAGATGATCCCTAAGCTACTACAAATACCCCGGGTTTCACATCACCGCTATCTTCGCTTTGAAGAATCCCCCCTTCCACCCCTACTCTTCCTCTTTCCTAGATGGGTGACACGGTGGCCCAGCTCTTAGCGCTGTTGCCTCACAGCAAGAATGTCAATGGTTCTAGGCTTTACCAAACGAGCGGGCATTTCTGTGTGGAGTTTGCACGTTCTCCCCGTGCTCACGTGGGTTTCCCCCGGGTTCTCCGGTTTCCTCCCACCGAATAAAAAACATGCAACCTAAGTTGACTAATCAACACTATAGACTTGCTCCCTACCTAGTACCTATCTCGTTAAAGAGAACTACTATCTGCTCTTTAATCACTACGACAGGGGAGTTCTCGAGATCTACCTGAGCTCGATCTCCCCTCTCGCCTTGCAACAGGAGTGAGCCCCGGGCTCAAGGATCTTATGAGCTCAGGGCTCTCTCCTGGGACAGCATGCCAAACAAGCTTTATAATTAATCATCAGCTAAGTGTGAACTCTTGAAACACTCTTTATAAACTTGATTTCTCACCTTCTCCTTTGTTTTCAGTTTTTGAGATGAGATGTGCTCTGATGATGAACCTGTTGAATCAGAATTCACATTCTTATATTCTAATGAATCTCTGAATGTTCACTGTATAATCATGTAATTGTAACTTTCACTGAATATTTGACTCACCACATTCACAGAGTTGCTATTAAGAGAAACTGAGGTACAAACACCAGCAGAGTGACTGTATAATGGCTGACTGCTGTGCTGTTCACTGCTTCTACACAACACAAAGAAGACAATCATGACTAGTAGAGAAAACACTGTAATGTACATATATGATACAGATGTTTTACCTCCTACAGCACAGGAGAACTCTTGAAGCTCTTCATTGCTGACTGAGTCCAGGTACAGCTTGTTGTCTTTAGTGAATCCATCCATTACCTGTCGTCTGTTTTTGTACCAGATGTAAGTGTGTTTGTTACTCAGAGTGCATTTAGTTGAACAGCTTAATATCACTTATTCTGTGTCTGATACAGTGTCTGGGCTGCTTATCACCTGCATATCTGAAAAACAAGACACAGTCAATAGTTTCCCATCACAAATAATGATAATACCATCGTTGTACCATCTGTTTTGTCAGTGATGATCCTGAACTGAAATTCTCCAGTGTCGCTGATCTTGAGCTCTTTGATTCTCAGTTCGTTCTCCACAAACTCCACACGACCAGCAAACTGACGCTCCTCACGCAGATCCCTGAAGCCTTCAGTCTGACTGTAATGCCAGAATGTTTAATTAACAGTATAATCAGAGGGATGTGAGTATGTGCAGGAAATGTCTACTGTTGAGTTTATCAAAGCACAGACTCTTCTAGAGGTGTAAGACACATCCCAGCAGCCACTCTTAGAAACACCTGAAAGAGTCACAGATTAATACAATATTCTAGAGTTGGGGTCGAGTCCACCTTTGTCGAGTCCAAGTCAAGACCAAGTCCTTAACCAGTCGAGTACAAGTCCAAGTCCGAGTCCAAAAGAGGTCGAGTCGGACTTAAGTCTGAGTCCTTAACATCCAAATCCGAGTCGAGTCCGGCAGAGTCCAGAAAGTCATAAAACTCATTCATTAATTTTCTTTTGGCTTAGTCCCATAATTATCAGGGGTCGCCACAGCAGAATGAACCACCAACTAGTCCAGCATATGTTTTACGCAGCAGATGCCCTTCCAGCAGCCACCCATTCACTCTCATTTACACACACACTCACTCATACACCACGGCCAGTTTAATCAATTCAATTCCCCTATAGTACATGTGTTTAGACTGAGGGGGAAACTGGAGCACACAGAGGAAACCCACGCCAACACAGGGAGAACATGCAAACTCCACACAGAAACACTCCTGGCCCAGTCGGGACTCGATCCAGTGACCTTTTTGCTGTGAGGCAACAGTGCTAAGCACTGAGCCATGGTGCCACCTAAGTAAAAAAAATTTAAAATAATAATAAAAATTATAATAATAATAAATCAAATAAAATTAAGTAACATTTAAACTGTTACATTAATATTTTTAACTTTTGATACATTTTTACAAAAAGCCTTGTAATTGTTCTGTTAGCTTGCTTCAAATTAAAATGAAATAGGAGGATATATGTAGAACTTTTATTATTTTACAAGACTCACACGTTTGACATTTTTCTCATGCCACTTTCTCACATTTCTTCTGTTTAAATTACACTTGCATTACCAAGGCAACAATGCATTTTTATTAATTTAGTTTACATTAATTGCAGAGAACTCTGTTATCAACAGTGTTGTGCAAGTTACTTCCAAACTGTCATACATTACAGATTACTTTTACTGTTATTTAAAAGTAATCCCTTACATTACAATATTACTGTCTCAAAATTGTAATATGTTACATCACTATTATATTCCTTTTTAGTTACTTTCACCAAAATAACTACAGAATTAGAACTTAACATTCTAAAACGACCAAATGCACTGCAGAGCATCCAGTAGAAAGCGATATGATGCAGAATGACTGTGACCTATCCGGGCTACTAACAATATAGTATATAACTGGCAACGTGAAGGCTCAAGACTATGCAAGAAAGGATGACAGTCAGATTCACAAATGATCTGTTAAA
Source organism: Danio kyathit (assembly GCA_903798195.1). Lineage (NCBI taxonomy): Eukaryota > Metazoa > Chordata > Actinopteri > Cypriniformes > Danionidae > Danio > Danio kyathit. Next base: position 33,140,768 of record LR812540.1, read on the forward strand.
AGTATGGTAGAGGCAAAGTGGTTATCTGGCAATATCTGTGAATAGCTTGACTATATTCACATTAGACACAACAGGCCTCTATGTAAACTCCAATGCCATGACAAAATGCAGATTTCTTTTCTCTTCTTATTGTTGCCATTATTGTATTCACTTTAAATTCAAGTGGCTCACAACACAAAACTGTCATGCACAAAGTGAGCATGATGAACATAGCTTTCCCAATATAATGCTCGTGCACCGATTTCCTCTGTTTGTGAACAAAACTGCTTGCGAACTCTTAAATATACGCTGCTCACGTGCACATTTTCTCACGTTCTCTCAAATATGCACTGCTCACGCACAAATGTTGTAGCGCGCTCTCAGTACACGGTTCGCTCAGTGAGATTATATGCAGACTCGCAATTTGTGCCTTGTGTTCCCTCTTCCTTTCGTGCTTTTTAATATGATTTATTTTGGTGCACTATTTATTAACAATAACCAAAGTGCTAAAATGGACTTATAATTTTTAATCCAATAAACCATAACATTTTTGGCTGTATGTTATATGATGAGATATTTCCAGTTTTAAACACTTAAAGACACAGAGAATAGACGTTAGATGTAAAGAATATGTTTTAATTTAAAAACATTTATTAAACATCTAAAAGGTGCACCATACTAATCAAATCAAAAACATTTAAACTGAAATATAACTAACACAAGCAGAAATGTAACTCTGATAGAAAATAGAGAAAACGTGATATGGTATTATAGTCTACTGTACTATTCACTCTTCAAATAAATCTCACTATCAATCTCATTTTATCATGGCAACTAAAATAAAGTGAACTAGTCTTTGCTGTCTTCCACATTGTTGATGAGATTGTGGAGGACATTTTCCCCTCTCATCCTCTTCATTTTGAGGAGAAGCTGTTCCACAGGGCCCCTGAACACGTATATTGGCATGCACAGTGTTTTGAACAGTCCAATACTATGTATAATTTTGAGTACTCCAACACTACAATATTCACTCTTTAAACTCATCTGTTCATATTTACACACAGATGATTAAACAGTTCTGGATTGTGTGGATTATTTGACTTTTACACACAGATGAGGTGGGACTTTTAAAGTACTGATAACAGGAATAACTGCCAAAATCTCTGATTGACACTGTACTGTTCCTGGACGAAATATTTGTGAAATGCAGTCTATCCTTCGTCCAGTAGTAATACTGATATTCTGAGGTGCAAGAAGAATCACAGATGAGTTAAACACTGATTTCCTGAGTCTGCAGATGCAGGATTCATCCTAACATAAAGAACTGCATTAAAGTAACAAATGAAATAGAATAAATAAAAATATTTCATCAAGACAAACAAAACCAGCTGAAGACCCCAGAATCTAGACTGAGTTTCACCTGTAACTGTTAGATAGAGAGTCTAGAAACATTTGTTTATTGAGATGACGTTTACAAACAGACAGATGAGAGTTAACATTTAGTTACATCTGTGAACATACAGTGGAAACGTCATGTCTCGCAGATCCACAGTGCTACATACATTATCACAATCATAAATAGAAATACAATTATATTATACTACTATAACTTCTTACTGATTATAACATAATATCTCATATTACTATGAAAAAGCTTAAAGGAGAATAAAACCCAAAGATGGTCAAACCTTTAATGTGCATCAAAAGAATCATTGGAAAGAGTCTGGAGTTCAGGATCTTCACTTTGTGTAGCATCAGAAACACTCTGAAAAACACACAACTGCAACTCCAGTCCAGTCTTAAATGCAGTAAAAGAATTTAAAAATACGTTTTTATGTACATTTTAAATTGCAATTGACAATTACATTAACTTGTTGCTGTTCTCAAATCTTAGGAGCAGCTCCTAATCTCTGTTTTAGACTTCCTGCTGATCTCTACTTTTTCTAACTGACATACTGAGAGGGGAAAGAAAAGAAAAGGTGATACTTACACTTCGGAAAATGTTTATCATCAAACTCAACCCAAGAAGTCAGTGTGTCTTAACTTATCAATGTCTAAAGCAATTGACAAAAAAATAAAGAAGCTTACAAAAACATTATTATATTTATTTACATTAAACTGCATCTTCATGTGCTCTTTTATTTAGTTTTCACAGGCACACAATTGTGGAATACGATAAACAGAAACAGAACAACATAATGTGATGTTACTGTAGCTAACTTTTAGCTAAAACTTTGGCTCTCTCTAAAACTTTCCCTCTCCCTCCCCTATCTCTCCTGGCTGGCTCCTCTTGTCTCATCTTATTGTCTATCTCTGAGGCTCTCCTTGCCCTGCTTTCCAAACAATAAGGAATTATGGATTTGATTTGATCAACTGGTCTCTGAATGCAATTGACACCATCTTCTCGACGAGAAGCCTGGGCTTGGGGGAACCTAACTGCCCTGCAGGATTGTTTGCAGCTGGATACAAGATGGGCGGGTGGGAGAATTGGCGTGTCGTGTGCCTGGCTGCTCTGTCCCTGGAGATATTTATTTATTTGGAACTTTGATAACAGGGTTTCTGCTGATGGGCTTAGGTGGGGCCCTGGGGTATTGACGATTGGTAAAGGCGGTCAGTGCGACTCAAATAGTCCACTAAGCTAGCCGGCTGGATTGAAACAGTGGTGGGTAGAGCTGTTAGTACTCAGACTGTGGTTATGGACTGCACATTGGAAAACATCGCGGAGAAACTAGCAGCTTTGCAAGAGATTTGGACAGACCTGGAGACCAGTGACGGACATTGATACAAATAATCGGTTACAAATGCAACCTTTCGGTTTACGGTTAATTTGAGCATCCCTAGTGCATAATTAGTTTGCAGTTGCACATGCAGAATTAAAATAAAAATGTGGAGCAGACATGGCGCTACAGAAGCCTTGAAAAATTTGGAATTTCCTAATGCATCATTAGTAAGACAATTATTAAACGCTTGTTAGCTGCTTAAAATAATGTGCTTGTTTTTATTATTTGTATATAAGTTACCTCACATTTAATTAATTTGGATGTAAATAAAATGACATGAACATACATAATCAGGCCTGTGCAACTCGGTGGAATTCTGAGGAATAATGTAAAACAAAGTTGGTCTCTGTGTGCAAAGACTGAATAGGGTATATGCCGAGCTAGTGTTGTTCCCATACTGATAAACTTCCGATGACCTGTTATTCTGAGTTTTTTTTACATTTTATACGATTCCTTTTACAGCATCGATGTTGTAATGTAATTAAAATATAATCAGTTAAATAGACTTTGGCATTCATTTAGTTGCTCAAGCGTCAAACGAGACAAAAAGCCGTTTACTCGCACGCACCTGTCAGAATCGGCAGGCTAGCGCAGAAGCTCCATTGAATATACTGGGGTAAAATAAATGCTCATATTATAAAGACATGGCGGGGAAAAATGTAATTTAATGCAGTGCTTCTTGTACAATCTGAGACCCACTTTATATCAGATATCACTCAGCCAGTGGCGGTCGCTGATTTTAAAAGAAAACAGACCTTAAACGCTCCGATTTTGCAATGGCATACAGTTCACCGGAAGCTCTTAACCCAGGTTACTGGCAAATTAAAACTCCTATTAGCATACTTCGGCATATACCCTATAGAGTGGAGGAACTATGATGTCACCTTGTAGGCTCATCGGCTGCTAGCATAAAATTGGTTCCCTCTATAAATTCCCTATAGGCTTTTCACATAGGCTTTTCGAAGATTGCAAATAGTAAGCTCTGTGTTCAAACACTGTTCATTACAATTACACGGGTAATCCTCACACGAAAATACAACTTTTAGCACTTTTGGATCTTAAATGCAAACGCAAGAATGGAAAAGCTAACATTAGGCTATAAATGGACTACAGAGCCTTCGGGGCGCTCGCATGTGACTTCAGCACCACCCTGCTACAGATAACTCTTCAAGCTTATTTTTTAGAAATATGATCCATGACAAGGATTTACTCTCTCGGTTTATTATATTATAGTCCACGCTATATATTATAAACAAAATAAATACGCAAAAACACATAGACCTACGTGCCTAGTTTTTAGGTGGGAAATACATTTTGTTTTGCTTTACGGTTGTTGTTTTAAAAACTGTACATACAAATGAGCCTACATGGTATTATCATAAGACATGTTTAAACAAGTGTACCGCTCGCGTGCATTCAGCCCGCTTACCTTAGTAATAGACGACAGAAATGAGGCATGAGGGACAGCTATTAAATGCAACCAAATTCCATCATGGACACAGAACAACATTCAATATTCTTTTTTTGTCACGGAGTACAGCGAAAAGCAGCCCATACAGTCACATATGCTATACATTTTAAGGAGGAGTGTATCATGACAGAGTTAAATGTGTTTATATGAAGAAATAAACTCGATGAAAAATCCCTTTGATCACGTTAAAATGACAGTTAATATGTGTGTATTTTTTACACATTTATTCACACGTTTGCATTACTGAGATCAGGAAAGAGACAGGCTGCACTGGTAAGCAGTATCCCCATAATATCGTTTAATTAAAATAAATGATCAACAAATGAATTTGTCTTGACAGTTTTTACAGGTGAAGGCACACAATATGTGTTCCCAATTAGAAAAATACTACAAACTATAAAATACTATTCATGAAAGTACTTAAATAACAGACAAATCCAAATGCCCAATGCGTGTGAGCTGCGTTCCAGACCAATTCAGCTCGATGACTCATAATGTCTCCGACACTGCCTGTAGTCCCGTTTAGCAACCGTCTTTTTAAAGAAGCATAACTGATTTAAAAAATCAAGAGTGTGATGTAACTGATGTGTTTTATGTCGTAGAACAGACATGTCCAAAGTACGGCCCGCGGGCCATCTGAGGCCCGCAATCAGTTTTGTGGCGGCCCGCGAGGCTTTTAATAAACATTAATAGAATCTGGCCCGCTATACAAAAATGAACGTAATTCAATGAATAACCACCGGGTGTCGCTATTACATGCATTCAATTAGGCAGCCTTTCCTGTTATGACGTAAAACCAACCGACCAAAACTGAAGGAAACATTATTGATAACCACGTTTTGGCGAGCCATGGCACAACCAAGAAAAAGGAAAATCTGCCAGGAATCAGTTGCAGTAATGAAGGAATATAATATTAAATGTAGGGATGCAACGATTATAGAATTTGGTTGTACGATTATAGTCTGAGAAATAATCACGGATATCACGATTATTATGCATTCATTAATTTCAAACACCACTAGTTTAGAAAATAAGATGAAAACTCCCTAATTTTTACAGTGTTATTTATTGCTGCTCAGTAACCAATTAACACAGCACATAATAATATTAGAAACAAAACAATAGTCCATTTCTTGTGCTTAAAAATAAGTGAATTTTTTTGACATTTAAACAAATAATTTTACACTGTAAATAAATGACAGAACAATTAATAAATAATTAAAAAACAGTATTTGTCTAATGCAGAGCTTGAAATAAACTTGTTTACCTGGTAGCACCAGTGCTCCCAACTTAAGAAAATGTCGGAGAACCAGAAAGAAATTAGGAGCACCCACCAAAAATGAATGAGCACCACTGCAAATTGTATATTAACGGATTTATTGTATTTGAAAACAACATCAATCAGGACTAACAAAAACCAGAAACAAGTAACTAATTCTGTTATGACTTATTGATATTTGTGCAATAATTCCAAAATGAATGTCTATTAATTATAAAATATTTATGATGACGAAGATGACAATAATACTAACAAAGAATAACATTTCTCATTACCATTCTGCCTTGAATGTGCTTGAATGTTATCAGCTATAAAAGTCCTACTGTTACATTATGAAAAATAAATTTATGGTTTGCATCAAACAAAAATGAAGCATTGCAGTAAGAAAAAATTATTTTGCACTATTGTTTTATATGCATGACAATTTAATAAACAGAAATAATGGACAAGAGAAAGGAAGAAAAGTCTCACTTCTGCACCCTTCACCGAAGGAAAATTTATAAAGGAGTGTCTGATGAGTGTTGCAAATATAATTTGCCCAGAGAAGATTCAAGATTTTAAAAACGTAGGTCTTTCTAGAAACACAGTTGGATGACGAATTGAAGACTTGTCAGCAAATCTAATATATATATATATATATATATATATATATATATATATATATATATATATATATATATGTGTGTGTGTGTGTGTGTGTGTGTGTGTGTGTGTGTGTGTGTGCGTGCGTGCGTGCGTGCGTAAATATATATGTGTCTGTGTGATGCATGTAAAATTTGGCCCGGGACAACGTTTTTTTTTTTTGTATCTGGCCCTCGGCCCAAAAAGTTTGGACACCCCTGTCGTAGAATAAAACGTGAAAGTATCTTGAGTTTGTGTTTGCCACGAACCTTATTTAAGCGATTTAACTGAAATCCCATTGAAAAAACCCATTGACTTTGGGACGAGGGAACCGGAACTGCTAAAATGCTAACTCGCTTCTGGGTTTTTGCATACAAATTGACGTCAAAGTTCCTCCACTTTATAGTGATCAATGTCAGAGTTTACACCATCGTGGCTCCCAAATTATTTCAGATGATGGCAACTGGGGTTACTTTTATGCACACACTGCCCACATTCTCCAGAACTGAGCTAAATCAGCTGATTGTGCGGTCCTGCTGTTCACCATTTCAAAGATATAAAAAACTGTATGTCATATATATATATATAAGCAATATGAAGAAAAAACTCATTTGTATCATATGTTTATATTACATTTATCATGTAGTTCCCAAAAAAATGCAGTGTTCTTTGTAAACATAAAAACTGATAACCATTCTAACAACATGTGTCTCAGTGAAATAAAAACATCATAGAGGAAAACAAAACATAATGATGAACAAACCTGGGATGTGCAGCAGCAGCAGTAGTGGAAAGAGTCTGGACTTAATGATCTTCACTTTATGTAACATCAAAACTGCTCAACCTGATAAAAAAGATACAACCTCTTAGTTACACTCTGACACACTTAAAGAGTCATAGAGTCAAGCATTTCAGGCATACCTAAAATCTGATGTTTAGAAGTTATACAGTTGAAGATTAGATTTGCCTACATTACCTCTTGCAGTTATTCTCTGATGTTAGTAGTGTGATGTGTCAGTTGTAAAAGCTTTGTCACTTTCTCTGATGATGTCATTTCCTTCCCTTTCCTTATTGACACTCTAAAAAAGTAACTTCTAAATAAATCTTACAAAGGCAGTATAAGCTGTCGGACTGTCCAAATCCAATAAAAAAAGAACACTAAATGCAGCAATACGGATACCTTGTCAGTGTTATTTAAATAAATGTTTAGATTTAGTTACTCCTTCAAGTAATTGCATTTCTGTCACAATGAACCACAAATACATAGCCTAACTACAGAAGGCTAGGAACAAGAAAACATGCCATATGTTCATGTAATGTTTGAGTATGAAGAAAATTAAACAGATTTGGCTTGCTATTAAAACTCTTAGTTTTGTCTTTTTTGTAAAAATACTTTAAAAATACTAAAAATAATAATAATAATGAAAAAAATAAATCATTACACCCCAAGTCTAGGGGAAAACAACATGGGCATAACAAACAGAAAAACAAATGTGTTGGGGTAGTGGATTTCCCAAACAAAACAAAAACTTAATGCAACAGATCCCCTTCGGTCGACAACCAAACTCGGACACTCAGTTGAGAGTAATTGAATGGATTTATTATAGAAAAAGGTAGTAATTTTAAATGAGCATCTCTTCATGGTGGCCACAGGCCAAAATAACAAACAAAAGAATCTGCAGAATAAATGAACTAAATTACCTATAAATGTTTAAAGAAAAATACAGGAAGCTAACCTTTCTCCCTCAACATAAACATAGTCAAAAGTAATCAAATAAATAGGCAGGCCACCCCTACAAGCTCAAAAAGGTTAAACGTATAAACAATGGTAACAAGACTGAATGTTGGTTGTCGGCCGGAGGGGTAAGGGAAATCCAGGAGCTCCACTCCCAACAACCGTCGCATAACAAATGAGCTCCTCGAGCCCTGCCGGACGTTCCTTTTTACATAGGCCTCAGAGACCAGCAGCCAACCAGAGCACAAATCACACCGGAATGGGAGCCTATGGGATAACAGAGAAACAACAAGAAGGCGGGACAAAGAAAAAGACATATGCAATGTGTAATAAAAAATAATAGTAATAAACTTTAGTCGTAACATAATGAAGCAATATGTTTTTTTAAACTATTACACAATTACTCATGGAAATAAAATTGCTAGTTCCTTGCTAACATTTGTTTTAAAATGACATTAATCCCAGCAGGCACATGTCATAAAATGTTATTATTAGCTAAGATTTAGGTTGTGATGTCGGATGACCAAAATTCAACATCTAGCCAGTGTCTAAGGACAACGTTATTTTGATGTCCAATAACGAGGTCAAATGATGTTGATATTAATTTGATTTTAGGTTTTACATCTTAAACCAACGTCAGACCGATGTCAAATGCTGACATTTATTTGTCAGGTATGGCAAAATCTAACATGTGATAGACGTCTTAGTGGTAACGCCCACACAATGTCAAGCTGTAACATCATTAGACGTTGATATTTGGTTGTTTTAAGCTTGCATTTGAAAGAGACGAAAATCACTGACTGTCTTACTTGTAGTGATTTTACAGGGATGTTAAACATTTATTTAGTCATAAAAAACATTTTTCACAATATTGTTTGAATTAAGTTTTTATAAAAAATGAGATCCCAGTAGCCTTGTCAAAAAACACGTGACTGCACACCTTTCCTGTGGAACAGTGTATAACAAAACATAAATATTCTGTAAACAAAAACAAAAAAACTACTTGCACCAAATAATATAATTCAAATAATTTGAATCAATAAGGCTCAAGTCAATGCTATCACACATGAATTTAGATACAAAGCAAGAAATAAACAACAATGCTTGTCCAGGAGAACAAAAAAAAGAAAAGAACTACATTATTTTTGTGATCTAAAAAAGCTATTACATTTATGTCTTTTTTTTTCTTTTTCTTTTTTTTTATCTATATGCTGTCACATTATGATCATGATCACAGTAACCTTGGCAATGCTGTGTGTTCCGAAAGTAGTAAATTTCATAGACAAATGTAGAAATTTTACTTCTTTTCTTCTACAAAACAGGGTGTATGAAAAATACACTCCTTCACATTTCACTCCAGTTCTAAAGCTTTAAATAGTATATTAAAAATGAGCAAAATGTACTTCCATCCTCCTCTATAGAGTCCTGACCCTATTATTACATGACAATACAGAAGGAACTGACTGACAATATAATCTAGGCTGATTAACTCATTATAAATCAAAACAAAAGCGGGCCCAAAATAGAACCCCAGAATAGATGAAGACAGAGCAAATGTCTCTCAACGTAAGATCAAAGTGTAAAACCTTCCTCAAAACAACAATTTTATAACTGGTATTATATTACTAGAATTTACTAATTAATATTCTTTACAGAACAAATTTAACTCAGTAACCCAGCTACTATAAAATGTGAGCCCTCCTTTATTAATTAATTGAACTGTGAAACCCATTTAATCTGTTAATTGATAGTCTAATTTAAAGTTTACTATTTAAATGGAAGCTTAATTTTTGTGTCAGTCAGATGTGCATGGTTGCGTTGGACAGTGGGTGTTATGTTATCAACCAAACTTCACAGCAGCATAATGAACATCATCTGTGCTTGACTGTGCAGCAGTAGCCACCACCGATGTGTTCTTAATGTTTGACTTTTTGAAACGTATACTTGAGTAGTGAATGTCCTGATCCTTTATGTGATCTTGCTGTGGGCAGACCGTAGACAAAGGAGCAACGGTTTCATATACTGGGGATGAATCTAACTGAGAATTGGAGCAGAAAAAAGGCAACATGTCAGTGACTGAATGCAAGATATTTAAGCATATGTGTGCGAGTTAACCAGTTTGGTTGTTTCCTCTGACCTGCACAGCCTCTTTTTTGTCCTCATGCTGCTCAGATGACTTATTCTTTCTCCTCCTGTTTAAACTGCATCTTGTTAAAAGAAATACATTTTAGGGATCTAGAAGAGCTAGAGTTCACTGCACAATAAAGACAACCTGCATCATTTTAAAATCCGAAACTTTTTTACAGTCCAAACAGACTGTCTACCAGGCAATTATTTTCATTTAAATGACGTCAAATAGTATTCCAAAGACAGACATATTTGCTAAAACAAGGCTGAATCGATTATACATCTAACAATTGCCAAAATAGTCATTAAATAGGCAAGAATGAATGATTACACATGTGAAGACTGTCTATTTGATGCAATAGTATCTGGATGCAGCCTTTATGATGCAAGCTGAGATTGCACTACTCAGCGATGCAATGTCAGACACAATGCACTCAATGGAGTGAGTGACGTTACTGTGACAGGTAGGGTTAGGTGACTAAACTACATTGGATGCAGCTCAGATTGCACTGCACCAGGTCTGCATCCAGACCCCTCTTAATTGATGACTAGTCTATTTTGGACTTCAGCTAGACATCTAGTAGATTTTCAATCTAAATAAGGCATTAATATGATTAACGTGTTTATATTTGAGTTACTTTTAGAATGTTCCTTTCATGCTCCAGTTTTACATGTTATAGCACATAGACTCACTCACCGGCCACTTTATTAGGTACACCTGTCCAACTGCTCGTTAATGCAAGTTTCTAATCAGCCAGCAACTCAATACGTTTAGGCATGTAGACATGGTCAGAAGACTATCGGCTGCAGTTCAAACCGAGCATCAGAATGGGTAAGAAAGGTGATTTAAGTGACTTTGAACGTGGCATGGTTGTTGGTGCCAGACAGGATGGTCTGAGTATTTCAGAAACTGCTGATCTACTTGGATTTTCACACACAACCATCTCTAGGGTTTACAGAGAATGGTCCGAAAAAGAGAAAATATCCAGTGAGTGGCAGTTCTGTCGGTGCAAATGTCTTGTTGATGACAGAGGTCAGAGAAGAATGGCCAGACTGGTTCCAGCTGATAAAAAAGCAACGTTAACTCAAAAAATCACTCGTTACAACTCAGGTATGCAGATCTGTGAATGCACAACACGTCCAACCTTGAGGCAGATGGGCTACAGCAGCAGAAGACCACACCGGGTGCCGCTCCTGTCAGCTTAGTACAGGAAACCGAAGCTTTAATTTGCAAAGGCTCACTAAAATTGAACAATAGAAGATTGGAAAAACATTGCCTGGTCTGATGAGTCTCGATTTCTGCTGAAACATTCGGATGGTAGGGTAAAAATTTGGCATCAACAACATGAAAACATGGATCCATCCTGCCTTGTATCAACAGTTCAGGCTAGTGATGGTGTAATGGTGAGGGGGAATATTTTCTTGACACACTTTGGGCACATTAGTACCAATTGAGCATCATGTCAACACCACAGCCTATCTGAGTATTGTTGCTGACCATGTCCATCCCTTTATGACCACAGCGTACCCATCTTCTGATGGCTACTTCCAGCAGGATAACGCACCATGTTATAAGGAGCGAATCATCTCAGACTGCTTTCTTTTTTTATTATCATTATAATTGTTTAGGGGTTTTTCACCTTTAATATGATAGGACAGTGAAGGACAGACAGAAAAGCATTGGGAGCAGAGAGAGGGGAAGGATCAGCATAGGACCTCAAGCTGGGAATTGAACTCAGGTTACTGTGAGCACCTTGGCGCTATATGTCAGCGCACTTAACCACTAGGCTATTGGCACCGACCTTAGACTGGTTTCTTAAACATGACAATGAGTTCACTGTAGTCAAATGGCCTTCACAGTCAACATTTCATTTATGCTCCGCAAAAAATCTGAGGTATTGGATGACAGTTGTTTAAATGGAATTTGATATGCCAAAAAACCTCCCCATTTCCTGAACAGCATTTGTAAAATTGTAATAAGTGATGACAGGGTCTCCAGGAGTCCACAGTGTGTGGAGTTGGAGATGCGAGTAGTTGTCCTGATTTTAGTTGCATTAAGGTAGTCAAAAACCTCTGTGTACATGGTGGACTCTTAGGGTGCTTTCACACTTGGTTCAATTGCCTGGACCGTACCCAAGTTCGATTGTCCCCCCTTGCCACCTTCTCGGTTGGTTTGTGTTCACACTGTCTTTTTTCCTTCTGAACCCCGGTACGCTTGCGTCATGGAGCTGCTGTTTTGTTTACTGCTGTTGCTAGGTGACAGTCACGAAAGCAAAGCGCCAAAATGGAGACTTCCGCACATCGCGGTCGATTTGCTTTTACTGAATCATAAGTTTTGGACATACAGAAAGCGACTCGCGTCTGTCTGCTGCAAAAATATTATAAACATTCAGAACATCACACAGTGTCTGCAGAAGCTGTTTCTGGAGGAGACAAGCAGACATCACTGTGTATCACTGTGCTTGGCTCAGTCCCGCTAAAGGTACAATACGTGGCGCACATACACACACACACACACACACACACACACACACGAATGAACGTTATGAAAACGATAGTTTGTTGTACAGTTGCCGGTTCACTTCCGCTATTTGGTACGATTGCATTCATACCAGAAGTGAACCGTACCAGAGTTCGCATGAACCGTACCCCAGACCACCTCTTTCAGGCAGACTCGGGTACGGTTCACGGGTGCGCACCCGAGTTCAGAAGACACGTTCACACTAGCTAAACGTACCGTACTATGACGTCAAACGAACCCGGGTGCGGACCAAAAGTGCTAGTGTGAAAGCACCCTTAATAAGAGAATTGTCTTAATCATATTAAAAGTGTTTGGTGTCCATGTAAACATACTGATTGAAAGCCCAAATTCAGCCTTGTTTTAGCCAAAATGTCATCTAATGGATGGCCATTAAATGTCTTTTAAAAAATACTTGTTGGATACATACTGTAACAGTGACAAATTTTTAAAGATGTCAATGGTAAAACAATAAGAAGGTCTACATTTTTACGGTTCTGCATTGTTTTGGTTCTGAATTATTTTAGTCTGTAAAATGCATGTGATTTCATAACAAGTTGACCTCATAAAAACACAATATTTTTTACCTATGCAGCAGGACTCCTATGAGAGCGATAATCATCAACACAAACAGGACAATCAGGGTGTTCTGTAGAGCCGTGTTCTCTTCTGGACTCATTTCTAGTGTAGGACACAAGTTTAAACACAGAACAAACAGAAATGAGAAACATTAACATGTACGATAGAGATGTTTTACCTCCTACAGCACAGGAAAACTCTTGTAGCTCTTCATTGCTGACTGAGTCCAGGTACAGCTTGTTGTCTTTAGTGAATCCATCTATTACCTGCCGTCCGTTCTTGTACCAGATGTAAGTGTGTTTGTTACTCAGAGTGCATTTAGTTGAACAGCTTAATATCACTTTTTGTCCCTCTGATACAGTGTGTGGTCTGCTTATCACCTGCGTATCTGAAAAACAGAATAATTCTTAGTTAATGTTTGTCACCATTATTAATTAATAATTAAATCTCTACAGTAAAATAGCAGGGCTCTACAATAAGGACTGCCTGATGACCCAGGCCAGCATGTGAGACGCTCGGGACAGTATACAGCATCATTACTGGCCCGATCGGCATTTCATGTCCAATACGAAAGTGAAAGCATGCTGAAATATTACTGAGTTAGGAAAATTGACAGAAATGACCCTCTGATCATTTTTCCATATTTTAATCTTATAATAATTTGTATATGGCCCATTGTTTTGTTCATTTCTGCACTGACACCTGGAAAGAAAGATCAACATTGCTCTGCTTCATGATCTGACTGCAGTCTCGCTTCATCTGTTATTAATAATTTAAGCCTATAATGCATAATTCTTGCCAATGTTTTTTTAAATAGATTGATTAATTCAATAGATAGATTTTTACAAAACTTGACAACTGAAATGAGGCTATGTAAGAGAAAGTCTCACTTCTCTGATTTATATTTGGTCACAATGTCTGTGGGTGTCAAAATTAAAGTGCACATTTTCGTATATATTTGTTTATTTACGGCCTGCACTCACACTGCTTTTGCCATTCGAACATGAGCATGCTTACGTCTTTGATGATGCGACTGTTCAGTTTAACAGGAAGAGAACAGCTCTCGCTCAGCACAGTGGACATTTAGTTATAACGTTTTAGTCGTTTGAGATGCTTTTGACGCTCATAAATTATCATAAAAATCCTTGTGCTGCAGGTATTAGAAGGTTTGCTAAAGGTACAGCTGACATGCAGTGGGGAGTTTGCATCTTTAATAAATGATGACATACCTGTAACAGTAAGAATGACTCCAAGTGAACCAGAGTATGTTCCTCCTGTTTTGTCGGTGATGATCCTGAACTGATATTCTCCAGAGTCCCTGAATTTGAGCTCTTTGATTCTCAGTTTGTTCTCCACAAACTCCACACGACCAGCAAACTGACGCTCCTCACGCAGATCCCTGAAGCCTCCAGTCCGACCATAATGCCAGAATGTTTTACTAACTGTATAATCAGAGGGATGTGAGTATGTGCAGGAAATGTCTACTGTTGAGTTGATCAAAGCACAGACTCGTCTAGAGGTGTAAGACACATCCCAGCAGCCACTCTTAGAAACACCTGAAAGTCAAGGTTTAGTATACAAAACAGTTACTTTAAGCACATCTCTTTAAATTTACATAATCATATGATCAAACAGTAGTACAAGCTATTACATTTATAGCTACAGTATATTCATATCGTATAATATTTTCCACTTACATACAGAGGAGGAAAGATTTTTAATGTTTTGGTCAACAGAACATGAATAGCTGTAAGCATTTCTGCTGTGTACCACAAGTGTCTTGTGGGAAAATGTATTATATTTAATAATTCCATTCTTCCAATAGTAATACCAATCCTTAGAGCTGCAGAAAGAATCACAGGCCAGTTGTACTGTCTGATCTTGCAGGTTAGTGTTAATCTTCACCTTCAGTTCTAAACAAGTAAAAAAAAAAATAAGAAATGTTTAGTCGCATGCCAGATGGAAATAGTCAAACTGACCAGAATCTAGAGTTTCACCTGTGACTGTCAGATTGACGGCTACTGAGGCGAGACTTTTATCTCCATCCTTCATGATGAACATGAGTTGATATTCTCCAGAGTCACGCTCTCTCACATCTGATATTGTGAGCTCTGAGTTGTAATTATTGATGGACGATTTCACCCTTCCTGAGTAGTCCGAGTCTAATGTCAAATCTTCAGCTTCATTGTTTTTTCTCCAGTTTATATTTTGTTTCTGACTGAACCAGAACACAGTTTTGATGTTGATTCTGTAAGAGTAAGAGCAGGCCAGTCTCACCTGAGATCCCTTTACAGCACAGACACTCTCTTTACAGGTCACAGAGAGACTTTGCAGTGTTAGAGAACCTGAAAAGAAAATAATTCATTATTGAGAGAAGTTTACATACTGAACGAATGAGATGAGTAGGTAAAGATACCCAACTCAGACAAAAATATCGTAACTCCTGGTCTCTTAGGGTGCTTTCACACCTGCCTTATTTAGTTCGGTTGAATCGCACTAGAGTTTGTTTTCCCTCTTGGTGCGGTTCATTTGGGCAGGTGAGAACGTAGCAATCGCACTCGGGTGCGCACCAAAAGCGCACCAAAAAAGCGTACCGAGACCTGCTTGAAGAGGTGGTCTCGGTACGCTTTCAAACGAACCCTGGAGTGGTTCGTTTGTGGTGAGAATGTGATCCAAACTAAAACAGACCCAACTGCAAAAAGTACTGCGCCTTTTTGGACTAATCCAGCTGCCGTAGTGAGAAGCGCTGTCTATCTTATGGGGTTGGAGGAAAAATATTTGTTGACAGCGCTTTACCAACAGTTTTAAACAGAGAGAGAGAGAGAGAGAGAGAGAGAGAGAGAGAGAAACATTACCTGATGGATCATTGGTGATATTTCCAAAAGATGACCATGGCGCAGTTTAGCTAAATTATTTCACGCCTTCTCCTAATGCTTTCGCCGATTGCAATGCATTAAAACATTGTTTTCCAGCCCCAGCCGCCCTTCATTCTCGAAATGTATAGTTTGTCTAAAGTGATGCATACAAACTACATAGTATACTATGACCAGGGATACTGCGTCAGCCAGCGCAGCGACATTGTGTGTCTGCCGGTTTGTTTATTTGCGGTAGTTCCACGTGAATTCTGACCAATTGAAAAGCAGTTTAGGAAATGCGTTCAATAACATCTGGCCAGTGAGTGATGTAGATTTTGTCACATGACAGCATTTTGGTTCATTTCAACTGGTTCGGACCAAAGCAATCAGTGTGGTGTGAAAAGGACCCAAAACGGCAGAAAACGCTACAATGTATCATTTGTTGCCTTTGGTCCGGACCAAATGAACCGAACCACATATGTGAAAGCACCCTTAAATAACTCCTCTCCATCTGACACAGTTTTTTTTTTAGTTTTGGAGTTTCTTCTAAGAAGCTCAAGAGTTGAATCAAGTCTATTTGATTATGTAGACATCAAAAATGGACAGTGTTGCACATACTTCACTAGACTAAGACTTTCATTTAGTGTATTACTATGTATGGGTCATCAAAGACATCACTTCACTTTCACTTCATTCTCACTTCACTGTTTGGTTTGTAATACATATTAGTGAACAAATGTATCATCCATAGGGAATAAATAAAGCTTTCTAACCAAGCCAAACACTCTGTTACAACAATCCACACTCAATCTCCTACTCGCACCCACAAACCAATGTTGCTCAATTAGTTGTACATTATTAAATATCTTCAGGTTTAAATATACATGCAGTCACTTTGGAGAACCGCGAGACAAGTTAGACAAACATTCAGACTGACAACTGGACTAACTGTATGAATGTAAAGTATCGTACAGAGGAGAATAAAACACAAAGATGGTCATACCTGGGATGTGCAGCAGCAGGATCAGTGGAAAGAGTCTGGAGTTCATGATCTTCACTTTGTGTAACATCAGAAATAAATGAAAGATGGAAAACTGCTCATCCTGTAAAAAGACAGTCACGAGTTAAGTTTCACTCTGGACACACTTGAAGGGTCATTAGTTTAGAGGATTCATTAGCCTGTTATTATACTTTATGTCACCACATTAAATCTTGATAACAGTACAACCTTTCAAAAGTCATGCTTAAAAACTATGTTTTAATATAAATTTTAACTGCAATTAAAGAATACTCTTACTTACATCACTTCTTGGTGTTTTTTGCTGTTAGTTGTGGTGTCTCTCTGGTTTTAAGGGGCTGTGGCAGATTTTGCTGATCTTATTTCCTTCCCTTTTCTTACTAACATATTTTTAGAACTAAGTTCATATCAGCTCTTTCGGTCTCAAACTGAAAGTAGGGAGAGAGCAGATCAGGGATGGGCAACTTCAGACATGGAGGGCTACTGTCCTGTAGAGTTTAGCTCCAACCCTATTCAAACACACCTCCTCCCTATAGCTTTCTAGTGATCCCGAAGACACAGACTGTTTCCGAAATTGCATACTTGCATGTTATATGGTATGCTAAAAAAGTATGCGAGTCGAGTAATGTGTCCAATTCATAACATTTGAAAAACAGTATGCAAGAAGTACCCGGATGACCTACTACTTCCGGCAATATTCTCAAGTGCGCATCTGATGCATGCTACGCTATCCCATGATGAACCATGAAAAATTCATGAATGGGAGTAAAGCGACGCAACTGATGTGGGTAGGTCACGTTATTGTGACAAAATGGCAGATGTAGTACATCCAAGTTCCATTCATAATTCTCACATTCATACTGTATAGAATGTACTTTTCTAACAACCGAGTCGTACATTTAAATTCAAATGCAGTAGTTACCTACTGAGTAGTAGGCAATTTCTGATGCAGCCAGAGTAGCTTGTTCAGGTGTGTTTGATTAGTGTTTGATTAGAGCAAACCTCTGCAGGACACTGGCCCTCCATGACCAAAGTTGTCCCAACTATGGAGCAGATTATTGTCAGGCATTCACCACTGCCACATCCCTCACCTGGACCCCAGCCCACAAGCTCACCAGAGATTTTTCTTCCTATGGGGGAGATGAAATTACTTACTACCAGTGGCGGCTGGTCAATAGAGGGCGCTGGGGCGCCGCCCCCTTCAAGTCATGTTAATGTTTATTATTACAAATATTAACAAAATAAATTGATTTAATTATAACATTCTAACATTTATTGTAGTCATACTAACATTTATAGAAAAAAAATGTATGAACAATTTTTTTTTATATGTGTGCGGGGCGCCGGACTAATGGGTGTCTATGTAGGTACACAAACTTTTGCAATGCACGTACTATGACAATAAGCTCTAATTGGCCGGTTTTTAATTGTCTTTGGGGCGCAGCGCTCTGCGTCCCGAACCCTCCCATTTTTGTTGTTAGAACAAATCATATTTGTTTTTATATGATTGGCCTTATGTGATTGGACCATTCTCACCAAAGAGCTTAGAATGCAATTTCTCGAGGTGAAGGAAAATTCCGTTGTATCTTTGCAAAGATATCTGTTCACAAGGCGTTTGGATGAAGAAAAAAAAAATCAAGAAGCTTGGACCAGATCGACCTTCCTTGCAAATTCACCAGTAGTCAAGTGATGGCAAGCGTGCGTATATTCGGGGCTTTTCCAGCACTTGTCATGACAAACGGAGTTGGCTGGCAGGTTGTGATGTAAGTCATGCCTTTTACTATTTCCGTGTTTGCTGTTTCAAACAGCATGACGTTAGAGAGGCTGAATGCATTGGCCATGCTGTCAATAGAGAAGAGACTGGTGACTGAGATGACTGACTTTAACCAAAAGGTTATTGAGAAAATTTCAAGCCAGAAAAAAAGGAGAGCAAAATTTATTTTCAAGTAGTGCTACTGGCCAGTGATTAGGCAACATTTGTGTGTGTGTGTGTGTGTGTGTGTGTGTGTGTGTGTGTGTGGTGTGTGTGTGTGTGTGTGTGTGTGTGTGTGTGTGTGTGTGCGTTTACTGATTATCTAGATTACTTCATTACTGATAATAAACCCAAATTGAACTAAAATGAACTGATTTGTGATGCATTTATTGTATGCTTTAGTCATATTTTAGTTTTTTGATACATCACCTGAAAAATGTCTTTTACACTCTTACTTTACCAACAGTTAGATTTTTTTCTGGTGTTTGCGCCAGCCGCCACTGCTTACTACTATTGGAAAACATGTAACACTATCTTGTTCATGTTAAGCAGGTTTTAGCCAAACACATACTGTAGCAGATTTTCGTGTCCTTCCCCGCGTATTGCCATAAAGGCAGTGATAGCATTAGCCATTATACTTTTTTATGCTAATCATTTCAGACATGCCTTCGGTTTTGGGCTCAAGGCCCATATACTTCAAACTAAGCAAAAAATGAACAAATACTTTTTGAGTTTGTTCCAGCAGTTTGAAACATTTTATTGAAGCAAACTTATTGTTTTTGGCTTCTAAACACGTTTGAGGTGTGTTATGCAATCAGTGGATGTGTTCTGGAGCATGCATTTTTTTGGGGTTTTTTACATGTGGTTTCTTCCCCCAATTTCTTTTCACATTCAGTGGGTCAGACAAGAACAACATCCAAAACAACTACAATAGCTATATGATTACAGTGGAGAGTGGAGTAGCAGAGATGTACAGATGTAAATGGACCTGTATTATCGCTTGTGGAGAGATTTTAAAGATTTGGAGATGGTCACTCATTGGACAAAAAGCCGACCTAGTCACATCATGTGTTCTCTATGAGTTGGTACACATCTGCAGTGCCATTCAGTGTCCGTGGTGGCACTTCTTTTAGATAAGATTGTTTGCCAGATGTTTATGAAAATGTTCCTCTCTCAGGCCCCGTTTACACTAGTACGTTTTAGAATGAAAACTATCCGCGTCCACAGAAGCGTTTCTGAACAGCTCTCTGTCTACACTAAAACGGTGAAAGCGCACATCACGTGACCACACACACACACTCTCTGCCATGCACTGCAGCTTGCTTTGAGCGCATACCCATATGAGAGCTGTCCTCGTCGGACTGTTCATCAAGGATCTACCGCTGGATCTAATCTCACTATATTTGTTAAACGTGATATTTATTTCATCTTGTTGTCTATATCTAACTACATATTCCCCGACTTTGGTCTTTTGAGTCTATTACTTGTGCTCAGGTAACGTGTTTTGACTAAGCTTAAAGATAAGTTAGGTTAATATCTTAATTAATATAACCGCTTAATTAATATAACTTAACTAATAACTAATATAATCCTAATTAATATAACTAATATTCAAAGAGGGTATGTTTCGTATTTTCAATGAAAATGAAAGGAGGCAGTAATGTTAGCAGTAACGTAGTAGGCTCCGTTTTGTTATAAATATGCATGAAGATGACGCTCATATTATGAAGCCACCTGACGCCTCAACATTTTTGATGTTAAGTTGCTAATAATATCAAAATAAAAATAGGCAGTTCCTCACATCATGTTTTCATTTTATCGTTAAGAAAGTGAAACAGCGTAGCCAGGGTGATGTGAATGACTTTATAAAGCACACTCGGGAGTTTGTTTTCCTTATCAATTTGCGAAGTCTGAACTTACAAGGAGAGGATGCAGGACTGAACTGTGTGAACACTGTTGCCAACTATTTTCAACGAAAAGGCGCTAAGCTCTGCCCGAAAAGTCGCTAAAAGTCGCTAGATTACGTCATACACTAATTTGCATATTACTGACGTCATCACGTTCTACCATTTCCGTTTAACAGCCTATGGTAAATAAATGGGGTATTTATATTAGCACTACGCTTTATGCAAGCATGTCAATTTAACTAAATTGATTGCTGTTTGAATACAGTATATCATTATAGATAAGTAATTTGCAGTAATCGCGTCAACAGTTCAATCGCAGTAAACGGTCAAATCAAATTGTTAAAATAAAGGAGAAGCAGATCGGTTTGACTGTACAAGTGAGATACCTTCACACTGCCGGTGCTTAATCATTTGCCGTCGGTACGCAGAGGGGTGATCTGCTGTCAGGCTGCAGGTGGGAGAGACTGCTGTATGAAGACTGGGCCGCCTGTTAGTGCTCTGAGGCGAGGGAGGGGCCGCCGGCATCACCCGCAGCTCGTTGAGAAGAGTAGGAACGGTACAGTAATGGACAAACGACAGTCTATAAAAATCTCCAGTAACACATAAAAAAGTCGCTAGATTTGTCGCTAGTCGCTTTTTTGAAAATTTGTCTGAAAAGTCGCTAAATCTAGCGACAAAGTCGCTAAGTTGGCAACACTGTGTGTGAAGGCTACTTAATATTGAGGAAAAAGCCCCAATCAGAGAGGCGAATGTCTGCAGCCCCGCCTCCGTTTTCAGATGTCCCCCCATCTACACTAATGAAAACGGCCTCTCCAGCATTTCCAAAACGCTCCGTTTTCGGGGCTCGAAAATCCGGCGTAGTGTGGACGGATGGCGTAACCATAGCAAAACTTATGTGTTTTAAAACTGAAACGTATTAGTGTAAACGGGGCCTCAGTTGCCACTGTTGTATTTAGGGGTACCCTCAAGCAATGCAACACATTTACAACCACACCTAAGTGGGGCTGTTGGAGTGTTTCAGAACAATATGCCATCACTCAGCCTTTTAAAGCTTCTTTTTGTCCTCAAACGAAGAATAAAAATACTTGAGTGATTAATTGATTAGTAATATTATTCAAGTATTGATTCTGCGGAACATAAACTAAAGCAAAAATAAAAAAAATATAAGCTAAAGAGGAGATGAATGTGGAACTTCGGGTGTGCAATCTGCATTGTTTACAAAAATGTGTTGTCTAACATTGTAATTTAATGTGTGTATTTTTTTAAACCAACTAACTTTAGCTAACTAGCTAACTTTATCAAGTATCTTACTACTCAAAAAAAATCTTATGGGTTCAAAAACATTTACTGTGTGATGATGAACCCTATTAGCTAATGCTATGAAAGTTATAAAAGCAAAAAAATATCCCTATGGGTTTTTTGTTTTTAATAAATCACGTATTTCTATAGCACTTAGAAAACGCCAATTATGTCAAAGCAGCTGTACAAACAAATCAGGCAATGCCACACAATCATTGCGCATGGCAGGAATATCAGAGTGTGATCAGATCACAAATGTTATATTGATTTTATAAATAAACCAGACTATTAATACTGAGTGAGATGGACATACTACAAACAATATTGTCTGTTTTGTATTTTGCTAATGACAACAATTTAAACACTGCAGTATTTATTTTCTTTGTGAATTAGTTTTGAATGAATCATTTAAAGTAGTGATTCAAAGATACATTAATAAAATTCATTCTGCTTTGTTTCTAAATAAGACAGTTGTCTTGAAAGAATCATAAATGATTCTGTAAATCGCTTATTATGACTATGACTTTTGCTGCCATCTGCTGGTGGTTTTAGTTTTATATTTATTCATGCCTGGCCTAAACCAGCTGTGGTGACACATCAAAAAAAACATACCGAAATATTGCATTAATGTTATCAACAAATTACAGAAAATAAAATCCAGATATTTCCAATATCACACCCCTTGGGATAACAGATCAGAAGGGGACTCATCAAAGCCCAGGGCCCCGTTTTTTAAAAGTAATCCACTAGAATTTTGGATAAGGGATTGGATCAAATCTTGAAAATGGGTTTTTCAAAAGGAAAAACGGATTACATAATTGGATTAGATCACGTAATCCAATCTTGGTTTTGATCTGGATCAAACCTTTAGTTTGGGTTTATCACTTTGATCCAAAAAATCTGGATTAATCTGATCCCATCAGAAGGCTGGATTCAGCGTGGATTTCATGGCCAAAAAGTAATGAAAACTTTAAAATTGTATCAAATAATACTATATTAGGATCATGCAGTATCTTACAAGATGTCCTATTTATTCATAAGGTTTTAATTGTATTTGTTCTTTCGTCAGGCTACAGTGATTAGGTAGGCTTAAACGTACAGCAAAGTAGAAAGAGTTTGGCCCCCTAATAAACCCACAAACAGCTGTCAAAATTGACCAAAAACAATAATTTTTATTCTGTCACTAATTGATATATACATTTACCACAATGGAAAATATTTTTCTTTTAAGAATATTTATTAGTGATGCATGCAATGATTACAGAATAACCATAAAAAGGCATAGAATGGCAATCACTGATTTTTGAAATCACTTTCATTAATTGCAAAAAGAGACTGAAAGGGCAGAAGCACAGCTTTGTCTGGCAGAGGAACAACTGACTCTGACGAAACTGCAGCAAACCAATGCCAGACTTGAGATCCGCCTCCTAAAGGTTATGCTCAGACAAGCTGGCCTCTCCACATCAGATGAGGAAGTCTGAAATTATTGTTGAGTTTTTGACATTAAGTCTTTTTTTTTATTCAATACATCTATATTTGAAACTTGTTGTTGCTGGTAGAGGATGAGGTGTTTTTTTTTTCTTGTTTTTAGTTTTTTTATTTTAAATGTGTGTGTTTTCATTTCAAATAAAAATAACGTTATATTGATCCCACACTGGCTATTCTACGTGTTGCTCTTTACATATCTATAGTTCTACATTGTGATTTCTTATCCTGTTCGAGCACTGGTTATCCAGATTTAGTGATCCTGAAAAGTTCCTATCCAGATCAGACTGATCCAATCCGATGTTGCTTTGAAAAACTGGTTCAAAAAGGATTACTAAATCTGAATCAATTTTATCCGGATTAAACCTTTTGAAAAACCGGGCCCAGGAGACCAAGACTAAGGTGTCAAAAACACCACCTGTTGCACCCACAAGAGCCAGGTACATAAATTATTGGGTTTAGTAGGCTACTACTGTTTTATCTTAACTTCTCATCAACATTCAGCCCCCTAAAAGACCTAAATTAGACATCCAACACGAGATGGCATTCCAGACATTAAAGCAGACACTCTCCTCGTAATTGTCCTCTCCATGTGCCTACAGTAACTTCGGCTGGGTATACAACAGCTAAGCTGGCTCTTTTTTGGATATCAATCAAAAGGACAAAAAAAATATATATATATATATATATATATATGACCAAAAGAGGCACCAGCAGTTGGATCTAAAAAAAAAAAACTTGTAGGCTGCAAGCTCATTGTAGTTTTGTAACTAGAATTTATTTGTAAGATTTTTGCAAATATTTCCTTTCCTTTTTCTGTTTATGCCAACAAGTGGAGTATTTAACAAAACATATGCTGTACATTTAGATATAAAACATAAAAGTTTAGAAAATCTGTAAAAGGTGCATGGGTATTTCCCAGCACTGGGGGTTCATAAGTTGGCAGGGAGGGCATCCTCCAGTAAAACATATGCCACATAGCAGGTACTAAGCTGAAGGAAAGTAAGTAAATAGGGTTTGTCAGATAAGGAAATAACCACCAGTTCCAGATAAACAACAATAACTGTGAGGATATTAAACTGTTCTCTATTTTTGAACCACTTTTTTTTTTCTTCAATCAATTATTGAAGGAATAATTATATATTATTTATTTCTATATATGTACTGTGCTTCAGAATATATGTATCTCATAAAATACGTTATAAAAAAACACTTCTCACTTGAAGCATGAAATTGTATGTTATTGACTACATAACAAGAGAAAAAGCGGGGTCGCAAAATGTGAGACAGCAATTTTAGGTTGGGTGGTAAGTAGCTTTTTGTGGGGGTGGGAGTCTAAACAAACCATCAGCTAAACTTCACAGCAGCATAATGAACATCATCTGTGCTTGATTGTACAGCAGTAGTCACCACCGATGTGTTATTAATGTCTGACTTCTTGAAATGTATACTTGAGTAATGAACGTCCTGATCCTTTATGTGAGCTTGCTGTTTGCAGACCGTAGACACGGGAGCAACAGTTTCATATACGGGGGATGAATCCAACTAAATTGTAGCAGAAAAAAAGGCAAAATGTCAGTGACTGAACACAAGATATTGAAGCATTAAGTGTGAGTTAATCAGTTTGGTTATTTCCTCTTACCTGTACAGCTTCTTTTGTGTGCTTATGTTGTTCAGATGACTTATTTTTTCTCCTCCTGCTTAAACTGCATAATAAAAGAAATATATATTATATGAACCCAAATTTATGGAAAGAGTTTGTTATGAAAATAACCACATTTGAAACTCGAAATTCCCCCTAATCCAATCAGACCACCTACTGAAACTATGCTGCAAAAATAGCTTGTTCCAAAACCACAGCAATGGCTTTCCGAAAACTCAGCAATTTGGCACACACATTTATGGTCAAGCAAAAAAGAGGAACATGGAGGTAATATTGATAAAAATGCAAAGACATGATGATAAGAGTAAACAAAAGTTGGGTTGTTTAGCACCTAAAGCTCCGCAAGCTATTCTAAAGACTTGTAATAGATTGGAAGCATTAACAAGGTAACTGATTGTTTCAATCTGGCTGTAGCAGGGTTTCCATTCTAACAGGAAGCAAATCTTTTCCAACAGGAAACAAGGAAAGCATAGTGGGAGGGTGTTATATTTGCTAATTCAGAGTTTATTCTGCAAATGTGTTTCCATCTCCCTTTATTTGCACAAATCCACAACCACCTCAAATGAGCATACATTTTGTTTTTTAATAAAAATGCAATTGGTTTTTACCTGTAATACAGGACTCCAATGAGAAGAAGAATCAGAAACAGGAAGAATGCAATCAGGGTGTTCTGTAGAGCTGCAGAACTGTTTTCATCTCGCGTTTCTAGCATACGACAATTTTAGAAAAGGTGTAAGGAAAATGTCTAATACGTTTAAGAATTAAATATCAAGTGTGTTCGCTGAAAACACACTTTTCTTTCTGATGTACATGTGTGATAGAGATGATTACCTCCTACAGCACAGGAGAACTCTCGAAGCTCTTCATTGCTGACTGAGTCCAGGTACAGCTTGTTGTCTTTAGTGAATCCATCCGTTACCTGCCGTCCGTTCTTGTACCAGATGTAAGTGTGTTTGTTACTCAGAGTGCATTTAGTTGAACAGCCTAATATCACCTTTTCTCCCTCTGATACATTGTGTGGTCTGCTTATCACCTGTGTGTCTGAAAAACAAAACACAGTCAACAGTTTGTCATCACAAGTAATATGATAATACCATCATTGTACCTGTAACAGTGAGAATGACTCCAGGTGAACCAGAGTATGTTCCTCGTTCTTTGTCAGTGATGATCCTGAACTGCAATTCTCTAGTGTCGCTGATCTTGAGCTCTTTGATTCTCAGTTTGTTCTCCACAAACTCCACACGACCAGCAAACTGACGCTCCTCACGCAGATCCTTGAACCCTTCAGTCTGTAAGTAATGCCAGAATGTTTTCTTCACAGTATAATTAGAGGGATGTGAGTATGTGCAGGAAATGTCTACTGTTGAGTTTATAACAGCACAGACTCTTCTAGAGGCGTAAGACACATCCCAGCAGCCACTCTTAGAAACACCTGAAAGAGTCACAGATTACTGCTGTAGAACTTGATATGATTGTTCATCATGAGAATTTAGCTGTAGAGAGCACCAGAGGGCTTTCTTCCTCAATTAATTGCACTTTGAAGAAAACAATCCAGTAAATATGATTTGTTAAAAATCCAAACGTCTTTCTAGGCTGCACAGTGGCGCAGTGGGTAGAATGTTCGCCTTACAGCAAGAAAAAGTCACTGGTGCGAGCCTCGGCTGGGTCAGTTGGCGTTTTTGTGTGGAGTTTGCATGTTCTCCCTGTGTTCGCGTGGGTTTCCCCAGGGTGCTCCGGTTTCCCCCACAATTCCAAAGACATGTGGTATAGGTGAATTGGATAGGCTAAATTGTACAGATTATTAAAGGGACTAAGCCATAAAGAAAATAAGTGAATGAACGTTTTTCTAGTCCGTCCCAATCACCAGACTTTTGGACCTTGCCAATTGAGATGATGTGCACACAACAGGAAGACTTCACTTGAATTTTTACAAAACAAATTGTACACTAAAGGTGTTTTTTCACTGCAGGGAATGGCTAGGAATTGGGGGCTTTTCCACAGCATTCTGTATAGTTATTTTTTAATACCACCATGTCTGAGGTTCCAAGCAAGTACCATTACCAAAATGTGATGTGTACACACTGCTAATCACCGATTGGTCTGATAGAAGCATCACTGCCAGCATCATTGGTTTGCATCACAAGACAACAAACCTGCTATATTTAAATAGTCAGCAGTAGCCACTGCTAAATTTCTGGTTTGCATGACTAATGCCGAGTTCAGACTGCACGATTTTCAAAGTAGTCGTGTCACAGATGTTTTCACACTGCATGACTATCTGGAGTAGCGTTACGACGCTGCTTTGTTTACACTGCAAGATGGATCAGCGACAGGGGGTTTCACACTGCATGACTTAACAATAGGAAGAATCGCCGACAACTTTGTCTAATAGTTCATAGCTACTGTGTGATTGTTGTTCACGTGAACGAGCACCGATTTGCCTATGATTTCGAACAATTGTCGATTTCTCAAAAGCTGTCGACGAGTCAGAATCAGGACTAAAATCATGCAGTCTGAACTCGGCATAAACCATTTTTATACCACTGCAATATAAGACACCTGAAATGGTAGCATTGCGGTCAGTGGAAAAGTTCCAGATGCTCTTCTTGTAGGTAGCTGAGTCGCAAGAGGATGGGATGACATGGATTGAAAACACTTTTCAAGAAGTCATGGTGGTAGAGTTGCCACAACTAGTGATAATCCCACCTACATACGTGGTATAAGGGGCTGTTCACATATTGCATCTAAATGTCCATGGAAAATGTGAGCGCATCGCTACCTTTACCATTTACAATGCAATTTGCACTCGCGCTTCTTTGTTGTCTGTTGTTGCTAGACAGTGTTGGGAGTAATGCGTTACAAAAGTAATGTATTACAGTAACGTATTACATTTTTCTGTAACAAGGTAGTGTAAGGCATTACTAATTCATTTTCAGTAATATTTTACTCGGTACATGTTCAGTAACGCGTGCGTTACAACAAACTTTTCGCCCGCAAGACATTAACAAATAAAAAATACTGCAGTTCTACGTATTTTCTGTTCGTGGTGAGTGAACATACGTGTGTGTTGTCATTAATCTCCCTCTGGCTATTGCAACTTTTTACTTTGAACGCAGAATGATTTCAGCCTCTGAGCTCGAGCTCCGGGGCTATTGGCTAAGCCCAGTTCGCAGTAACGTTAAGCCCTAATGCGCAGCGGAAAAGCGGCAAATAGATGAAAATGGCAGAAGACAGTAAATTCGCGAGATGGACGTACGCACATATGTCGTTATTTCACTGACAAATGTCATAAGCGCAGCATTACAAGTCGAGAGCACATTCATGTAATACGAGCAAACGAACGCGCCGGTCTCCTCTGTTTGTGGACAAAACTTCTCGCGTGCACTTAAAACACTGGCTGGGCTGCTTACGTGCTAATGATCTGCTCTCACTCCGTCAGATGATGCTGACTCACAATTTGTGCCTTGTGTTTCCTCCTCTTTTCGTGCCTTTGCTCTCCAGAGGTCCTCCTGTTAAATTGTTATCCCAAGAATGTTGATATGGTTTATATATTGCTACACTATTTATCTACAGGTTAAGGTAAATTCTATAATAAACACTAGTGTTTTTGAGTGTTAGGTACACTGCCTATGTTTTAGACTAGTATTATTTACAACTTGTTAATGAATGCTTCAGCATACTGTAGTATTAAGAATAGTGAACTCATAAAATGAAATACAAAGTGTAGTTTTATTACAGTAAAGTGTGGTGAATTGTAGTATAATATACCCTATATTGTAAAAAAAAAAAAAACTACAGTACTGGGTCATTTGTTTATATTACACTTGTTGTGTTACCAAAGCAACTATAGTATTACCACAACTGATTAATTGAAGTACTTTACTATAGTACTGTTCAAAACACAGTACATGCCAATATGTGTGTTCAGGGGCCCTGTGGACCAACTTTCCCTTAAAATGAAGAGGATGACAGAGAAAATGTCCTCTAAAATGTCCTTATCAATGTGGAAGACAGCAGAGACTAGTTCACTTTATTTTAGTTGCCATGATAAAATGGGATTGATAGTGAGATTTATTTGAAGAGTGAATAGTACAGTAGACTATAATACCATATTAAGTTTTTCCCTATTTTCTATAACACATTTTTGCTTGCGTTCGTTATACTTTTGTTTAATTTTTTTTTTTTTTGATTAGTATGGTGCACCTTTTAGATGTTTAATAAATGTTTAAAAAAAACGTATTTTTTATATTCAATGTCTATTCTCTGTCTTTAGGTGTTTAAAACTGGAAATATCTCATCATATAACATACAGCCAAAGATGTTATGGTTTGTTGGATTAAAAATTATAAGACTATTTTAGCATTTTGGTTATTGTTAATAAATAGTGCACCAATATAAATCATATCAAAAAGCACGAAAGGAAGAGGGAACACAAGACCCAAATTGTGAGTCTGCATGTAATCTCACTGAGCGAGCAGTGTACTGAGAGCGCGCTAGAACATTTGTGCATGAGCAGTGCATTTTTAAGAGAACATGAGAAAATTTGCACACCAGCAGCATATATTTGAGGGCTCGCAAGCAGTTTTGTCCACAAACAGAGGAAATCGGTGCTCGAGCATTAAATTGAGAAAGCCATGTTCATCATGCTCACTTTGTGCATGACAGTTTTGTGTTGTGAGCCACTTGAATTTAAAGTCAACACAATAATGGCAACAATAAGAAGAGAAAAGAAATCTGCATTTTGTCATGGCATTGGAGTTTACATATAGGCCTGTTGTGTCTAATATGAATATAGTCAAGCTATTCACAGATATTGCCAGATAACCACTTTACCTCTACCATAGTTTTAACAGATCATTTGTGAATCTGACTGTCATCCTTTCTTGCATTGTCTTGAGCCTTCACGTTGCCAGTTATATACTATATTTTTAATAGCCTGGATAGGTCACAGTCATTCTGCTACATCATATCACTTTCTACTGGATGCTCTGCAGTACATTTGGTCGTTTTAGAATGTTAAGTTCTAATTCTGGAGTTATTTTGGTGAAAGTAACCAAAAAGTAATATAAGAGTGATGTAACATTACAATTTTGAGACAGTAATATTGTAATGTAAGGGATTACTTTTAAATAACAGTAACAAATAATATGTAATGTATTACAGTTTGGAAGTAACTTGCACAACACTGTTGCTAGATGACCATCAGCCGTTTTCTCAGAGGATGACAAACTGACAAAACATTGCTGCAGCTCTGATACAAGTTTTACTTATAGAGAACATTTAAAAGCACTGCAGTGTTTGGGTGTTCTGTGATTAGTCTACAGAAATGTGTATATTCCATGCAAATTATGAAGCTGATCGCTTGCGGCATTCTGAAAAGTTTAATGTTTTCAAGTAGGTGAAAGCAGCGTGCCTCCATCGGAAATAACTAACTTGCGCATGATATGTGCAAGGCGTGATATGTGAACTAAAAAAAATAAACTTATTCATTCATTTTCCTTAGGCTTAGTCCCTTCTTTATCAGGGGTCGCCACAGTGGAATGAATCGCCAACTATTCCAGCATATGTTCTACGCAGCAGCCGCTGGAAAAGACCCATACTGGAAAAGACCCATACACATTCACACATACATACACTACGGCCAATTTTGCTTCCCCAATTTACCTGTAACGCATGTCTTTGGATGTTGGGGAAACTGGAGCACACAGAGGAAACCCATGCGAACAAGGGGAGAACATGCAAACTCCACATAGAAATGCCAACTGACCCATCCGGCACTCAAACCAGTGACCTTCTTGCTGTGAGGCGATAGTCCCGCCCCTTTTCATTATTATTTTTATTTTATTAAAAAAATTTTATTAAACTGCAGTGGAAATGCAAACCAAGTCGAGCAAAACCGAAGCAAAGCAAGCTGAACTGCATCATACTTACACACAGGAGAGGAGGAATTTTTAAGGTCTACAGTAAGAAAACAGGAGTAACTGCTGTCTGTTTCTGTTGAAGCCACAGTGATGTTTCTAGCATGAAGATCTTGTATATATTGTCCATTTTTTTTCCAGAAGTAATTCTGTGGGCTGAATGTCAAATCACATGAAGTTTCACAGGACAGATTTACTGCCTGACCTCTGGTGTCTGTAGATGCAGGACTCATCTTTACCTGCAAATCTAAATTAAAGTAAAAAAGTAAGAACAATATGAACAATCAGCTGAAGAGTCCAGAAACTAGACTGAGTTTTACCTGTTACTGTTAGATTAACAGCGACTGAAGCGAGACGTTTATCTCCAGCATTCATGATGAACATGAGCTGATATTCTCCAGAGTCTCGCTCTCTCACATCTGATATTAAGAGAGTCGAACCGTCATGTTCAAAGCTCTGGTTTACTCGTCCTGAGTAATCAGAATCTAAATCTAAATCTTCAGGTTCATTGTTTTTTCTCCAGTTTGGACTTTGTTTCCAGCTGAACCAGAACACAGGTTTAATGTGGATGCTGTTGTAGACGCACTTCAACTGCACACTGGTTTCCCTCAGAGCACAAATGTTTTCACAAGTCACAGAGAGTCGGTCTAATGTTAGAGAGCCTGATAAAACAAAGAAGAAACTACAAATGTGGACTAATGAAACAGCTCATGACAAACCAAGTCACTAAAAACAGTGAAGCAACACTCTATCAGCTTTAAAATGTGTCAGGTTCATCAACAAAATAATCTTACCTGAAACGTGTAGAAGCAGGATCAGCGACAATAGTCTGAAGCCCATGCTTTGACTTTCAAACCTTTGACTTGTCGAAGAAAATAACACAAATAAGAACACATTAATTTCATTCAAGTTACCTTTGATATATTACATTATAACACGTTTCTTAAATATATATATATAGATATAAACACATGTGTACTTACAAACTTTAAGATTTCTCCAGCTTGCAGAGCTGTAAGTGTTGTTACAAAGTGATGTCAATGTCTGAAGATCCGAGCAATCAGATGATCTTATTTCCTTCCTAGTTTTCTCAGTTTGGGCACTTGTTGAGCAACAGCGGTTAACTAACCGCCTGCGTGAGCGGATCAGATTTTAAAGATCTTATTACACTTTAATTCTTCATGCTTCAGGTCAGTTGTTTTCCTTATTCTAAATTTGTACATTTTATGTTTTTGGGGGTCTCACATCACAAACCTGAAACAGCGTAACGTTAAACAAGCTGTACTTTGTTACTTTGTCAATAAAATTATAATTTTTCATAGCACACTTTTTAGGGATCTGTGAACATCATTTTCGTTATAGTTAAAAAACAAAAACTTTATTATGTTTTATAAATGTTATTATGCAAAAAAAAAAACTTTGTTTGTTATATTATTTATTATATTATAAAGCTTTTTAAATTATATTAAGATAAGTAATGAATAATTGATTCTTTACATCCTTTTCTCAATATACACTTAAAGTGTGCATTATTTGTCAAAAATTAAATGAACTGCAGTCTATTATTCCACTTTTATTATAGCTAAAACACTGTTCAGATACTGTATTTCCAACACAATCTCACAGCAATTCTTAACTTTTTGACTTATTGGCTAATTCATATGAATTTGTGCGATCTCATTCATACAATTTAGTAAGATTTGCTTATCCCTCAATGACGGTCACCTCATTTTTAAAATCATCTGTTTTCATTCGACTGAAGTGATACGAATTCAAACGAATTAGCCAGTAAACTGACAAAACATATTATATGAAAACATATATATGATAGGTTTCCTCGTGAGATCAGGCTGATATTCCAAGACATTCGTCAGTTTTTTTATCTTTTCATAGACTAGAGTAGGCGTATTTATGAATGTTTATGAAGGGCATCTGCCACCTAAAAATTACACCAGAGTAAAGCTGCAGTCACACTAGAAATTGAGCTTGCGAAATTCTGTTGTACGGTGCTGCGAAAAGGGGCGGGATTAAACAAGATGATTAGACATTAAAAAAAGCGAGCGATTACTCCATGTTTTAAAGTTCTGTTCAGAAAGGTCATGTTTTGATCCTGGATTGGTCTCACGCAGTCAAGTGATGCGATTTCGCAGGTCAGAGTTCACCAAGCTTGAACTTTGCACCGCAGCAAAATGCGAAACTTGAGGCATGACCCTGCGTTTTCGGTCTGACGCATTCGCGTGCGCATGAATGGAAGTCTATGGGGAGAAAAGTCCAGTGTGACCGCAGCTTAATTGACCCTTCGCTAAGCCACACCCAAAAACCGCCACGCACCAATCGTGGCTTAGCAACCGTAGCTACGCGCAGGGGCTCTGTCAAGCTTTCGAGCGAGGGAGACAAGCCAAAGCGGTGTGGATAAGGATTGTGCAAATCTGACACCCGGTATCCTTAAAGTTTGGACAGGGTGGTGGATTTTTTTCCCTTTTCAAAACCTAAAACCCAAGGGGAGAAATGCCAGCGTGGATCACGCTCTGTGAGGGGCGCTAAAGGAGCGGAGTTAAGTTGGTTTTGTTTTGATATCCCTGACACATTCAGTGATAGACCGACGGCAATAACTCACACACCTTTTACGTTACCCTAAAACGATCTAAACTGTGTTTCCTACAAAAATACAAAGCAGGTTATGTTTATAGCTGTCTTTTTCTCTTTTTTCGCTAGATATTATGAGCACTGCGACTGAACTGATACAAATTCAAACGAATTAGCCACTAAACTGACAATACATAAAATAGTTAGGTTTCCTCGTGAGATCACGCTGATATTTCAAGACATTCATCAGTTTTTTATCCTTTAATAGACTAGAGTAGGTGTATGTGTGAATGTTTTCCAGTGCTGAGTAGGAAGGGCATCTGCCACTTAAAATTTACTCCAGAGTAATTGGCGGTTCATTACTCAGTGGCAACCCCTGATAAATCAGGGACTGAACTGAAGGCTAATGAGTGAGTTGAGTAGGACATTCTTACACATCTCACCTTACACATTTCAGCCTTGTTGTTTATTTTTAAATGAAATCTTTGACTATTGTTGACTGAAATCATTCAGCACATTGATATGGAGCTGTAATGTGGTCAAGATCTGCCTAAAACTAACTGTCTGTTTATCTGAAATTAATAGTTCATACTTACAGTGTTCATCACCCAATTAAAATCAAGCATTTAACGGCCTTTCATTTAAGTTAAGTTACCCCAGGCTACAAAAAACCAAAATGCAGTTGTTTCCTCCTCAAAATATGTTGAGCAGCAGCATGACACATACAATTTATGCCACAATTTCCTTTGTGCTGACAAAAGTATCGCAATGTCTGTAGACTAATGATGTTGCAAAGTTTTTGCTCATTTTAGATGTCATAGCCAACTTATTTTTGGCATTTTCAAAAAAATCCACTACAAAAACATGCAGATTTTATGCTCATGTTGAATGTTTGACATGGCTTAGGTGAAGGAGTGCAGGCACCTACAGTAAACAGTACACACATCAATAGATCTTATTAGAAGGGCAGCATCAAGATTCTGATTTTGCTATTGTATATTACATTATAACCACTTAAAGTCTCCTACAATTACAAATTAAGCATTATAAACTGCAATGTGTTGCTGCAGCATTGAATTTTTAAACATTTGAATACATAGCTTGTTCAGAAAAAAACATTTAGATGATTACAATAATAAGGTTTGTTTTAGCTCCTTGCTCAACATAAAATATACTAAGCTGTTTGTGTGTTTAGTGTATGTGCGTTTATACCCTTAATGGTTTTACAGTAAACATGATTTGCAATAAAATCAAAAATCTTTAATGATTTTCAGCCTTTCAAAACCAAATTAGGGAAGGTGACAGAGCAAGGGCAGATGCATC
Source organism: Danio kyathit (assembly GCA_903798195.1). Lineage (NCBI taxonomy): Eukaryota > Metazoa > Chordata > Actinopteri > Cypriniformes > Danionidae > Danio > Danio kyathit. The sequence goes on from LR812540.1 coordinate 33,175,664, forward strand.
CAGTATGTGGATAGATAAAGCCATGTAAGATATCAATCTACGTTATAAGATCGATCAGGGGTTTATTAGCTCATATCAATTACTCGGATCTTGAAGATTCGAATCATTGATTCGACTCAATTGAGTTGGATTGAATCAGATCAAAATATTCACACTTTATCTGAAATTTGTCCCGCAAATAGAGACATCGCATTTTACCAACCTAGTTTATAATATCTTCGTGGCCAACGATAATAACATAACACAGAATCTGGTTAACTTTTAGCAAGGTAACAAGATCTACAACTTGAGGCAATGACTTAGAAGCACATAAACCAGAACACAGTTCTTACAAAGGAGAACAAAGATTTATTGAGCTACACTACGATACATAGGGCTAACTACGTAATAGGCAAACAACAAACAAACACACACACACACACACACACACACACACACACACACACACACACACACACACACACACACACACACACACACACACACACACACACACACACACACACAGGCAGTTTAGAGGATGCAAAATGAGTTGACAACTGTCCCAAGTTAATCCTAGTATTTCGTACTAGATCTTAGATTTACCTGAGAAACCACAAAAGCAGAGATTTGACTTATCTTTAACTGCTTAAGATCATAGGCACCAAATCAGAAAGAGACAACAGTTGTTCGTGTTGCTTGCGAGTTTGTTGAGGTCTTCATAATTTGAGTTTCCCTCGCCGGGCTGGCCTGAGGAACCACGTGGCGCTCGAGATAGGGTGGCTTCGGGTGACGTCTTTGGGATTCCCGCTCGTGAGTGGAGTTGTCCTGGGTTACCGGGGTAACTGCTGAGGGTCAGCTCGCGGAAGTACGTATGGTTTCGGGGGAACCCGAAACTCAAGAGGTTTGCATAAAGAGTTCGTGGTGACCCAATCGCGTGGCAGGCGACCGGGGGCAGAGAGCACAGCTAGGCGCGAGCCAGCTCATGCAAAAAGCAAAGTTTTTAGGGCTGCAGGGAGTTTTAAGGGACCTGATCTGATCCGTCCCTTTCCAATGAGCAGTTGCCATGAAGGGCGGGGCCACGCCCTGTACCAGCGTAGCCAAAGTTACTTATTAACAGACTCCAAGAGATTGCACGTGGTAAAAATCTCTTGTAAGATTGTAACTATCTGACATCAAATATTACAAGACGAATACTGTTCGTACTACTAAGTTTTCATTTACACCAATGTATTGCAAATAAACAGGGGTTTGGTTTAACACCAAACATCTAACATTTCGGACACATACAGATCATTTTAACCTGTTATAAGGGTAAAACCACACATTATTAACCTGGTTGGTTGGAATAAACATGGCACATAAGGAAACCTATGGCTATTATTTGAAAATATCAAATTGCCTTGGTTCTAACATTCAAGAGATTGTCTTTCTTGAGTCTTTCATTAATTGCCAGAGATCTCTTTTGTCTCTGTGAAACTCTGTCCATCGGGCTGCAATTAGAATGTCCCGAGGGCGAATACATGGCCACAAGATCACATGATCGGTCGTTCAAAAGTCTCGTGATGGAGAGATCCTGAAAGCCCAATTGTCTAGATGGTTGATGATTTACAAAATTGCTGCCGAATCTCTGTCCAGCTACGGCCAGGGTATTGGGGGAGACAGTCGAATAACAGTTGTTCACTGTTATATGATAGTATAAGCCCTGGAGCTGAGATAAATGAATTAGACCATGTGGCTACCCCAAGACTCCAAGCCTGATTCGAACTGGTTTGATCAGCGAGTCCCTTCAGCCATTATTATCACAAATACTGTTATCATTAATATAGTTACACTTTCTGTTTTTAATGTGAACAGGTCTTTTATTGATTCATTAGTGTAAGCTGAGAAAATGTTATATACTATTTCTTTGATGCTATTGAAGCACTACTGAGACATTACAAGCACAGGATGGGTCCCCCTGGCGTTGCAGAGTTCCTCACATCTCCAGTACACATCTCTGCCATTTGCTTAGGGCGTACTCACACTATGCTATCCGAACTGAACCGCGCGTCATCGATGATGTAAGCGTGCCCAGGCCCGAATGTAATGTGAGTGCGGGCCGTCGGGGGAGACGGGAGGGGGGACAAGCGTGCTTTGGCCCGGTTCAACGCAACTGTACATAGTGTGAGTACAGCCTTACAGTAACCATGTGCTTTTCACCACACACAATTCATCTGCTTGTGATCTTCCTTCATATAACTTTGTCGTGTTTGGTGTCATTTGATAGTTTATGACTTAAGTGTTGTAGTGATGCAATCAACAGAGACATTGATGTATTTCAATATGCAATATATTTATTATTGTTGAGTCATGGCCTAAGGAGAGTATGTACCTCTCCTCCACTTTATCTCCTCACCTTTGCTTTCATGTTCAGCTGTTTTTTAAGGTTGGATTTCACTCAGGTTTGACAATGCTTTGCTCAGGGTATAATAAAGAACGGTAACTGTTGATCTGGGAGAATGAGATATATCCAGCTGCAGAACCGCAGAACCACACACGTTTCAGGCACACACAATCCAGCATACACGATCTAGGCAAACTATATATGGTTACGCTGGATGTTAACGTTGTTAATGCACTTCTCGGACATCGTCATTAATATATTTTTATATATACTGTTGATAAATATTGTACACAATAAACAATAGTGTTTACTGTTTCACAAATATTGCGATCGAGGCGGGCAAATGGGGAGCGTTGTTTTTTGATCGCCATTCAATATAATATACTGAACAGTTTTTTAACAGTCATCATAGATGATAATCAGTCATTATTTATCTGACAGAGTCAGTATAGCAGATACTCGATTGCTGGCCTTGCTGAACAATCTAAAATGGACAGTTTCAATGTATATAATGGATTCATTTATAATGAAGGACATAATAGCAAGTTAATATGTACATGCAATAATACATCTTCATACGTAATAAAAATCTTTTTTAATCTTTTTTTTAAATCTTTTTTTTAATAAATGTGAACACTATATTTTTTTACTCAAGCGATTTAATGGTATTTATTTGCTTAATTTTCTAATAACTTTTTTATTAATGATTTCCTACATTAAATACTATATAATATATTATACTAATATCTGATTTATAGTAAGTAATATATTATTTTTAAACCATAAAGTACTGGTAATTTGTGGTAATTATAGTTGCAAAAACAACAACTGTTATATATGTATATGTATATATATATATATATATATATATATATATATATATATATATATATATATATATATATATATATATATATATATATATATATATATATTTCCCAGTAATGGGTTGCAGCTGGAAGGACATCCGCTGCGTAAAACATATGCTGGATAAGTTGGCGGTTCATTCCGCTGTGGCGACCCCAGATTAATAAAGGGACTTAGCCGAAAAGAAAATGATTGAATGAATGAATAAAAAATATATATATATATATATTTAGTAAAATTGTAGTTTAAATCAGTTTATAATTATATAATTTTTTTATTATTATCTATAATAATTCATTTTAATGTGACACATTATTACTTGTTTTTTATAGTTAAACAAAACTATTTTAACCAAGTATGACAACATTAAGATCCTGAATTATACACTTAATCCTACAATTAGACAGTCTGTTATGTTTTCTTTGAGTATGTAAATAAAGTCATAAGTGTTTAACCAATTATTTTTATTTACATAATTTGAGTTCAGAAACTGCAGAGATGTTAAAGAGATCGTTAAGATATAATAATGAAATAATGACTGAAATGGGAAACCATAAACTTTTCACAGTCTAATGAATGGCAATCGTAGCATGGACGGTCTCGATCGCAATATCTGAGAAATACAGTAGGTGGCAATAATGCTCCTAAGGAGTTAGTTAGTTACCATATATGGTTTGTCTAGATTGTGTGTGCTAGATTGTGTGTGCCTGAAACGTGTGTGGTTCTGCAGCTGGATATTATTGGGGAGAATGGCTTTTACTCTGCATCTTCTGCACACCGATGCGTAGCCCCATCTGCTAACAAAGGCAGTTTCACTGTCTTTGTTACACAGTGGTTCATATGTTACAGCTAAGTTTCTCTATACAGCATGTTAGTTTGTTTCATTCTACTGTCTGTATATTTAAACATGTAACATAATAAACAATTTTGCCTGCTTTAAAGCGTTGAGATTCTTTCACTTTATCAATGATGATAACAACTTTAATGAAGTCAGATTAGTTATAATGAAGTCAGATAAATAATTGATTTAAACACGCCATCCTTCATCTGCTTTCTGTTCTCGATTATTGGTTCAGAATAGCAGCGTAAGCTTCAAGCCTTACAATTAGTTACAGAATCTACAGACACAAAATATGAAAGTGTGCACTAATACTGAAATAAAGCAACAAGATAATAATTAAAAAAACACATAAAAAGGTTAAAAGTTCAATCATGTGGATCCTTGCATGATCTTAGGATAAACACAGCTAATGTTATTTTTGGTGGCATAAAAAACTTTCCTATAAGACACTAAATAATGAACTAGTAAATGAATAAATCAAAGCATAAATGTGATGATGTCACAACTGAAAAACTCAATGATGCCTTTTCACCAGTTCAGATGGACAGAGAGCTGATCTAGGGATGAGGAACAACAGCTTCTAAGACAAAAGATACAGATGTAGATATATTTACAACAGTGTTTTTGTCACTATAATTGAGTTTTACTTTACACTCTTTATAAACTAGATTTCTCACCTTCGCCTTTGTTTTTAGTTTTTGAGATGAGATGTGCTCTGATGATGAACCTGTTGAATCAGATTTTACATTCTTATAATCTATCTGCATGTTCACTGTATTGTGAATTTAACTGAATATTTAACTCACCACATCCACAGAGCTGCTATTATGAGAAACTGAGGTACAAACACCAGCAGAGTGACTGTATAATGGCTGACCTCTGTGCTGTTCACTGTTTCTGCACAACACAAGAAGACAATTATGACTGTCAGACAAAACACTGTAATGTACATGTGTGATAGAGATGTTTTACCTCTTACAGCACAGGAGAACTCTCGAAGTTCTTCATTGCTGACTGAGTCCAGGTACAGCTTGTTGCCTTTAGTGAATCCATCCATTACCTGCCGTCCGTTCTTGTACCAGATGTAAGTGTGTTTGTTACGCAGAGTGCATTTAGTTGAACAGCTTAATATCACCTTTTCTCCCTCTGATACAGTGTGTGGTCTGCTTATCACCTGCGTATCTGAAAAACAAAACACAGTCAACAGTTTCTCATCACAAATAATATGATAATACCATCATTGTACCTGTAACAGTGAGAATGACTCCAGGTGAACCAAAATAGTTTCCTCCTGTTTTGTCAGTGATGATCCTGAATCGATATTCTCCAGAGTCGCTGATCTTGAGCTCTTTGATTCTCAGTTTGTTCTCCACAAACTCCACACGACCAGCAAACTGACGCTCCTCACGCAGATCATTGAAGCCTTCACTCTGTAAGTAATGCCAGAATGTTTTCTTCACAGTATAATCAGAGGGATGCGAGTATGTACAGGAAATGTCTACTGTTGAGTTTATAACAGCACAGACTCTTCTAGAGGTGTAAGACACATCCCAGCAGCCACTCTTAGAAACACCTGAAAGAGTCACAGATTACTGCTGTAGAACTTGATATGATTGTTCATCATGAGAATTTAGCTGTAGAGAGCACCAGAGGGGTTTCTTCCTCAAATAATTGGACTTTGAAGAAAACAATCCAGTAAATATGATTTGTTAAAAATCCAAACGTCTTTCTAGGTTGCACAGTGGCGCAGTGGGTAGAATGTTCGCCTTACAGCAAGAAGGTCACTGGTTTGAGCCTCGGCTGGGCGTTTCTGTGTGGAGTTTGCATGTTCTCCCTGTGGTCGCGTGGGTTTCCTCCGGGTGCTCTGGTTTCCCCCACAATTCCAAAGACATGTGGTATAGGTGAATTGGGTAGGCTAAATTGTACAGATTATTAAAGGGACTAAGCCATAAAGAAAATGAATGAATGAATGTTTTTCTAGTCTGTCCCAATCACCAGACTTTTGGACCTTGCCAATTGAGATGATGTGCACACAACAGGAAGACTTCACTTAAATTTTTACAAAAGAAATTGTACACTAAAGGTGTTTTTTCACTGCAGGGTATGGCTAGGAATTGGGGGCTTTTCCACAGCATTCTGTACCTAGTTATTTTTTAATACCACCATGTCTGAGGTTCCAAGCAAGCACCATTACCAAAATGTGATGTATACACACTGCTAATCACCGATTGGTCTGATAGAAGCATCACTGCCAGCCAGTGGTGTAAAGTAACTAATTACAAATACTCAAATTACTGTAATTGAGTAGTTTTTGTCAGGAATTGTAATTTACTGAGTAGTTTTAAAAATGTGTACTTTTACTTTTCCTTGAGTACATTTTAAGTGCAGTATCTGTACTTTTACTCCACTACTTTCTTTCAACCTGCAGTAAGTACTTTATTTTTCTTGTCTATGGGTATTAGAAAAATCAGTCCTGAGATACCTGTCTAATCAAATCGCACATACCATAGAAGGTAAATCACATCATAATGAACTTCCTCAAGACGTGTGCAATTTATAATTGCAGCAAACTGTTTGGAAGTATTAAAAGTGTCCACAAATTCCAGTATGCACATTAAAAAAGGTCATGTGATTGTGTTATAAGAGATCATGTGATGATAAAAATGTGTGTGAATGGACAAATCAGCAGGCTGAGCGCACTGTAAACCATCGGAAATGTTGTTTTTGTCATTCTAAAACGCCTTAACCATTTCAGTATTAGTGTTATTATATTATTAATGACTTCCAGAATCAAGAGCATCTGTGCTCCGCATCACACGCCTTCAAACGCCACTGCGCGTTCACTGCATGTCAGGATTGCCTTCTGAGGTAAAATTCATTTATTAAATTAAGAAAAGATTTATGCATTTTCTCCTACTGCAGCAAATTCGGTTTTTACTGTTGATATTTGGCTCCAGTTAATCAGGAAGAGACGATTTTGTTCCCTTTGACTCGTTGGATGGAAACGCTGCTTTATTCGCACGTCTTTTATCCGATAATCCAGTTTACGTATAAAGTTAATTCGCTAGTGATGAGAAGATGACGAATGTTTACTGTATGATGACCGAAATGGCCTTAAACACCCAGCAGGCACACAACATCAACATGATGTCTGATTGACGTTTAACCCAAACATAATGGGGACTTTGCATTTTGTCTGGAAATGAAAATCGGGTTCACGTCAGAACTCAACATCAGGCCACCATCAATATCCAATGTCCAACCTAAAACCCACCAAATATCAACGTCTATTGATGTTACATCTTGACATTGTGTGAACGTTACCCCTATGACATCTATTAGACAGTGGATTTTGGTTACGTACCTGATGAATAAATGTCAGTATTTGACATCATATATGACGTTGGTTTAAGATGTTGGCTCGACGCTGGATTTTGGTCACTTTTTAACAACCTTAAATCAACCAAATATCAATGTCATTTGTCATTATTGGACATAAAAAAACATTGTCCTTAGATGCTGGCTTGACAATTAATTTTGGTCACCTGACATTACAACCTAGACCTAACCTAATATTAACGTCTCATGATGTTGTGTGCCTTCTGGGCAATAACTAAATGCACTACAGAATTGTAACATCCCCGGCTCGTCCTCACTCACCCAATCCAGTATCACCATCTCACACCAGTCCCATCCAATCACGAGAACCTTCCCCTGAGTATTAACTATCTGCACCTGTTCACCATTAGCCCGGACACTATATAAACTCACCTCCTCCGTTCACTCATCGTCCGGTATTGAAGTCGTATGGTTGTCTTCACCCAAGCTCCCTCGTCTTCTCTTCTTCCATGGATGTTCCTCCTGAGTCTGCGTAATCATCGCACTGATAAAGGGAAGTGTCTTTATTGTCTTACCACATCTGAAGATCTATATTCACCTGCCTGCACTTTGTGCACACTGCCACCAACGGAGGTGTGAGGATTGTTAACCCAGTCTTGACTATTGCCAGGTTTACCAGGCGAAGACGTATGAGGTGTTCCTCGGATGATCTTCCATTGCCCAGCACTGTGTGATAACCTTTTATGATTTACGTTGAATAAACTAAATGAAAAGATAACCATCTCTGACTTCTTTGTATACCAGCGTGACAAGAATGTTACGTTTACACACACATGCACAAATTACACGTAAACATATCAGCTTTTGACAGCATAATACTCACTACTCTTGAGTACTTTTAAAAGGGCTACCTTTTACTCATACTTTGAGTAATATTTACAGCAGATACTTTTACTCTACTTACACTACATTTTTAGGCAAGTAATGGTACTTTTACTTGAGTATGATTTTTCAGTACTCCTTCCACCACTGCTGCCAGCATCATTGGTTTGCATCACAAGACAACAAACCTGCTATATTTAAATAGTCAGCAGTAGCCACTGCTGAATTTTTGGTTTGCATGACTATTGCAAACTGCAATATTCAAACTGCACGAATTTCAAAGTAATCGTGTCATAGATGTTTTCACACTGCATGACTAACTAGAGTAGCGTTACATCGCTGCTTTGTTTACACTGCAAGATGGTTTAGCGACAGGGGGTTTCACACTGCATGACTTTACAATAGAAAGAATCGTCGCCAACTTTGTCTAATAGTTCATAGCTACTGTTTGATAGTTGTGCACGTGAACGAGCACCGATTTGCCTGTGATTTCGGACATTTCTCAAAACCTGTGGGCGAGTCAAAATCGGGGTTAAAATCATGCAGTCTGAACTCGGCATAAACCATTTTTATACCACTGCAATATAAGACACCTGAAATGGTAGCATTGCGGTCAGGAGAAGAGTTCCAGATGCTTTTCTTGTAGGTAGCTGAGCAGCAAGAGGATGGGATGACCTGGATTGAACACGCTTTTCAAACAGTCATGGTGGTAGAGTTGCCACAACTAGTGATAATCCCACCTACATACGCAGTATAAGGGGCTGTTCACATATCGCATCTAAATGCCCATGGAAAATGTGAGCGCATCGCTACCTTTACCATTTACTACGCAATTTGCACTCGCGCTTCTTTGTCGTCTGTTGTTGCTAGATGACCATCAGCCATTTCTCAGAGGATGACAAACTGACAAAACATTGCTGCAGCTCTGATACAAGTTTTATTTATGGAGAAAATTTAAAAGCACAGCAGTGTTTGGGTGTTCTGTGATTAGTCTACCAAAATGTGTATATTCCAAACAAAGTATAAAGCTGATCGCTTGCGGCATTCTGAAAAGTTTAGATGTTTTCAAGTAGGTGAAAGCAGCGGGCCTCCATCGGAAATAATGAACTTGCGCATGATATACACAAAAAAAAATTTACTTATTCATTCATTTTCCTTCGGCTTAGTCCCTTCTTTATCAGGGGTCGCCACAGTGGAATGAACCGCCACCAGCATATGTTCTACACAGCAGCCGCAACCCAGTACTGGAAAAGACACATACACACACGCATACACTACGCCCAATTTTGCTTACCCAATTTACCTGTACCGCATGTCTCTGGATGTTGGGGAAACTGGAGCACACAGAGAAAACCCATGCGAACAAGGGGAGAACATGCAAACTCCACATAGAAATGCCAACTGACCATTCCGGCCCTCAAACCAGTGACCTTCTTGCTGTGAGGCGATAGTGCCGCCCCTTTTCATTATTATTTTTATTTTATTTTACTTTTTTAATTAAACTGCAGTGGAAATGCAAACCAAGTCGAGCAAAACTGAAGCAAAGCAAGCTGAACTGCATCATACTTACACACAGGAGAGGAGGAATTTTTAAGATCTACAGTAAGAAAACAGGAGTAACTGCCGTCTGTTTCTGTTGAAGCCACAGTGATGTTTCTAGCATTATGACGTTCTATATATTGTCCATTTTTTTTCCAGAAGTAATTCTGTGGGCTGAATGTCAAATCACATGAAGTTTCACAGGACAGTTTTACTGCCTGACCTCTGGTGTCTGTAGATGCAGGACTCATCTTTACCTGCAAATCTAAATTACAGTAAAATTAGTAAGAACAATATGAACAATCAGCTGAAGATTTCAGAATCTAGACTGAGTTTTACCTGTTACTGTTAGACTCACGGCGACTGAGGCGAGACGTTTATCTCCATCCTTCATAATGAACATGAGCTGATATTCTCCAGAGTCTCGCTCTCTCACATCTGATATTAAGAGAGTCGAACAGTCATGTTTGAAGCTCTGCTTTACTCGTCCTGAGTAATCAGAATCTAAATCTAAATCTTCAGGTTCATTGTTTTTTGTCCAGTTTGGACTTTGTTTCCAGCTGAACCAGAACACAGATTTAATGTGGATGCTGTTGTAGACGCACTTCAACTGTACACTGGTTTCCCTCAGAGCACAAATGTTTTCACAAGTCACAGAGAGTCGGTCTAATGTTAGAGAGCCTGATAAAACAAAGAAGAAACTACAAATGTGAACTAATGAAAGACCTCATGACAAACCAAGTCACTAAAACAGTGAAGCAACACTCTATCAGCTTTATAATGTGTCAAGTTCATCAACAAAATAAATCTTACCTGAAACGTGTAGAAGCAGGATCAGCGACAATAGTCTGAAGCCCATGCTTTGACTTTCAAACCTTTGACTTGTCGAAGAAAATAACACAAATAAGAACACATTAATTTCATTCAAGTTACCTTTGATGTATTACATTATAACACGTTTCTTAAATATATATCGATATAAACACATGTGTACTTACAAACTTTAAGATTTCCCCAGCTTGCAGAGCTGTAAGTGTTGTTACAAAGTGATGTCGATGTCTGAAGATCCCAGCAATCAGATGATCTTATTTCCTTCCTAGTTCTGTAATTTTCGGCACTTGTTGAGCAACAGCGGTTAACTTACCACCTGTTTTTAAAGATTTTAACCGATCGGTTTTTAAAGATCTTAGTACACTTTAATTGGTCAGGTTTCAGGCCTGTTGTTTTCTTTACTCTAAATTCAATAAATTTTATGTTTTAGGGGTCTCACATCACAAGACATTTTACAACCCGAAGCAGCCTAACGTTAAACAAGCTGTACATTGTCAATAAAATTATAATTTTTCATAGCACACTTTTAGGGATCTGTGAACATCATTTGCGTTAAAGTAAAAAAAAACAACAACATTATTATTGTTTATGAATGTTAACATGCAGAAAAGCAGTTTTTATTCATTATTATATAGCTTTTTTTATTTTATTAAGATAAGTAACGAATAATTGATTCTTTCCTCAATATACACTTCATTTGTGCAATATTTGAACTGCTGGCAATTATTTCACTTTTATTATAGCTAAAACACTGTTTAGATACTTTATTTCCAACACAATCTCACAACAATTCGTAACTTTTTGACTTATTGGCTAATTCATATGAATTTGTATGATCTCATTCATACAGTTTAGTACGATTTGCTTATTTCCCATGACGATTGGGTTTAGGGGCAAGGTTGGGTGCCACAACTAATTTTTAAAATCATACCTTTTCGTACGACTGAACTCATACGAATTAGCCACTAAACGGACAAAATGTAAAATATTTATGTTTCCTCATGAGATCAGGCTAGTATTTCAAGACATTCGTCAGTTTTTTATCCTTTATCTACAGTAGGTGTATATATGGGTGCTTCCCAGTGCTGGGTAGGATGGACATCCACCACATAAAATTTACACCAGAGTAATTGGTGGTTCATTCCTCAGTGGCGACCCCTGATAAATCAGGGGCTAAGCTGAAGGATAATTAGTGAGCCGAGTAGCACATTGTTACACATCTCATCTTACACGTCTCAGCCTTGTTGTTTATTTTTTAAATTCAATTTAGACTGAAAACATTCAGCACATTGATTTGGAGCTGTAATGTGGTCAAGACTTGCCTGAAACTGTCTGTTTATCTGAATATAAAAGTTCATCCTTACAGTGTTCATCAGACAATCAGAATCAAGCATTTAACAGCCTTTAGTATAAGTTGAGTTGCTTCATTTTTGTTTTGTTTGAGTAACACCAGGCTACAAAAGTAGACCATAAAGGAGTTGTTTCTTCCCCCAAAAATGTAGCGCAACATAGCATGACGCATACGATTTATGCCACACTTTCCTTCGTGCTGACAAAAGTATCACAATGTCTGTAGACTAATGATGTTGCAATGTTTTCCATCATTTTAGCAATTTATTTTTGGCAAAAAAAAATCCCCCAACAGATTTTATGCTTATGTTGAATGTTTGACATTGCAGACTTAAGTGAAATAGTGCAGGCACCTACAGCATACGCACATCAATAGATCTTATTAGAAGGGAAATTCTGATTAAACATTTTGCTAGCGTATATTGCATTATAACCATTTGAAGTATCTTCAAATTACAAATCCAGCATCATAAACTCCAATGTGTTCCTGTGGTATTGAAAGTTTAAACATTGAATACATAGCTTTTTCACATTTAGATGATAATAATAAAATGGTTTGTTTTTATCTCCTTTCTGAACATAAAACCCACTAAGCTGTTTGTGTGTGTGTGTGTGTACTTTTACACCCTTAATGGTTTTACTAACACAAATGAGTGACTAAAAATGAGGGGATGAGAGGAATGGTTTCCCACAGACCACAAAAGTGTTCAGACGTCACAGAGAATTGGGCTACTGATAAATCAAAGTAATAATACTAAAACCAACAGGTCCTCACATGACAACCCAAGTAGGCTGTCTTTAGTCAGCGTCAGAATACATTTAAACAATATAATCTAATATAACATGAAATATGTAGCAGCATGATCAGTATAAAGAGCCTAAAGTTCATGTTTTGATTTTGTAATGTAAATAAATAATACTTGTAAGCAATGTGCCTGTCTCAGAAACAACATGAACTGTATTTGACAACAGTTATTAGGGTAAACAAATGCTACTTAAAATGCATGTAAATTAACATGCCTTTTTTACGAACTTACTTCCTAGTTCTGTCATGTTGGATAAAATCAAAATAAAGTTTTTTAGATGTTACCATCAGTATGCTAGGATATCTATAAGCTAGCGTACTCCAAAAAAGTGACAAAATTCACATTTAGATATAAAATAAATATAAACCTGATATAAACACCCAAAGCTTGCAGTTTGTCACTTACATCTAAATGGATCAACGATTCCAGTCAGCTTATATTTCAGTTTCTCATCAAATCTTCTGACCAATCAAATGCTCTCTAGTATCTGACATGCCCCGCCTCCTTCAAGACGCTTCTCATTTGCTTTTCAATTGATGCACTTGAGCTCAATCACTCTCACTTGCTGTCACAGTCACCAGCGATCCAGCCTGAGCAGATCGCTGGTATATACACTGATCGTTAACGGTTCCAGTCATGCATCACACACACACACAGCTGTTCCTGATCCTGACTGATTGAATACACAGAGCCGTAGGACTGTCAAAGACTGATTACATGGACTATTTTAGCAGCGCAGACACACACACTAGTTGCTGAGTCTTGTTTGCTGCATTTGTGACATTACAACGCGATTCCTTTGTCTTGCTTTTAGTGGTGGGCAAAGTGAGGCTTCATGAAACACTGAAATAGTTGAAGCAAATGTGTCGAAGCTTCGAAACGTTTTGAAACCCGTCTCTATAGTGACACCTAGTGGTCATTTTTCATGTATTGCACTGGAACATCTTCAGCAAAGAACCAGTTGAGAAAATATAGGTATTAAACTCCACTTTGTAGAGTTGAACTTTCAAGTAATATAGTGGAGCGGAGAGAGTTCCAGACTACCATGCAGGAATAGTGGGTTTACAGTTATTTTGAAAGGCTTAATATCAGTTTGAAATGCTTTTTTCTGACATCCGAATAAACACTTTGTGATTAAATATGTCTTGTTTTGGTCATAAAAGAGGGTTGTTGCTAGATCAGACATGGTTGTCTTAACAAGAATTATTTATATTATTCATTAAATTTCCCATTTATTGTATTTTATTAACGTCTACCCAAACCTTAAACCAAACCATCACAGTATTGTAAAAATATTAATTATTGTTTTACAGTGTTACAAAAATGATGCTAAATTGATGGCGTATGAGCAGCTGTATCCTATCTAGACTACACCATAAAACAGTAACATTATTAAAATACCTAAAATCATCAAGAAGGGATTCGAACGCAAAAGCCATTTGAAGCACAATAACAACGTGCACACGCACGGTCCGCTAGGCTATATGAGACAGAAGTTTTGTGTGATCCTGTCAGTCAAATGCAGATTCGCCAGGTCTTGAAACGCTTCTGAAATGTCACGTGACCAGGTGTTTCGAAACACTTTAGTCACAGGACCTGGGTATTTCGGATCATGCTTCGGTGCAGTGTTTTAAAACACTTGCACTTTGGGATCTCGACACTGTGTTAAAACGTCAGTTTCACGTCAGCCATCCCTACTTGCTTTGCCGTGTTTAGACCCTCGCCTTGTTTGTCTGTTTATCCCTGTCTGCTGCCTGCCTTCTAACCACCTGCCTGCTTATTTGTCTATGAATTTGGATTTGCCTGTATACATCCGTTTGCCCTTGTGTTGACCGTTGCTTGCCTTACTATTCTTAATAAACCTGCATTTGGATCCGCACTTCCGTTGTCAGCATCACATCACGTTACACTTGCAGAGCTGTGAGCAAAAACAAAACACAATTAGCCGTTTACAGAAAGGGGAGGAGCTACCTTATGTCCCACCCTCTGTTTGTGCTACAGTTCAAATTGTCAATTTTTTAATATAAATGCATATTTCAAAGCACGGGCAACCCAGTGGCGCAGTGGGTAGTGCTGTTGCCTCACAGCAAGAACGTCGCTGGGTCACAGGTTCGAACCTCGGCTGGGCTGGGTCAGTTGGCGTTTCTGTGTGGAGTTTGCATGTTCTCCCTGGGTTTGCGTGGGTTTCCTCCGGGTGCTCCGGTTTCCCCCACAGTCCAAAGACATGCGGTACAGGTGAATTGGGTAAGCTAAATTGTCCATAGTGTATGAGTGTGAATGTGTGTGTGGAAGTTCCCAGAGATGGGTTGCGGCTGGAAGGGCATCCGCTGCGTAAAATCGTGCTGGATAAGTTGGCGGTTCATTCCGCTGTGGCGACCCCGCAAGGGACAAAGCCGACAAGAAAATGAATGAATGAATGAATTTCAAAGCACTTCATGGGACCTTTAACTCTACAAAATGCATAATATCACTTTTTAGAAGGTTTTTGAAATTCTTAATTGATAAACCTCATGCTTTGCGGGTATAAAAACACATGAGATTTACAACCTAAAGAATAACACATTAGATTAAAATTATCATTCTTATAGTACACAGTTAATGATTGTAAAGGTCCTATCCAGAGATCATTCCCTGTTTTCTATTTTTTGTTGTTAAGTAATTAACAATATAGTTTCATTCATTCATTTTCTGCCGCTTTTCCGGGGCCGGGTCGCGGGGGTAGCAGTCTTAGGAGAGAACCCCAGACTTCCCTCTCCCCAGACACTTCCTCCAGCTCCTCCGGTGGGATCCCGAGGCGTTCCCAGGCTAGCCGAGAGACATAGTCCCTCCAGCGTGTCCTGGGTCTTCCCCGAGGCCGCCTCCCGGTGGGACATGCCTGGAACACCTCCCTAGGAAGGCGTCCAGGAGGCATCCGAAACAGATGCCCGAGCCACCTCAACTGACTTCTCTCGATGTGGAGGAGCAGCGGCTCTACTCCGAGCTCCTCTCGAGTGACAGAGCTCCTCACCCTATCTATAAGAGTGTGCCCTGCCACCCTTCGAAGAAACTCATTTTAGCTGCTAGTATCCGAGATCTTGTCCTTTCGGTCATGACCCAAAGCTCATGACCATAGGTGAGAGTAGGAACGTAGATTGACCGGTAAATCGAAAGCTTTGCCTTTCAGCTTAGCTCCTTCTTCACCACGACGGACCGGTACATCGACCGCATTACTGCTGCCGCTGCTCCAATCCGCCTGTCAATCTCACGTACCATCCTTCCCTCACTCGTGAACAAAAGCCCGAGATACTTGAACTCCTCCACCTGGGGTAAGGACTCTCCTCCAACCTGAAGATGGCAAACGACCTTTTTCCGGTGGAGCACCATGGCCTCGGACTTGGAGGTGCTGATTCTCATCCCAGCCGCGTCACACTCGGCAGCAAACCGCCCCAGTGCATGCTGAAGGTCCATGTTCGATGAAGCCAACAGAACAACATCATCTGCGAATAACAGAGATGAGATTCTGTGGTCCCCCAACCGGACCCCCTCCAGCCCCAGGCTGCGCCTTGAAATTCTATCCATAAAAATTATGAACAGAATTGGAGACAAGGGGCAGCCCTGCCGGAGTCCAACATGCACTGGAAACAAGTCTGACTTATTGCCGGCAATGCGAACCAGACTCCTACTCTGTTCATACAGGGACGAGACGGCCCTTAACAGAGCGCCTCTGACCCCATACTCCCCGAGCACCCTCCACAGAATGCCACGAGGGATACGGTCGAACGCCTTCTCCAAGTCCACAAAACACATGTGGACTGGTTGGGCATGCTCCCATGAACCCTCGAGCACCCTGGTGAGGGTATAGAGTTGGTCCAGTGTACCACGGCCCGGACGAAAGCCGCATTGTTCCTCCTGGATCCTAGGTTCAACCATTGGCCGGATCCTCCTCTCCAGTACTCTGGCATAGACTTTCCCTGGGAGGCTGAGGAGTGTGATCCCCCTATAGTTGGAGCACACCCTCCGGTCCCCCTTCTTTAAAATGGGAACCACCACCCCAGTTGCCCAGTCCAGAGGTACTGTCCCCGACCTCCATGCGATGTTGTAGAGACGTGTCAGCCAAGACAGCCCCACAACATCCAGAGACCTAAGATACACAGGGTGAATCTCATCCACCCCCGCTGCTTTGCCACTGCGGAGCTTGCAAACTACCTCAGTGACTTCAGCTTGGGTGATGGGTGAGTCCACCCCTGCATCCCCAGTCTCTGCTTCCTCGATGAAAGACATGTCGGTCAGGTTAAGGAGATCCTCAAAGTATTCCTTCCACCGTCTGACCACATCCCCAGTCGAGGTCAACAGCTCCCCACTTACGCTGTAAACAGTTTCGAAGTGGAGCTGTTTTCCCCTCCTGAGGGGCCGGACAGTTTGCCAGAATCTCTTTGGGGCCGACCGATAGTCTTCCTCCATGGCCCTCCCGAACTCTTCCCAGGCCCGAGTTTTTGCTTCCGCAACCGCCCGGGCTGCAGCACGCTTGGCCTGCCGATACCCATCATCTGCCTCGGGAGTCCTGCAAGCCAACCAAGACCTGTAGGACTCCTTCTTCAGGTTGACAGCATCCCTTACTTCCGGTGTCCACCACCGGGTTCGTGGATTGCCGCCCCGACAGGCACCACAGACCTTACGGCCACAGCTCCTCACGGCCGCGTTAACAATGGAGTCAGAGAACATGGACCACTCAGTCTCCATGTCTCCAGCCTCCCTCGGGATCTGGTCAAAGCTCTTCCGGAGGTGAGAGTTGAAAATCTCCCTGACTTGGGGTTCAGCCAGACGTTCCCAGAGGACCCTCACAATACGCTTAGGCCTGCCAGGTCTGTCCAGCTTACCCCCTTGCCAGCGGATCCAACTCACCACCAGGTGGTGATCAGTTGACAGCTCTGCCCCTCTCTTTACCCGAGTGTCCAAGACATACGGTCGGAGATCAGATGATACAACAACAAAGTCGATCATTGACCTCCGCCCTAGGGTGTCCTGGTGCCATGTGCACCAGGACAATATAGTTTAATATTGTTTAATGCGTAAAAAAAGGAGCCTCCAAAGTCATTATCATGTAATTACACAATACAGTCCAGATATTCAATGCTTTCTGGTTCATGATGTAAGATCGTCATAACACCAATAGCACTGAAAAACATTTAATTTAAAAAGACTTATGAAATCGTGCTAAGCACTAACCAGTTCATTCATTCATTCATTTTCTTTTCAGCTTAGTCCCTTTATTAATCAGAAGTAGCCACAGCGGAATGAACTGCCAGCTTATCCAGCATATGTTATTATGCAGCGGATGCATTTCCAGCTGCAACCCATCACTGGAAAACACCTTTAGACTCTCATTCACACACATACACTACGAACAATTTTAGCTTACCCAATTCACCTATACCACATGTTTGGACTGTGTGGGAAACCGAAGCACCTAGAGGAAACTCATGCGAACACGGGGAGAACATGCAAACTCCACACAGAAATGCCAACTGACCCAGCCAAGGCTCGAAGCAGCGACCTTCTTGCTGTAAGACTAACAACTTTGCATCGTTAATCACTGCTGTGGAAACTCACATCACACTTGACCTAACGTATCTGAAAGACCGCACCCAAAGGAATAAATGAATTGGATTGACTGATGAATATATATGGCATTCTGAAATTATATCAATGTATATTTGTATCATAGCAGGGGATTTTGCCAATAGTATCTGGATGCAGCCTTTATGATGCAAGCTGAGATTGCATCACTCAGCGATGCAATGTCAGACACAATGCACTCAAATGGAGCGAGTGATTCACTGTGAGGGGTAGGGTTATGGGTGGGGTTAGGTAAGCCCATTAAAAAGGATTGGATGCAGCCCAGATTGCACTGCACCAGGTCTGCATCCAGACCCCTCTCGATTTTGCAAGTGATTCTGAACTCTCGAAGAACTGCCTATGGTAGCTTACAGTGAATATCGTTGTTTTTGGTATTTCATACTATGGTAAAGCACTTCAGTTAATTTGTTTTGGTGATTCTATAGTTGTTGGGATAATACAGTAACTATAGTTATATAAACAAGAGACCCAATACTGTAGTTTTCTTCAACTGTAGGGTATACTTAACTACAATACACTGCAGTTTACTCAGGGATTTTTTATTATTTTTATTTATGAAATACTGCCTTTCTTTTATCACAAACTGATCACACCATTTTGCTTTAAATTCATGTGCCCTAATAATAACTCATCAAAACTGTCTTCCATTCTTTCTGCAGTGAAATCTTCTCTGAAGACCTGTTTACTGGGACGAGGCCAGGACCAACCTGTCAATCATGCAATCAACAACAGCAAACCTACCATCTGTTCAATTCCTACAATTCCCAAACTACTGTCCCACATTTTTTTTCTTTTTTCACTCTAATACACCACAATAAGGAAGAATAAGGAACATTTCACGCCATCTTTAAAAGTAGCCACAGATGGCAATAATCCAATTATACAACGTCTATTTGTATTGTAAATATAAATAATTTACAGTTTTGTTATTGACCTTATTCTGTGATTCACAAGTGCGCTTGTTTTTAGGATTGTTTTAGAACTTCAGATTCAGTTGTCTTTGGAAGAAATGACTAAAGGCTGGTTTATACTTCTACATTGAGTGATCTGCACGACTCACAGCACATGCCTTGCGCATAGTCATGCATTTATACTTCTGCATGCTGTTTGTGTTGCTCTGCAATAACTCTTCCGAAACGCTACCTGGCAGTAGGTTTAAATGTTCCTCTGTGGGTGTTTTGTTTCTTTCTGAACGCTACCTTAATGTAAGTAGCTAAAACTCAGACATTCAGAGGTGGGAACCGGCGGACGTACAACAACTTTAATCATTAAGTAAACACAAAACAAAAGTTTCCACCTGGAGCTCCTTTAAGGGACCCGACACGGCCTCTGCCGCCTAGACTGCAGCACTGCACAGGAAGTTTGGCCAGAGGAGAAATAGTTGTGTCTAACTGAGCCTGGTTTCTCTCAAGGTTTCTTTTTCTTTCACTTTTGTCAATTGGTAAAGTTTTGTTCCTTGACAATGTCACCACTGGCTTGCTTGGTTAGGGACTTCTGGAGCTGTGCATCAATGGATTTTCTCTTTAGTGTTTAGACTTTCAGCAGTGATAATTAAACCTCACTGAACTGAACTAAACTGAACTTCGACTCTGAAAACTGGACTGACAATTTCAATCTACTAGCATTTCTATGTTAAGCAGCTTTGACACAATCTACATTGTAAAAGCTCTATAGAAATAGTTACTGTCCGTGGGAGTTTGTATTTTTGTGCTTTCTCCCTCTGTGTTCTTTCTTGTCTCCCCTCGCTCTCGCTCTTCCTCTCCTTGTCTGCCATTCGCTCTTTGTCTCGCCCTATCACCTTTTGTTCCGCTATTTTTTCTCTCACAGGTACCCGCTGATTGGATTCCGAGCCTGTCACTCCTCATTAGGGCGTTTCCTCGTGGACCAATCGGGGTTCGTTCTGCGGACTTTAAATTTGACCGGCACGCCTTGTGTGACAGAGTGCTGTGTGTGTGTTGTGTCCGCTCATTTGTGATTATGCTTTGTTCTGCTCTGTGTCTCTGAATAGTTATACACAAATGTGAATTGATTCAATATGGTTATAGAGTTTATCATTCAAAGGAATAGGTTACTAAGTCACGCGACATACATTTTGCCCGTAGGTATTTATATTGTTCAGAAACGCTAGGTAAGTGGGGGAGCGCCGGTTTTTGTATTTTTGTTTATTATTTCAGGGAGTCTATGTTATTGGCATCGCATACGCTGAAGATTTCGGTTTCTTTTTCACATTTTGGTTTTCATTAGTAAGTTTAGGGGGGATCTTGTGTTCTTGTTTAGGTGGCTTTTGGTTTTGGTCATGAACTGAATTGTAAACAATTGCTCCATCAGGCTCGCAGCTCTCAGCACCGCCCACACTAGTCACAGCTACCAAGCTGACCAATCACAGAGCGTGCACTATGTGTCGTTGCAACTTGTAGTTTCATTTTTTGAGAGTTGCGCATCAGCGTCAGCCACAGCGAGGGCTATGCGAAGGCTGTGCTAACCTATGCTTGTGCGCTTCACAAAGAAGAATAAATCAGCCTTAAGAATAAGAAACGTCAGAAAAACGGTCAAACTACTTGCTTTACAAACAAGTGTGTTGATGACTATACATAAAAAGAATATTATAATAAGGAAATATCAATTTGCAACATCAAGCAGAAAAAATATTCCAATGGCTCATATGTGAAGAAAACAGTCAATACAACACACTACAGTCAAGCCTGAGGGTAATCCATGATGTCATCATATATGACATCACTGTGATGTTGATGCTGCTGCAGACAGTCTTGGATGGATTGCATGACTGTTTCCAGGCGCCGATCTAAAGCAGAAAGATGTGGTTCAGAAAGGAGAGGTGCGACCTCTGCAAGGGGGTCCCGAGACAAAGATGCACGCATGACATCACTCAGCCGATAAGGCGGGAGAGAGAGCAGACGTAAGCGAAGCAACGTTGATCGACGGACCCTGAGGAACAAAATGAGAAATTATTAGCAAAAAACACTACACCTTTAAATTGTTACTTTAAGAGTTCACACTTAGCTGATGATTGATTATAAAGTGTGTTTGGCATGCTGTCCCAAAAGGGAGCCCTGAGCTCATAAGATCCTCAAGCCTGGGGCTCCCTCCTGTTTCCAGGGCGAGAGGGGAGTTTGAGCTCAGGTAGGTCTCGAGAACTCCCCTTCTTATTTATGGCTAATGGCTAGGCCAGGGGTGCTCAATCCTGTTCCTGGAGATCTACCTTCCTGCATAGTTCAGCTCCAACCCTGATCAAACACACCTGAACCAATTAATTAGGACCTGAACAGCACTTGATAATTACAGGCAGGTGTGTTTGATATGGGTTGCAACAGAAATCTGCAGAAAGGTAGATCTCCAGAAACAGGATTGAGCACCCCTGGGCTAGGCCCATACGAAATCTGTGCGCGCAGAAATCCGCCGATTTTTCGCAGAATTCCAGTCTATCATTAATTCTGTTTATTTACTTGAGTAAATGTGTGTAAATCTGAATTTATTCAGTTTTTAAATTACACATATTTCACATATTAAGGTTTTAGTGATGAGACTCCCAAAATAATTCCGCAGAAATCCACAGATTTTTACCAAAATTCTCCGCAGAAATTGCAAAAAACGTCAGCAGATTCCGTCTGGCCCTACTAATGGAAATTAGGGATTGCTATGAAGAAAGATATACTGCTGATTAAGAGCTCATCTATGGTGCCAATTTGGTTTGGTCCATTCACCTATGTCGCACGTCTTTGGACTGTTGGGGGAAATGGGAGAACCCCAGGGAAACCCACGCGAGCATGGAGAAAACATGTAAACTCCGCAGAGAAATGTTGACTGGCCAGGTAAGGACTTGAACCAGTGACATTCTTGCTGTGAGGCAACAGTGCTAACCACTGAGCCGCCATGCCACCCTATCAAGAAAAAGGGAGGAGGAGTAGGGGTGGAAGGGGGGACTCTTCAAGACAAAGATAACTGAGGTAAGAAACTCTGGTTATTCATAGTGAGTTAGGAATCATCCGATTGTTGAATTAGGTGTTATATAATGCAGGACCAACTGTGGTCAATCATAAGCGCGTGATCCTCTTGAAATTAGTTTATAAATAAACTTCACTTATATTCAATTTACCTGCAGCATTGCACAAGAGGAGCCAATATAGAAGGTTCATCTTTTGAGTGACGTCCAAACCTAAAATAAACACAGAAGGATCATGCTTATTTAAACCAACCCAAACACAACGTCATGGAATTATTTTTTTAATACTCACGCTCTTCCATTATCTAGGTGTATGAGAAATGTGTCGTTGCCAAACTTCTCGAATGTTTCATAGTGATGCCTGTCCATGTTACCTGACGATAGTAGACAGAAAATATCAGGTGACCGGCAATATATCAGGTGGTTGGCAATTAATATCAGTCATTGGAGTCAAAAGCTGTTGTTTGGACCCCATTTAAACAGAAGAAAAACAAGACATAGGCCCTGTTCAAACCTGGTATTGAAATGTGTGAATTAAGAAGGTGTGAACCGGGTGTGAAACTTTTGAGCATGTCTACTTTCGACCTCTTCCTGAGGTAGTCGTAGACACATTTGACGAGATTGCTTAAACAGTGCAAACACACAAGTGGTTAAATGTGATCAATCAGTCACTGTGAAATATGTCTGCTTCATTCTCATATGCAGAGCATATGAAGTGATGTTTTTCTTAAGACAGTGTTTCCCAATCCTGTTCCTGAAGGCACACCAAAAGTACACATTTTCATCCTCTTCCTAATCAAACACGCCTGAATCAACTCATCAGAACATTTGAAGAGATTCCAAAACCTCAAATGAATGGGTCAGATAAGGAAGACATCTAAAATATGTACTGTTAGTATGCCTCCAGGAACAGGATTGGGAAACACTGTCTTAAGAAACAGCTTGGTGAATGTTTTATTTCATGTCGAAAGTCTTTAACATACTTTCAATAATATTATTCTATTCAGGGGCAACATTCAGGGACACAAGTTTAAGCCTCGAAAACTTTGGATGATGGTGATTGCTAATTGCTAATCCTTTGCATAATGTTTTTAATTCTTAAATTAAACTCCTGTTGATGTTCTAAAAAATGTGTTGAATGAATTTTATATTACAAAAACATATACATTTTAAAACTGTAAAACAAAAATAAAGTCGGTAGGCCAAGTTTTCCGAAATACAATTTTTTGCAGTGTTACATTGAAAGATCAGAGAAAGCCAATACCTGCCCATAGACACTCCTAGTAAACTAGACAAAAGGGAGAAGTGGACAAAAAAAGAGACACTTGACCACTTAAGATCGGATCAGTAACAATGGATCTTAATAGGGTATATTACCCTGGTCGCCCACTGAAGCTAAGCAGGGCTGCGCCCGGTCAGTTCCTGGATGGGAGACCACATGGGAAAGCTAGGTTGCTGCCGGAAGTGGTGTTAGTGAGGCCAGCAGGGGGCGGCCAACCTCTGGCCTGTGTGGGTCCTAATGCCCCAGTATAGTGACAGGGACTCTATACTGCTCAGTGAGCTCCGTCTTTCGGATGAGACGTTAAACCGAGGTCCTGACTCTCTGTGGTCGTTAAAAATCCCAGGATGTTCTTCGAAAAAGAGTAGGGGTTTAACCCCGGCATCCTGGCCAAATCTGCCCATTGGCCTCTGTCCATCATGGCCTCCTAACCATCCCCATATCATAATTGGCTTCATCACTCTGTCTCCTCTCCAACAATCAGCTGGTGTGTGGTGTGCGGTCTGGCGCAAAATGGCTGCCGTCGCGTCATATAGGTGGATGCTGCACTCTGGTGGTGGATGAGGAGATTCCCCCTCTATGTGTAAAGTGCTTTGAGTGCCCAGAAAAGCGCTATATAAATGTAAGGATTTATTATTATTATTATATGCGGAAGGACTTTTAATTTGTCAGTAACCTGGGTTAAGCGCTTCCGGTGAACTGTATGCCATTACAAAATCGGCATGTTTAAGGTTTGTTTTCTTTAAAAATCAGTGATCGCCACTAACTGAGTGATATCTGATATAGAGTAGTTCTCAGATTGTACAAGAAGCACTGCATTAAATTACATTTTTCCCCGACATGTGTTTAAAATATGAACATTTATTTTACCCCAGTATATTCAATAGAGCTTCTGCGCTATCCTGCCGATCCTGATGGGTGCGTGCGTGTAAACGTTTTTTTGTCTCGTTTTACGCTTGAGCAACTAAATGAATGCCAAAGTCTATTTAACTGATTGTATTTTAATTACATTACAACATCGATTCTGTAAAAGGAACTGTATAAAATGGGGAAAAAAAAAAATCACATTAACCGTTCACTGGAAGTTTATCAGTATGGGAAGAAACACTAGCTCCGCATATACCCTATTCTAGGTGTGAACAAGGCCTTAGAAGAAAGAAGACTTAGTTTGGAAGTGTCTTACTTGAAATAAAAAAGAAGCATTATGTAACTTAGATGTATAGGCCTATCATATATAATTATTAGGATATTCTAATTATACATTGTGGTAGTACATCATATCAGTAAAGTCATGGTATGAGTTCAGAAACATGCCATTTTTTGTGGTCTACATCAGAAAACTATAATTCTTTTTTTAAGTGTTAACACATAGATCATCTGAACTGGTTCATGACTCACTCATGAGAAAGTCCAGAATGCTCATGTCAATCACATCCACTAATCGAGTGCCCCGGTCATAAGGAGGTGTTTTTTTTACTGTGTCACAGTAGTTGGAATTTGTCTCCCACCTGTTTCGGAAACACACAGTTGACGTACAAAACCACAAGAAAGAAGAACCTAAAAGGGAATATGCTGAAAATCAGTGAGAAAAAATTATTATAAATAAACATTAGATTCCAATGAATCTCATTATATTTTTGAGATTGTTTTATTATTTTAAAATATTCCATGATTTTAAGGAGTTTGTCAGATAATTAAGAAATTCATAACCTGAAAGTCTGAATCTGACAGCGTTCTTTCAAATATCATAATGTAAAGTTTGTGCTTCAGAATTGATTTAACTTGTGAAATATGCTCTAAGCTGCTCTTTAACTCCAGTTAAGGTAACAACAAATAGCACTAAGGGGTGATATCTAAATTTGTAAATTGTAGGTTGTTCTCAAATTTCAATCTTTTCTGTAAATGACAAATTCAGAATTCTGTTCCTCTTTCTGAAGTGGTTCTTTTGAAGGGGTGTTATTTTTTGAAGGGAAGATCAGTAAATGGTGGTAAATGGTTTGATTGGCTAAGACAATTGCATTGAACAGTATCAATCTCCATTATACTGTGCTTCGTTTACAAAATTGCACAATTTACTTCATTAACTTCTTACCAATCAAACCCTCTCTGATGCGCTTTAACTCAAAATCTCTGACAGACAGAGCTGTGATATAAATGAAAAGCTATTGGCAGTTTTTTTTTAAAAGGGGAAAGGCTACACAAGTCCTCTCTGGTTGTTGCTAGATCGAATACATTTCCGATTTATTGTATTTTATTAACGTTTACCCCCACCCCAACCGTCACAAAAGCGTAAAAACAGTAATTGTACCGAGTATTATTTATCTTATCTATTAAATTACCCAATAAATTGTATTTTTTTAACCCCTACCCCCACCCCAACCCTAAACCCAACCGTCACAGTACTGTAAAAATATAAATTATTGTTATACAGTGTCATAAAAAAATGCCGCTATATTAATGTGCATATTGCACATAACCGATCTAGACTTTACCGTCCTCTTTTCGTGTTTCAGTTAAAATGACGTCAAACAAAACAAAAACACACACACAAAATTCAAAGCACTTTCATGAAACCTTTAAATAACACAAACACACACTCCACCTACTCAGCCTGATTGGTTCGGCTGTAGGACCTCCTCCAGGGACTCCTCCATGAGTGGCGTGGCGCCAGTGACAAGTCTGGCAGCATAACTGCTAAAGAGCCTTCTAGCTTGATGGGACGCCCACAGACCGCATGCTCCGTGGAGCAGTAATACGAACAATGGCCGTGAAAACATGTATTACCCACTGGAGAAAGAAAGACATACATGTAGAGAGGAAGTGATGGAGGAATATAAGAGCCAAATGAGACGTACCTGGGGAATTGAAAAATGTTGTGACCAGTTTATGGTCAGTGGTGACCTCCTTGATCTCTTTAATTACATTAATAAGCCTCCCAACCACTGGAGGTATCCTCCTGAATCCCAGTATCCTTATTGTGAGAATGAAAGAGTGGTGGTTAGAAGAGAACATTGTGCAGTAAAACTATTATGTAAAATAACAGATATCATTATTAAAAAGTAGCTGTATTATTGTTGCATGACTTTAAAGCTCCTGACATACTTTAAGTAAGGTTTTAAGCATTCTTATTAGAATAAAAGCTAGTGTTTTGACTTGTCTAATCTCAACAAACTGGAAAAAAAACATTTATTCCAATGAAGGCGGAGCGTCAGAGCCAGAACCTGCCTCCAACATCATCATCACAGATCAATAAGACTTCACAAGTGTTTAAAAGTGTTGGAAAGAACATTTCCATAAAGAAAGTTACTGTAAGAAACACAAAACGAACTTCGTTTTAGCCTGATTTTATTACAAATTGTATGTATTATTATTATTGTTATTATTATTATTATTATTATTATTTCTGCTTAAAATGGGCCTTAATTAGTAGCTTAAGTGTTTTTTTTTTTTTTTTTTTTTTTTGAATATTTATTTCTATGAAAATGCATGTTTTTACCTGTCCAAGTGGAAGGCTGCAATCTCAGCATTGTGCCTCTCAAAGTCAGAAAAGTAATACAGATTCACATTGGTTTCCTCATGCCGTTCCTGTCTTTACTCGAATAAGAATGATAATAAATTAAAATTACATATTAGCCTTTGGGTTCATCCAAACCACATTATTTTTTACACGGAACCAGTGGTTCCCAAACTTTTGTTGAAGAAAACAAGTCGACCCACACATGCAACCCCAGCTTAGGGTTGATTAGAGAAGGACTATATACAAATAAAACAACAACTATTTGTTGGGAATGGGTCTTACTTCATGGGTTTGAAGAGCGCCTGTCCATAATTAGGAAAAGACATCACCAACTTCAGCTGAGTTCCACCTGATTTTTGCACTGAAAAGCACCACAAACCATTTCAAGTCATCCAGACTCACATTTATATTTAACAATAACATTACAGCTCACAATTCCATTCATTCTTGTTACTGAGATTTTATTTCTCACAATTGCAATGTCTCACACATCACTTTTCACAAATGTATTCATCCATCAAACTCTTGCTTCTGAAGCTGAAGGTTCTTTTTTGTGTTTTCATCTCTGAATATCTATGAGAATCTATTTTGTTTAGCCCTCCTCCCAGTACCACCTATCTAGATCTGCTACAGGAGTACTTTATCTTGCAACATGTATCCTAATTCTTGTAATTCTGAGTATATTTCAGTAGAAGGCTTTGCTCGCTGTAGTAGATCTAGTAAGACATTCTTATGTACATTCTAGTCTTATAGGATAAGTACGCCTAAAGAGGTCATGTACTCACCCTTTATTGTTCCAAACTCAAAAGTATGAGTTTGTTATCATATTTTGGAGATTGTTGTTAACAAAGCAGATTTGGTTTCCATTGACTTCCATTGTATGGACAACAATTACAATAGAAGTAAACTGTGTTGTTACCAATATTCCTCAAAATATCATTCTCTGTGTTTTGCAGAAGGTATTCATAGAGTTCTGGAATGAAAGTAGGCTATGTAATCAATTGCAGATTTTTTATCTTTGAAAAAACTATATCCTTTTAAATCTATTTTTTCATGATTTTGAGAGTCATGACTGAACAGCCATTTAAATCTTACAGTGCGATTTTAATACTTATTTTAAACTTTCTATTTTTAAATGATCCCGGACGAACCCCCACTTTTACAACCACAGGTATTTAATCCGTCTAAGCCACCATCCAACTGGCAACTGCATTCAGGAAAAAAGGGTCTTTTTCCATGCAGCTCTCATCCACTCCCCCTCCCCACCCACTTTCTCATACAAAAGACTTGCTTTGCAAAATTTAAGGTCACCTACCTGCACTGACAATACGATGAGATGCCAGCTGCTGATTCAGCGCTGACAGATTGGGGTCTTTGTGCTGATACATCTGCCAGCGAGATATACCAAGGTGAAAACGGAGCCAAGGCGGATGTGTGTCAGTACTGGTGTTCCACAAGATAGGATCAAAGCCATCATCATTGGCACTCACCCTAAGGATGCGATTCATCAAGCAGTCATAATTAAAAATGCACCAAATATCTTGTTTTTCTTTCAGTACCCTTGGACCTTAGACTGGCTTATATTCTAAACCCTGTTTACAACAATAAAGATGAGGTTTCTGCAAGGTGTTGGACTTGTCTACTTCCAGAGATGGTTAAAAACACATTTGAATGGATTGCTGCTGTACTGTAGATGGCGCTCATGGCATTGAATGTATTTGAGCAGCAAAAAAGGCCCAATAACCATGTCTACTGAGTGAAAAGTGATTGTGGGATAAGGTAGCACAAATTAAGTATTCATATTTAGCTGTGTTGTACTAAGGATTACAAGTACTATCATAGTTTCCACATCATTATTTCCATTGTCTTGCTTTGTTGTTTATTTGTAAACTGTTGCCTTGGTTTATTCTCCCAACAAAACTATGCATCACACCGAATGCTCTCATAACATTGGTGACAAAATCAAAGAGTATGATCCAAAATATGTTTTTAAGTTGAATCAATATTAACATTACAAGTTAATTTATTCAAATGAGGTACACTATGGTAAAAAACTTATGTTGTAATCACAAATTCCAATGTTTATTTTTATTTTTATTTTTTTATTTGCTTGTTTATTTAACAGGGACAATACACTTGACATTGTTATACAGAGATAACCGATGTTGCGTACATGGGGCATATAGCATAAAGCTAATTTGCAGCCCTCGTCCCTGTTCGCATGTTAATACCAGCTAGTAACTGTAATGTGATAACCAATGATGGAAAGAGTACTGAAAAAAACGCCTAAGTACCAGTACTTGCCAAAAAATTTTGTGCTAGTAATAGTACATGTTGTAAACACTACTCAAATTATCAGTAAACAGTTGCCCTTTAAAAAAAAAACCTCAATACCCTGTGGATTAAAAATGTAATTTACATTAGCGCCATATTCTTTTAGGGATGTCTCCAAGTGCAAGTTAAATTATTTACCATTCATGGACTATACATTTTAAATGTGAGATTAATTTAATGTGAGAACACATTACATTACTATATGCAACTATAATAAGCTCACAGGAAGCTTGAAGCGGTGCGTCAAAACAAAAAAAACGAGCATGAGGCGTTTCTTTAAAAATGATGCTTTTACTCCTGGCGTTTTGCGCGTTGGTGTGCACGATCACATTGGCGCCCTTTATTTAATCACGAGGGCGTTAAATGTCGATGGACAACGCGAGCAAAAAGCATCCTGGTGTGCAAGGGCCTTAAGAGCAGATCACCCCTCTGCGTACCAACAGCAAATGATTTAGCACCGCGAGTATGCATGAGGTACTTCCCTTGTATAGTCAAGC
This sequence comes from Danio kyathit, assembly GCA_903798195.1. Lineage (NCBI taxonomy): Eukaryota > Metazoa > Chordata > Actinopteri > Cypriniformes > Danionidae > Danio > Danio kyathit. Next base: position 33,205,688 of record LR812540.1, read on the forward strand.
CAATCTGCTTCTCTTTTCTTTTAAATTTAACAATTTAATTTGACCGTTTATTCTTTTCTTGTTCATAGTCACAGAGATTTTAGTGACAGTTTCTGAACTTGTGTGAGTTTATTATGTCAGAGAGATTACTGCAAATTCAATACACTATCTACATACTGATATACTGTATTCAAACAACAATAAATGTAATTGACATGCATATGTAAAGCGTAGTGGAAATATAAACACCCCTTGTTAACCATAGGCTGTTAAACAAATAGCAACTTCTGGACGTGATGACATCAGTAATATGCAAATTGACGTATGACATAATCTAGCGACATTTAGCAACTTTTCGAGCAGAGTTTAGCGTCTATTTATTGAAAATAGTTGGCAACACTGTTTCAGATCATTTTGCGATTTCAGTCATCATATAATGGCCATCCTTCAAGAAGTCTAAACAGTCTCTTGGTTGTTGCCTGTAACAATTTTGTGTCTTCTTTTAATGCTTCCACACTGTACATGTTCACTGCATTTGATGCGATTTTTCTATGCGCAGTTTGATTGGAGAGGACTGATTGTTCTGCTTAGCCAATCATAGTAAAAAAAACAAACATAAAGTAGTGACTGCAGGTTAAAGGAAAATACTGCAGTACAGTACAGAACTAAAAATGTACTCAAGGTAAAGTAAAAGTAAAATGCTGCTTAGTAAAGAACAATGACTCAATTACATTAACTTGAGTATTTGTAATTCGTTACTTTACATCACAGGAGATAACAGTAAATGATGTCATAATGATGTCATAAATCTCTTACCACTGCTGTGTGCTTCGCTCTTTCTCCTTTACTTTCGTTCGGACTTTCAGCAGCCAATCATCATCGGGCACAGGTGGGGTGGGCAAATTATACAGCGGATGGGAGAATAGAGCATCCAGTTTGGCAAGATCACCTGTTGGGTCGACCATTTGTACTTCCTTTGAGACACTTCCTGCAGTGGCCAATGTAATATCTGAAGTAGATGCATTTTGAGTGGAGAAGCTAATGGTGGTCTGAATGCCATAGGTTGCAGAGAGCTCACAGGAAGTGTGGTAAACCGAGAGCACAAGTGAAATTACAAGCAAATGCAGGCTCAGGAAGACAATTAACAGCCACACACGCAAAGTCAGAGAACGCCGACGTGTACATACTCGCATTGTACTGAAATGAGATAGAAACATGTATTAATTTAGTCATTAAGTCATCCTTTTTAAGGAAATTTGAGCAAAACATACCTGTCTTCCCGTTGAAGGTGTTTTCGGCTTCGTCTCTTTGGAGTAAAAGGAAGCTCAGATTGTTCTTTAGACCTTCATTCACGTGTTTGTTCTCTTGCATTATCTGTTTCTCTCAAACATTACAGAGCAGAGGTGCCAGGTTAAGCTGATCTGAATTGACATGTTTACTCTCCTCCGTGCAACGTCTAGCACAAATGTCAGAATGGAAGCACATTCTCTACCCTAATGAACATCTATTTACCAATAGGGGAGAATGAGGTACATTTGAGGTAACTGTCACCTTTAGGTTAACCTAAGTTTTCCTATAGAGTCCAGCAACCCAACATGTTTTTTTTCCTAAAAAAAAATAATGCATAATTATTAGTGGTGGACCGTTATCAGCGTTAACGTGCTGCGATAACGCGGGCAATAAAAAAAATATCCCCGTTAATCTATTCTTAAAGTTGGGTTGGGAGCTGGGTTTACAGGATTCTACGCTAAGCTATGATTTTAGCGTGGATGTATACCTGACCGGTGTCTGACAAAAAAGTGCCCTTCTGGATCTTTCACCCACTTCAAAGACACTGCTGACTACGCTTACATGGACATCTGTAATCTAGTTATTTGCCTTAATAGACAATAATGTAATTAAGGTGTTTACCTGAAGTGCTTTCATGTAAGAGTTTCCTGTAATTTTGGGTGACTTTAACTGATGTTCGGCAGTTTCACATTCACTCATGAACATTTCATTCATGCCCCCATGACAAACTGGGGTATTAGACGCAAACAAGGAGTAAGGACTGGTGAGAGTGTTATGGAATTTAATAACGCATGCCGAATGGAACGAAAAAAACTTGTGTGTGTGTGTGTGCTGTCCTTTACTGACAGCTGCGTGTGTGGATCTTGTCGGAAAATATGGCGAAAAGTCCTACATGATGGTAATAGTTTGATTCTGTGTTCAGTGTTTACATCACTAATGCTACTAATATATGCATACTCCACATTCCATTTCTGTTGAATTTATTTTCATTATCATAGAACAGTTTCTCAAGCAGTTTGTGATGCATTTTGGAAACCGGAGATGAGCCCCTGGTCTAATGCGCCACCTGGCTTGAGAAACCCGTTCTCAAAGACTTACTTTTAGTCATTATTTGGGTAGCATACATATTCTGAATGCCTTCGGCAGTATTTAAATAAGCCGTTTTAATCTAGATTAATTCCAAGATTACAGTGAGATTCTTGCTTTTTTTTTTTTATATTAATAAAAGAATGAGTTCTGTTAGAAAGAATGCTTTTCATATATTCACATATACTATATATAGTTTATTTGTCAAATATTGATTAAAATAATATAAAATATACGATTTAATAAAATAAAATGCATTGTGTTTTGGTCATTATCAACAATTTGTTGCCATTTGTTTTTATAAATATAAGAAATGTTATGTTAATGAAAGAGAAAATTGACAAATGTTCACAGTGAAAATAAGAAATATTAATAAAATATATTTTAACAGCATACAAGTCTTAATATTTTAAATTGAGATGTTGAAAGATCAATACAATACTACACTATCTGACAAAACTCTTGTCACATATCCAAGTTTTAGGAACAACAAATAATAACTTGACTTCTAGTTGATCATTTGGTACCATAAGTGGCTTATATGAAAGGCAAAGGCCTCTAGATTATGTTTATTTTACCAAAATAAAATATGATCATTCCTTGATTTTTAATTATTTATTTAGGACAGTAAGGTATGACTTTGCAAAAGTCTGGCCACTTAACAAGATATAATGTACAGTATAGAATATAAAGTCATGGTACAGTGGAAAAAGAATGAATATTGTGTATGACTCTCGTGAGCTTGGAGGACTGCATCCATACATCTCTCCAACGACTCAAATAACTTATTAAGAAAATCAACTGGAATGGCAAAGAAAACATTCTTGCAGGACTCCCAGAGTTCAACAAGATTCTTTGGATTCATCTTCAATGCCTCCTCCATCTTACCCCAGACATGCTCAATAATGTTCATGTATGGTGACTGGGCTGGCCAATCCTGGAGCACCTTGACCTTCTTTGCTTTCAGGAACTTTGATGTGAAGGCTGAAGTATGAGAAGGAGCGATATCCTGCTAAAGAATTTGCCCTCGCCAGTGGTTTGTAATGTTATGGGCAGCACAAATGTCTTGATACCTCAGGCTCACTCTTCAGATCTCCCCATACCGAATGTAACCCCAAACCATGATTTTTCCTTCAACAAACTTGACTGATTTCTGTGAGAATCTTGGGTCCATGTGGGTTCCAATAGGTCTTCTGCAGTATTTGTGATGATTGGGATGCAGTTCAACATGATTCATCAAAAAATCTACCTTCTGCCACTTTTACAAATGATCAACTAGAAGTTATTTTTTATTTTGCTCTTACAACTGGGATCAACGACAAGACTTTTGTCAGATAGTGTATATTAATATATTATTAACTGATTCATTCATTCATTTTCTTTTCGGCTTAGTCCCTTTAATAATCTGGGGTCGCCACAGCAGAATGAACCGCCAACTTATCCATATGTTTTACGCAGCAGATGCCCTTCCAGCTGCAACCCATCACTGGGAAACACCCATACACTCTCATTCACACACATACACTATACGACCAATTTTAGCTTACCCAATTTACCTGTACTGCCTGTCTTTGGACTTGTGGGAGCACCCAGAGGAAACTCACGCGAACGCAGGGAGAACTTGCACACACCACACAGAAATGCCAACTGACCCAGCCAAGGCTCGAACCAGCGACCTTCTTGCTGTGAGGCGACAGCACTACCTACTGCGCCACTGTGTTGTCATTTATTTAGTTTTGAAATTGAAATTATTATAGAAATGTTGCACACTATAATGCTTAATATACAAGCCTTCACATAATTTCCCAAATGAAAACCAACACTGTAACCAACATAAACTTTCTAGAGGTGAGACGTGCATAAATTCTGTTTTGTGGCCCGGGGATTCTCCTCACCATCCCAATCCTGAGACAGATCGGCATGCGAGTCTGTCAAACATACATGCGCCCCCACATCCACCACGCATCTGACTGAGCCCCAACAGATGAATGACACACAGAAAACTACACGCCGCCTGCTGCTTCGGTGATCAAATCTAGCATCGTGCCATTACTCAGCAGCAGAAGGGGAAGTGGATGGCGTGATTCTGACAAATAAATAGAGATACATTCTCACGTTCTTGATTATTACTGCACTAATATGGGCACCCAAGTGTGAAGAAGACTGTGAAACAAATGCCTTTGCTTCAGCATCCTCCAAATATTAACAAATAAACAGAAGACCCTTGAGTTTGTTTTTGGATGGGTGTCAGGGCTTTTTTTCCTCTTTAAACTCGTTCAAACCATTTGTGGTCATAAGGTGACATTTAATTGAGGTTTAGAGGCTTTTAGACCTCAAAACCACACTATTTCTGCAGTTCTACAGCATTTTTTCATACTTATGACACGGTCACACTGCACTTTTCGCCCCAAAGACTTCCATTCATATGCAAACTCATGCGAAAAGGTTTGCAGTTCGCTGCATTGCAAAGTTCATTGCAATCAAAGATCAAAACATGACCTAAATGTAAAATATGGAGCAATCGCTCACTTTTTTATTGTCTAATCATCTTGTTTAACCCTGCCCCTTTTCGCAGCGCTGTACGACAGAATTTCGCATGCTCAAAATCTAGTGTGACTGTGGCATCACATTCAGAGACTGATTCATAAGACAGTTGACTGGGATTTCTTAACTATCGATGTTTTATAAACACATTTCGGGAGGAGCGTGCACAGATGTTTTGACAAGGCTTATACATTATTGTGAATCATTCTATTATCCAATCAGCATAAAACCAAACCACTATTAATAGTCAAACGTGTACTACCTCTGTTTACTCTCAACTTTCAGCATCCCTCCACCACCCTAATTCCACACCTTTAAACCCGATTCCACCCAGGTGGGGGTCTAGCAATCTGAGGCCAGGCAAAAGGGGGTGGGGGTTTTCTAGCATTCTGAGGCCAGGCAAGACATTGTGTTCGGACCCCTATCTGTCTCTCTATCCTGACAAGGAAAATAACACGAGATAAGGCTGATTTATACTTGAAGAGCAAGCGTATGCTCCGGTACAACCTTCGTGCAGTCGCATAACCCTAGCTGACCAACGCTGACGCACACCTCTCAAAAAAAAAAACAACGCACGACGTGTAGCGCAAGCTCTGTGTTTGGTAGCTGTGACCAGTGTCCGAACACATTGGAGCGAGTGTTCACAAGTGTCGAGTTGCATGAAGTAGCTCTAGATGTAAACTACTGTTTTGTGTTTACCTTATGATTAATGTGGTTGCACTTCTGCTGGTTCCCACCTCTGAATGAGTGAGTTTTAGCTACTTGTGCATTAAGGTAGCGCTCTGAAAAAACAAAACACCTGCTAAGAAACCCGACACAGAAAAACATAACATAACCGACTGCCAGCTAGCTTTTCGGAAGTGTTATTGCAGAGCAACACAAACAGCACGCAGAAGTATAAATGCACGACTATGTGCAAGGCAGGTGCTGTGGGTCACGGCGATCACTCGACGCAGAAGTATGAATCAGCCTTTATAATTCTGCGTCAAGCGCACAATTATGGTATGGCACAGCCTTCGTGCTGTCGCATAGCCCTCACCATGGCTGATGCACACCTCTCAAAAAATGTAACCACGTCGCAATGACACGTACCGCAAGCTCTGTAATTAGTCAGCTTGGTATCACTGACGAACGTAGGGTGGTGAGAGCCGCAAGCCCGGTGGAGCGATTGTTTGCAAGTGTCGAGTCCTGTGAACAAGCTCCAGATGGAAACTTTTAAATTTGTGTTTACCTTGTGATTAAAGTTGTTGCATGTCCGCTGGTTTCCGCCTCTGAATGAGGGAGTTTTAGCTACTTGTAGCGTTCAGAACAAACAAAATACCCACGAAGAAACTCGAAACAGAGGAACATAAAACCTACTGCCATCTAGCATTTAGGAAGTGTTTCGGAATACTTACGAAACACTAGCTGGCAGTAGGTTTAAATGTTCCTCTGTGTCGAGTTTTTTTGCAGGTGTTTTTCTGAACGCTATCTTAATGTACAAGTAGCTAAAACTTGCTTATTCAGAGAAACCGGCATACGTGCAACAACTTTTATCATATTTAAGAGAAAGAAAAAACAAAAGTTTTCTTCTGGAGCTCCTTTAAGAGACTCCACACTAGTAAACACTCGCTTCATTGGGCTCACGCCTCTCAGCACTGGTCGCACTCGTTACAGCTACCCAAGCTGACCAATCACAGCTTGTGCTATGCGCTGTTGCGATGTTTAGTTGCATTTTTTGAGCAGTGTGCGTCGGCGAGGGCTATGCGACCGCACGCAGGCTGGACCGGGCCATACACATGTGGTTGGCGCAGAAGTATAAATCAGCCTTTAGTGTTCCTGAGCTTGGAGCACTCTCCCCAAACAGCACGCCAAATATGCATATTCTATTCAGCCAAATGTCTGGAACTCGTGAACTGATTTTTTGCTATTTTCTAAAAGCCATTTCTCATTTATAATTGTATTATATTATAACTGTGTGGTGTTCGCAATTGTTTTCATTAAAATCTTTTTTTAAATATGCAATATTTTGAGTAAACAATCAAAAGGCTGTACAGTATCAGCTAAAGGTCAATTGTCTGTCAGTGTTGCCAAGTAGCAGTTTTAAAATGAAGCTGATCAAAGGAAAGATGCCAAAGGGCCAAATGTTTGCAGCAACTTAGTTTGGAGTGTGGGAGGTTATTTGGCTTGTGTTTAGGACTACTTGACTGTGGGTTGATAATATTGCACACAAATGCCTTCTGCTTTTAAACTATTCACCAGCTAACGATATTTGATTTCCAGGCTAGAACATTCTCTATTGGTTCCAGGAAAAAAAAATCTAGGTTCCTACTTTAATATTATGTTTAAATAGTTAGTTCACTCCAAAATAAAAACAACCTGTTATTAATTACTCACCCTGATGTCATTCCGAACCCCTGAAACCTTCAATCATCTTTAAACCAAAATTAAGATATTTTTGGTGAAATCTGAGAGCTCTCGGTTCACCCATTGACAGCAAGTGTCACAAAAAGGGCAAGAAAGGAACCAAAACATCCTCAAAACAGTACATCTGTCTTCAGTGGTTCAATTAAAGTGTTATGAAGCTACAGGAATACTTTTGCGTGCACACAATAAGACTTTATTTCAACAGATTCTTCTCTTCCATGTCATTATAGGGCGCACGTTCAGCGATCTTGTCAGTGAGCGCCCTATACTGACACTGAAGAGAATAAACTTTTGAATAAATTCATTACTTTATTTTTTTTGTGCACACAAAAATATTTGAGTAGGTTTTTAACATTGAAGTCACATGGACTGTTTTGACTATGTTTTAGATACCTTTCTGGACATCTTGCGATGATTGCTGTCTAGGGAAGGTCAGAAACAGCTCATATTTAATACAAAATATCTTCATTTGAGCTTAAAGCTGAACAAAGGTATCTAGTGTTTGAAACGACATGAGGGTGATTAATTTATGACCGAATTTTAATTTCTAGGTGAACTACGCAGTGAAATTGTTACACAAATTCTTCCTGAAATCTTAGTGAAGGTTAGATTTTGGTCAAACTAAGTCAGTATTTAAAAAAAACAAAAACGTTTTTATACTAATTCATAAATAATTAGTTAAAGGTGTTTGTGTAAATGCACAATGAAAGATTCAAGACCACATTTATGAATTAAGGGATGGCAGATTGGTGCTTATGATATATACAGTTGAAGTCAGAATTATTAGACAACCCCCCCCCCCCCTTTTTTTTTTTTGTTGCCCCAATTTCGGTTCAACGGAAAGAAGATATTTTTTTTTAAAAGGCTTTTATTTAAAGGCTTAACTAGGTTAATTAGGTTAACTAGGCAGGTTGAGGTAATTAGGCAAGTTATTGTAACGATGGTTTATACTGTAGACTATCAAAAAAAAAATTTGCTTAAAGGGGCTAATAATTTTGGCCCGAAAAGGGTTTTTAAAAATATAAAAACAACTGCTTTTATTCTAGCCGGAATAAAACAAATAAGACTTTCTCCAGCACAAAAAATATTATCAGACATACTGTGAAAATTTCTTTGCTCTGTTAAACATCATTTAGGAAATATTTAAAAACGAAAAAAAAAAATTCAAAGGGGGGCTAATAATTCTGACTTCAACTGTATATTTTTTTTTTATAATTACTTTTTAGGGGTTTTCACCTTTCATGGATAGGAAAGTAGAGTACTGACAGGAAAGCGTGGGGAGCAGAGAAAGGGGAAGGATCGGCATAGGACCTAAAGGCAGGAATCAAACTCGTGTCGCCGTGAGCACCGGAGTGCTTGTGTCGAAGCACTTCCACTACGCCATTGTTGTCGATCATATGATATTTCTATTTAAATCAAATTAGAAATTCCTTTCTAATTCCTTTCGAAAAAGAGCAGCTTAAATATTCTACTAAACATTACAAAAAAGTTTCTAGAAAAACATGAATGCATATTTAAGTGCAGTTTTATTTTAAGTATCATATGAGAATCCAAATGCAAAGAAAAATGTCCTTACGGCTGCAGGGATGCATATTTAAAAGTGAAAAGGTGAGGGAAAAAGGTTAATGTGTGTTTATGAGTATGGAGGGCAGACTAACCTGACAGGAGGTCAATGTGTGTGCGTGTGTGTGTAAACAGATGCTCTGAGCCAGATTTCAACAGTCCCTTGTGCAATAATCTGTCAATAAAGCAAACCTATGCTCTATAAATCCACTTACTTTCTTAATACATACGTTTTGTGATACATTAAATGTATTAACTTAACAAACAAACGACTTCCTTCAGACCAACGAAATAAGGCATTTTCTTTACTGACTTCTGCAAGTATCAATATTTCATTATAGACATCTTAAGCGCCGCTTTTGGGGGAAGCGTTCCGCATATATTATTTAAATCAACTTCCTGTCATCTCAATGTTGTAAGACAGCATGAAAAACGAGTTTCACTTCACTAATGGGGTTTTATTACACAAGAACATGACGTAATAGTCATTAATAAAAACAAACACACATTAGAGCTGTGCAAAACATACACCTCCTATAAAATATCTGAAGTTTTAAAACTGATCAAATGTGTTCATATATAGTAATTAAAAAATATCATTTTTGTCTTATAAAAATACTCTATCCTTCAGAAAAAAATGAAAGGACACAACGATAAGAAACTGAAGGTGGACAGATAAAACACAGGAGAAAGAGTGGCTGAAATGGACAACAAAACCCACAGATGGCGTGCGGTTTTGAGAAAACTGAGATGAAAACAGAATGCTACATTCAAAATGAAGCAAAATAATGGACCCTGTTCAGTTGACAACATAATCGCATGGCATTTTGTAACTATTAAAGTTAAGTTTGTGGCTGATTCTTTTAAATTTTGTAAGCTCTAGTTCATACATTTTCTCACAGACCACTTGCATAAATTAACCAACATTGCCACATTATAAAACAGTTACATCTTTCCAGGAGATCATGTTGGTATTGAATATAAAGAATCATGTCCATGTGGCATATCCACTTTAAAGTCTGGAAGCTCATGAAAAGTCTTTGAGTGCTCGAGTTAGGAACATTTCCATACACAAACCGCCAAACTTCCACCGAAGAACATGTAAAGCAGGTTCTTGACTTCATGTGTAATTTCGAACCCAAAGCCCTCGCCAATCACCACATGCCAAGAGCTCCCAAACTTCTTATCCATCGACTCCTTTATCATTTTAGCTGCGCTCTGTTGAAAAAAAACAGACATCGGAAGGAATGGACAGTGTTTGGTGTAATTAGCTACAAAGTCATTCAATTACCTATCCACTGAAAAAAAGTAAGGGAATAGTGTTCATTTTAGGTCATTTATTAGCCAGTTACATATAATGTACTTTCCTTAAATGAATGCAAAAGTTCTGTATAAATCGAGTCTGATAGGCAGAGTAGTAGTATTTTTGTTGTACAAATAAAACCTAGAGGAGGTTAAATTTATTAAGAGAGTTGCACATGTTTGAAAAACATAGAATTGAGTATTTGAAACTTTTCATGTTTTGATGCACATTACGTTAAAATGATTAAAGGGTCATGAAACCCCCAAACACATTTTTGGAGATTGACAATGACTAGGCCTGTCACGATATCTATTTTTTGTTGTACGATATATTGCACCAAAATATATTGCGATAAACTATATTATTGTTGTTTGAAGACCGTCTTATGCCACTTATTATATAATGCCAGAATGACAATATAATAGCATCACACTGCAAGTAGACACTAGTAAGCAGTTTATAAATATAGCTACAAATGCTGTATTCTTGACTTATGAGCACATTTATAATGTGCTTAATGATTGTATTTTCATTCTTTGATAACGATTATTTTTTCATTACTTAATTAGGTATTGCATTATTTACAAACTAGTCATTTAAGAATAGTTGGTGCTATTTTAAGATCATTCAGAGTGCATAAGTAAATGATTAATAAACTATTCAAATTAACATTCATATATCTTATTATTCAGGCCTATACTAATAGTTAATTTGTATGTTAATAAATGCTTTATTAACTCAACATCATCCAGTTTTGTGACCTAATCTAAAAGGAGGACTATTTATGCTTTATAAATCGCTTATAAATGACAATTAAAGGCTCAGTTATTGACCTTATTCTTCAATGCGGAAGTGCGCTCGTTTTTGCGATTGTTTAAGAACTTCCGATTCAGCTGCCTATGAGAGAAATGACTAGGAATAATAAACGGCTGAAAACCGTCAAACTACTTGCTCTACAAACAAGTGTTTGCATGATTATTCAGACAAAATAGAATAATATAATAAGAAAACCTCAGTTTGCAACATCAAGCAGCAGAACGAGCTGTTTTTAACGTCTAAAAATGAATCGAAGTGAATGAGCCCGGAAGTCTCGAGCCAAAATTATTCAAATGGCTGCGCCCGCTCGTATGCGGAGAATAAGGTGAATAGACTAAACAGGAAAAAAAAAGAAAATAAATGACTTTATTCATTTCTATTCATTTGAAGATTCACAAATGAAACCGTATCAAATGAAAAATAAATGTCAAATAAAATTACTGTGCAGTTTAAACATCACTACATAACATTGAAATGTTGCATCATAATATATTCTTAAATTAATTAACAGGATCTAAAATATACACACCATGGGCAGCTATTTGACATGCGGGAAAATTCGTGCGTTTACATTAACAAATGATAAACACAGCAAGATTTCTAAATAAAATAATCCTGATCAATCTGTGCAGTAAACTTTGTGGTATCAATATATCAACTGATGTCTCAGCTGCTGCAACATCGCTTGTATATTGTTTATTATTTTTTCTTTGCCTCCATTTTCATTTGGATTATTCGATGCCTTCAATTATATCTGGCAAAGAGGAATTAACATTCATTTGAATGTTTATTAGGTGTTTTCAAATAAAAAAGCCAACGGTAAATGATGTATGTAAATAATATATAACATTTACAGCTCTATTTGCTATACAAGTGCTTATAAGTCAAGAATACAGCATTTTATCTGTATTTATAAACTTCTTACCAATGTCTATTAACGTAGAGTTAATGATTAACAAATAATGAATTTACTGTATGCTAATGCTTAATGAATGATTCATAGTGTGTAGTTGTTATAAAGTGTTACCAAATAGCTCACTTAATTATAGTCATTTTAACAATTTAATAAACAGGCATTGGATTCAGAATGTGAAAACGCATATCCTAAATAAATAATAATAATAATAAATGTTAACAAAAAAGTGCATTGTAAAAAAATAATAGAGGCTGCAATATTTGCTACCAGATCTATTTTCAGTTGTCAGAAACACACAAACTATACTATAGTCATTTATAGTAAATTCTATAGTGTTTTTTTAAACATACTGACACTGACACCTCCAGCAGAGATAGAGGTGTTACACAATCAGCTAATATGTTGCTAGAATTGGTTTTTATGTATGAGCGATATATTTTGCACAACCAAAAATGATTGAAGTCATGTCCATGTGTTGTGCGATATATTGATTATTGTGACAGGCCTAACAATGACACATTTTTATTTAGGCTATTTGGCTAATAATCTATAGGCCAAACTGTAATCTGTGAATATAAAATGCGAATTTAACTGGAATATTACATAAAACATTTGCGAATTGTTACTTTTTAGACATAGTAAACCGAAAAGTAATTTAAATACTATTTTAATTAAGTAATTTGTAAAATTACTTTTTTAAAGGGCACCTATTTGACCCCTTTTTTAAGATGTAATATTAATATTATGGTTCTTCTGAGTGTGCCAGTTTAGGTTCAGTTCAAAACACAATTCGGATTTTTTTTTATTATAATGTGTTAAAAAGTGTGATTTTGGGGGCGTGTACACAGTTAGTTGTTTTAGGGGCGTGTTGCTTCACATGAAAATTAGTTTCGACTTTCCGCCCGACTTAACAAGGGGGCGAAGCCAAGAGCTCCGCTCTTTGTGTATGGCAACCTACAGGCAGACAGAGAGAAGCACCATGAGTGAGAGGACCAGCATTCAGCCGTACATGTACGACTCGGACACAGACCAAGCAGAGAGTATAAAATAATTTGTGTCTTTGTATAGTTTTACAGCCAACTGTGTGCTAGTTTAAAGCTCCGAGCTAGTAGCCTACACCGAGACTAATAATCAAGCACACTGAATTAACTTTGACTGAAGGGCATCACACACCAAATGCACCGCGACACAGTGCGCACATGACAGTTGAAAGTATCGCACACTTGCGGCGCCGGTGTGTGTCACCTGATAGAAACTTATGTTTAGAATTCAGAAATGCATTCCGCTGCTTGTCGCCGAGCGGCGCTTCTGGTGTACGACCTGCTTGAGGCTATAACTAAAGGGCGTCATACACCGGATGCGCTGCTCAGAGCCATGACACGACACACCTGACACGCACATTCGCATGTTATTTAAAATGAAACTACTCTGATAACGCTCTGTGGCGCGGCAGAAATATGAAGTGTCCTGAGCAGGGCCAGCGCGTCCATAGAGGCGACCTAGGCAGCAGAATAGTGAGCAAACCCCCCGGTCCTCACTTTCATCCGCGACACCCTCCCGGTCCTCACTTTCATCCGCGACAACGCGAAATGCATGGCGCTGTGCGTCGTTAGTTCGTTATTTCCAATGGAGGGACGCGCACATGAGGCAACGCGCTCGCACTTTTCAGCTGCACCTAGTTAAGATAACAGGGAGCTTCTGTGACCGCGGGAAATGCAAACCGCTGAAGTTTAAGGAAGACGCAATGAAAAGTATGTATGCAAACCCACCAAAACTCACAAACACTGGCGGTGAGGAGAGCGAAAACGCGTTGAATGTTGAGTCCAATGAGCCTTACATCTAAAAATAGAGCAAGGGTGTTTCTTTGGTGACATCGCTTTGACTCACATGCTGAAAATGGCGGACGTGAAACAACATACTGAGCATATGATAATGCGCACCTGTCAATCAATTGGTGGGCGGGGGGACCGCACTCCTACGTCAAGTTGCGGTCGATCTCAAAACCACTCCAATTGGTCCACCATTTTTATGTTGTTGAATTGAAAAAAAAAGGACTGAGTGTGTTTATATCACCCCAATATGACGGTCTATACACTACACCTACACATATGTCTGTCCAAACAGCTTGAGAAGTAGATTTTTCATCATAGGTGCCCTTTAAGTCACAAAGTAGTTCTCATAAATATCTCTCAGTCTAAATTTTTTTGTTTAGTTTTTTGATAGCAATGACCACTAACCTCGTTATTAGTGGCAAACTTTTCACACGCTGTAACACAAAGCTCCATGGTCTCCACCCTCATCTCTTCAGGCATATCAGTGTGCTGTGGAGGAAATACAGGATTAATCATCATTAAAGGCCCGGATTAACTTTTTCTTAAATCTTCATTAAGCAGTAAAAAAAAAAACAACAACTTTGAAATACTTAATTTATACTTAATTAAAAATTGAAATACTTAAAAATACTTAATAATTTACATTATTAACATTATTAACATATTTACATTTTTTAAAAACCATTTTAAGGTCAAAATTATTAGCTCCTTTAAGCTATTTTTTTTCTTCGATAGTCTACAGAACAAACCATCAATATACAATAACTTGCCTAATTACCCTAACCTGCCTAGTTAACGTAATTAACCTAGTTAAGCCTTTAAATGTCACTTTGAGCTGTATAGAAGTGTCTTGAAAAACATCTAGTAAAATATTATTTACTGTCATCATGGCAAAGATAAACAAAAAAAAAGGTTATTAGAAATGAGTTATTAAAACTATTATGTTTAGAAATGTGTTGAAAAAATCTTGGAGGGAAAAAATAAACAGGGGGGCTAATAATTCTGACTTCAACTGTATATCAGTACTGAACTAAAATAAAACCAGGTCAACACATGAGTGCTGTAGAGTGTATAATTTGATCATTTGAAAGCTCACAAAATAAAACAGATCAAAACAAAAGCCATATTCTCCACAAGGAATATGAGTTAATGCCCTAAGAGAGGAAGTTTTATTTTTCTGCGATAAATTCTGTATACAATATGAATACAGTTTCAGAAGATGGTTTGAATAGCACTATTTGACGGTTTTCTGGGAAGCCTAACAGTTTTCGGGTACAGAAATTGAATAATCACAATGCAAAAAAATGCTTTTATTACTTTGTTTTGTCTTGTTTGTAGTCCAAATATTAGACCAAGTAAAAATATTCTTTAGTTTTCACCGTCAGAAGAAATAAATGAAGAGTTCGTTGTTTGTTTTAAGGAAATGATCTGCCAGCGGGGTAAGTGAAATAATCTTATTTTCGCTTTGAAATGAGGATATTTGGGCGAGAAACAAGACAAACATTCTAAGTAAGAAATGTTTTTGCATAAATAATATAAATTCCATATAAACAGTGATTAAATACAATTCTATATAATTCAGACTGGACATTGCATATCTTTGCAATGTGACTGTTGCAGAAGTGCACATTGCAATATCGATGCTGAAACGATATATTGTGCAGCCCTAGGAGCAGGGTTCCAGTTTGTAGGTTAAATAAGTATAAATCCTCATTAATTCCACAATCAATCACTTTATTGAATATTAGGAAATAGTTTTTTGTGTGTGTGAGTGTATGAGAAAGGTGTTGTTTTTTGCATATTGTGTCTTGCTTATATATCATTAGTTTTGTCAATACTCTGTTCTCTCAATTGCCCAAGAAATAAATTCTCCTTAGGGAGACAAATAATGCTAAAGATTGGTTGAACAACATGTCTGTTTAAAGCTAGCTAAAATACTGGTTATTATTTATTGTGATTGGTGAATTGTATTAAAGCAAAGTGACATTACCCTGAATCTGACCCTTATACCAGACCAATTTTCATTCAAATGTATTCATGCAGAAGTATTTACCCTTATGAGAGGAAAGTTGTGAAGTCTCTTATAATCTGCCTCTTCCTTCTTGCCATCAATCGTCTCTGCCATGATGTTCAGCGCTAAGTGGGAGAAATATGAACAAGATTAGGGTATAGAAAGTATAATAATCATAAAATCAGATTTAATAAATCTAATATTCATATTTGTATTATAACTTCAGAATTTTAATATCAGTTATAAGATGGTGCTTTGGGGACAAATTTTAACACGTAACGTAAATGTTTTTAACGAAGAATACAATGCAATAAATATCTAGTACAGGGTATACATTGCCATGGTATGATATGGAATGTTACCATACCAAATCATAAGTGATTCACGTTGATATCAATTTTGGATAAAATTATAATGAATCATGCTTATTAGTAACGTTGGTTATACTTGCTTATGAAGTGATTATTAACGTTAGCCTTGTTAAAAACAAAACGAACACTAACGTTAGCAGCTATAAGGAAACCTGCTAGCTTCCTAGCATCTTTAGCTAACTTGTATAGCTAGGTTATTAGTTTTCATTTCTATTAATGTTTTTTTTCCTCTATGTATGTGTTTAACAATGCAAATGACCGAAAACGACTGTATAAAGAGACATTTACGTACCGTTATCAAAGAAAACAAGTTTTATGTGCTTAAAACGACGTCGCTATGGAGACATGTCCACCATGGCAACCATTCCTAGCCGACAGCTGTGTTTGTAACTCCGCCCCTTACGAAGCGTCGCGTGTTGTGATTGGTTAGTGGGCGTGATTATGTTAGAACACGTCATGCTCTGTTAGGGATATAAGGTAGTGATTTTAATCAAATCTATTACATACTAATGAGTTAAGTATCAATGATGTGAAAATTATAGACAATAACTGTTACATTAAAAACCACATTGTTGCCTAAATGCAAATCTTTTTTCGGAATTCCTTATTTGAGCAGATTGAGTGGGAAAAAAGTTTGGAACTTAGTAAATACTGTCTCACCAATAAAGTTAAAGAAGTGACATATAAACTAATACATTTAACCATTTATCCAGTGAAACAAGTTGTTAAAAATTTTTTAGAGACATGGAATCTACATGCTCTTTTTGTGAATTAGAGGAATCGATTATACACCTGTTTTTTTGAATGCACATATACCCAAATGTTTTGGTTTGATGTTAAATATGTTATATTTAAACTTACAAAATTAAAAATTTAATTTTCTTGTAAAGATATTTTTTGATATACAATAATAATAACAAAACTTTGGAGCAAAATTTGTTTATCAATTTAATGATAATATATGGGAAGTACCATGTACACAAACAAAAATGGTCCATTGATAAGCCTAATATTTATTTGTTTAAAATTGATCTTAAGCATTATATCGAAACCCTAAAATACACAAAAAATAAGAAAACTATTAAGGATGTACGCAATTTTGGAATCCTTTTCTTATGCGAGTTTTTTGTAATTTATATATCCCCTGCAACTTTATTTATTATTTTTATTTATTTGTTTTTTCTATACTGATTTGTTTCTTTAATGTGAAAAAATGTAAACATTGTATTCCTCATTTTTTGTATGCTATATTGTTCTTGTTATGCAATTAAAATAAAGAAAGAAAATGTTTTTTTTTTTACTATATCTGGTTTGATGTTGAATGTCTATTTATTTAATATACTGAGTGGTCATAGAATTATTATTAAGAAAAGAGATGTCATATTTTACGTATTAAAAAGATATCAATGATAAGAATCTTCTGTTTATGTTAAATCTTTTGATATTATTAGACAAGTTTCATATTAGTGTAAATGGTCGGAGAGGATGCCTAACATCTTTCAGTTCAAGGCTGATTTAAATAATTATTTTGAAACTTTTAAAGGACTTTCAAGTCGTAAAGCGACCAGAACCATGAATATATTTCAAAGCTAAACTCCTCTTCTCTATGGTAATGTTATGTATACCCGCTCTTGTTCTGTATTTGTTTTGATTTTCTTCTTTCTCTCCTTCTTTTTTTCTTTTTGTTATTTTGTTTACAGATGTTATGCTAAAATGTGAATATCTTATAGTAAGATTTGTTATGCATTTGACTGGAAATGTTCAGCAAATACAATAAAAATAAATAAATAATTGATTTTAGGTAGTTTTCATGGTAGTGATATCAGCATATAATTTGTTACAGATTTTCTATGACAATGAAAATTATCATAGAAATAATAATTGCAGGCTTTGTTTAAAAGATTATTTTCTACAAAAAAAGAAAAACAATAGGGTATATGCACACAGACTTTTAAATTCAATCAGCTAGCCCCAGGGGAATCAGACCAAACAAGAAGCACTGCTTTAAATTATATTTTTCCACGCCATGTCTTTAAGATTTGAAAATTAATTTCCATCTCTTTCGTCTCTTTTCTACCAAATGTATGCTTAAGTTTATTTAACTGGTTATATTTGAATTACATTGCAACATCGATGCTGTAAAAGGAACCTTATGAAAGTGAAAAAATAGTCACATAAAACTCTCACTGGAAGTTTATCATTGGCTGAAAAACACTAACTGTGCATATAGCCCATTGAGTATGTTGTTAATTTTTACGTCTTACATCTTACGTCTTTATACATAAACAGAAATTAGCTAAATCTTTACCAAAAAGCTATTTATTTTTATTAGAATTTTTTTTTTTAATTTGCGGGGGCTGACCGTGTCGTGTCCCATAGAATAAAGGCAATTTATATAGCACATTTCATACACAATGGTAATTCAAAGTGCTTTACATAAGCAAAAATAAAAGAAACAAGTAAATAAAAACAATTAAATAAATTAAAAAGGATAAAACAGATTAAAATGTGTTCAAATGAAAAAAAGAATGAAAAAAATAAAGAAATAGACATAATAGTGCAATTTGTTGGACACAGCACAGTGTTACATAATTTTAAAGCTTAATGTTTTATATGTAAATTATATTAATTTGAATTTGTTTACAACATTGGTCACCGATTTAGTGTTTTCATTACTGTTACAATTTATTCATTTTTTTTTTTTTTAATTATTGTGATTATTTATTGATGTTTTTTCCCATTTATCTTAATCTTGTGCCTGAATTTATATGTTTATTTTAATGTTCAAATACTTATAATAAAAAATAAATAAAACAGATCTACTGAATTCCTGTTGTCTTCTTTATTTGATGTCTGTTAGAAAAAAGTGTTGAAAGTGTAAAGCTAGAATAGTTTGTGGAAAGAGAAACAGATTGAAACAGTTATATTACTATTGTTTGTTCATTCTTATTAATAGTTTGAATTAAATGCACCAACATCTTTATCATTTCATTTATTTCTGTTCCTCTGGCATATTAATAAAAGCAATAACTCAAATACTTTATGCTTTTTATATACTTGTAATCTTTGATGGCCGTTTCATCGCCATAATAAATGGTTAACATTGAAACCAGGGCCAGATTTGTGCATAGAGATTCTAGCTATCACTGACACATGCATTTTCTCACAAGTTCAAGGTTGACTTTATACCGTATATAAGGTGGAAGAAACAAACCTTCACCATGGCAAAATATACAAGTTGTTGGTTTGGCCTCTGAGGGGCATAACTTAGTACTTCTGGTCTGTCAACAAAGATTTTCACACCAAACTACGGCAACCAAGAGAGATCAAAGGCACTGCAGGATAAGAAAACACATGCAAACAGAAAAACACTCACAAACTGAGAAAACAACTTCATCCATTTTATCAACACACACTAACGTAAACGCTTACAACAAATGCAAATACAGAAAAGTGTTGCAAATAGAGCAGACTATAACTATAGCTTTTTTGATAAGCGGGGCTTCTGGCGAACTGTCATGTCAATATTTTTAACTGTCATGGCATTTAAAATCTTTACATACGCTGCGTTAAACATGTGCTGGATAAGTTGGCGGTTCTGCTGTGGTGACCCCGGATTAATAAAGAGACTAAGCCAAAAAGAAAATGAATGAATGAATAATTCATAACGAATTAATTATTTGTAGCCTACCAATTCAACTACCTAACCCACATGGTCTTTGTTTGAACCAAATCATAAATAAATAAACATAAGTTACACGCTCCTCCATGAACCGCCACCTTATCGTGGTGGAGGGGTTTGTGTGCCTGAGTGATCCTAAGAGCTATGTTGTCGGGGGCTAATGCCCCTGGTAGGGTCTCCCAAGGCAAAAAGGTCTTAGGTGACAGGTCAGACTAAGTGCGGTTCAAAAACCCCTTATGAGAAAAAGACTGTCAAAGATCGTGACGTCGCCCGGTATGGCGCAGCCGGGGCCCCACCCTGGAGCCAGGCCTGGGGTTGGGGCCCGTAAGCGAGCGCCTGGTGGCCGGGTTTTTTTCCCACGGAACCCGGCCGGGCATAGCCCGAAAGTGCGACGTGGGACCATCCTCCAGCAGGCCCACCACCTACAGGGGGAGCCGTAAGGGGCCGGTGCATTGTGGAACGGGTGGTGGTCGAAGGTTAGGACCACGACAACCCGATCGTCGGACACAGAAACTGGCTCTTGGGACATGGAATGTCACCTCACTGGGAGGAAAGGAGCCCGAGCTTGTGCGGGAGGTGGAACGGTACCAGCTAGAGATAGTTGGGGTCACCTCCACGCACAGCTGGGGCTCTGGAACTCAACTTCTTGAGAAGGGCTGGACTTTCTTCTACTCTGGAGTTGCTCACGGTGAGAGGCGGCGGGCTGGTGTGGGCTTCCTTATAGCTCCCCAACTTAGCCGCCATGTGTTGGAGTTTTCCCCGGTGAACGAGAGGGTCGCCTTCCTGCGCCTACGGGTCAGGGATAGGTCTCTCGCTGTGGTTTGTGCCTACGGGCCAAACACCAGTGTAGAGTACCCGGCCTTCTTGGAGTCCTTGGGAGGGGTGCTGGAAGGTGCTCGGACCGAGGACTCCATTGTTCTACTGGGGGACTTCAATGCCCACGTGGGTAACGACAGTGATACCTGGAGAGGCGTGATTGGGAGAAACGGCCTCCCTGATCTGAATCCGAGCGGTGTTTTGTTATTGGACTTCTGTGCTAATCACAGTTTGTCCATAACAAACACCATGTTCAAGCATAAGGGTGTTCATCAGTGCACATGGCACCAGGACACCCTAGGGCGGAGGTCAATGATCGACTTTGTTGTTGTATCATCTGATCTCCGACCGTATGTCTTGGACACTCGGGTAAAGAGAGGGGCAGAGCTGTCAACTGATCACCACCTGGTGGTGAGTTGGATCCGCTGGCAAGGGGGTAAGCTGGACAGACCTGGCAGGCCCAAGCGTATTGTGAGGGTCCTCTGGGAACGTCTGGCTGAACCCCAAGTCAGAGGGATTTTCAACTCTCACCTCCGGAAGAGCTTTGACCAGATCCCGAGGGAGGCTGGAGACATGGAGACTGAGTGGTCCATGTTCTCCGACTCCATTGTTAACGCGGCCGTGAGGAGCTGTGGCCGTAAGGTCTGTGGTGCCTGTCGGGGCGGCAATCCACGAACCCGGTGGTGGACACCGGAAGTAAGGGATGCTGTCAACCTGAAGAAGGAGTCCTACAGGTCTTGGTTGGCTTGCGGGACTCCCGAGGCAGATGATGGGTATCGGCAGGCCAAGCGTGCTGCAGCCCGGGCGGTTGCGGAAGCAAAAACTCGGGCCTGGGAAGAGTTCGGGGAGACCATGGAGGAAGACTATCGGTCGGCCCCAAAGAGATTCTGGCAAACTGTCCGGCGCCTCAGGAGGGGAAAACAGCTCCACATCGAAACTGTTTACAGCGTAAGTGGGGAGCTGTTGACCTCGACTGGGGATGTGGTCAGACGGTGGAAGGAATACTTTGAGGATCTCCTTAACCTGACCGACATGTCTTTCATTGAGGAAGCAGAGACTGGGGATGCAGGGGTGGACTCACCCATCACCCAAGCTGAAGTCACTGAGGTAGTTTGCAAGCTCCGCAGTGGCAAAGCAGCGGGGGTGGATGAGATTCACCCTGTGTATCTTAGGTCTCTGGATGTTGTGGGGCTGTCTTGGTTGACACGTCTCTACAACATCGCATGGAGGTCGGGGACAGTACCTCTGGACTGGGCAACTGGGGTGGTGGTTCCCATTTTTAAGAAGGGGGACAGGAGGGTGTGCTCCAACTATAGGGGGATCACACTCCTCAGCCTCCCGGGGAAAGTCTATGCCAGAGTACTGGAGAGGAGGATCCGGCCAATGGTTGAACCTAGGATCCAGGAGGAACAATGCGGCTTTCGTCCGGGCCATGGTACACTGGACCAACTCTATACACTCACCAGGGTGCTCGAGGGTTCATGGGAGTATGCCCAACCAGTCCACATGTGTTTTGTGGACTTGGAGAAGGCGTTCGACCGTGTCCCTCGTGGCATTCTGTGGAGGGTGCTCGGGGATTATGGGGTCAGAGGCGCTCTGTTAAGGTCCGTCTCGTCCCTGTATGAACAGAGTAGGAGTCTGGTTCGCATTGCCGGCAATAAGTCAGACTTGTTTCCAGTGCATGTTGGACTCCGGCAGGGCTGCCCCTTGTCTCCAGTTCTGTTCATAATTTTTATGGATAGAATTTCAAGGCGCAGCCTGGGGCTGGAGGGGGTCCGGTTGGGGGACCACAGAATCTCATCTCTGTTATTCGCAGATGATGTTGTTCTGTTGGCTTCATCAAACATGGACCTTCAGCATGCACTGGGGCGGTTTGCTGCCGAGTGTGACGCGGCTGGGATGAGAATCAGCACCTCCAAGTCCGAGGCCATGGTGCTCCACCGGAAAAAGGTTGTTTGCCATCTTCAGGTTGGAGGAGAGTCCTTACCCCAGGTGGAGGAGTTCAAGTATCTCGGGGTTTTGTTCACGAGTGAGGGAAGGATGGAACGTGAGATTGACAGGCGGATTGGTGCAGCGGCAGCAGTAATGTGGTCGATGTACCGGTCCGTCGTGGTGAAGAAGGAGCTAAGCCGAAAGGCAAAGCTTTCGATTTACCGGTCAATCTACGTTCCTACTCTCACCTATGGTCATGAGCTTTGGGTCATGACCGAAAGGACAAGATCTCGGATACAAGCGGCTGAAATGAGTTTTCTTCGAAGGGTGGCAGGGCGCACTCTTATAGATAGGGCGAGGAGCTCTGTCACTCGAGAGGAGCTCGGAGTAGAGCCGCTGCTCCTCCACATCGAGAGAAGTCAGTTGAGGTGGCTCGGGCATCTGTTTCGGATGCCTCCTGGACGCCTTCCTAGGGAGGTGTTCCAGGCATGTCCCACCGGGAGGCGGCCTCGGGGAAGACCCAGGACACGCTGGAGGGACTATGTCTCTCGGCTGGCCTGGGAACGCCTCGGGATCCCCCCGGAGGAGCTGGAGGAAGTGTCTGGGGAGAGGGAAGTCTGGGGTTCTCTCCTAAGACTGCTACCCCCGCGACCCGGCCCCGGAAAAGCGGCAGAAAATGAATGAATGAATGAAGTTACACACAAATTACCACCTGTCAATCACTTTTTCCACAGGACTCTGGCATGAATAGGCAGAGTGATCTGTGTCGTTATAATGGCGTCAACAAACTTGGTTGGTAAAAAAGGTGCACAACCAACAGGAACCAACCAACAGTATCTGAGGTTTTCACTAAAATATTAAGTACAACCGTGAAAGCAAAGGTTGAAGCAGTGTACTAATGCTGTGACACGTTTCCTGATAGATTTAAAAGACAGAAGAGTCGCTAGATAGAGTCAAGATTAATTAAATATCACGTTTAACAACTATAGTGAGATGTGATTCAGCGGTACATCCTTCATAAATTGTCCGACGTGCACTGCTCTCTGGGATTTTGTGCTCAAAGCGCATGACAGTGTGTGTGTGGTCACATGATGTGCATTTTCAACAGTATAGTGTGAACGAAGGGCTGTTCGGTAATGCTAGATGAAACGCCATTGTGGATGTGGATTATTTTCGTTCTAAAATGTCATTTTAATGCCGCAGTCACACTAGAGTTGAAAATTTCTGTGCGTGCAAAATTTTGTTGTACGGCGCTGTGAAAATGAGCGGGATCAAACAAGATGATTAGAATTTTAAAAAAGCGAGCGATTGGTCCATATTTTACATTTCTGTCCAGAGAGGTCATGTTTTGATCCTTGAAGTGATGCGATTTCACAGGTCAGAGTTCACCAAGCTTGAACTTTGCAACGCAGTGAACTGCAAAACTTGAAGCACGAACTTGCGTTTCCAGTCTGCCGCATTTGTGTGCGTATGAATGGAAGTCTATGGGGAGAAAAGTGCAGTGTGACCGCACCTTAAAACTAAGACGTATTATGCTCCCGTTCACACCAGACGCGGAAGCGTCAACCGCGAGTGATTTACATGTTAAGTCAATGCAAAGACGTGAATAGACATCCTGCGGTGCGAATTGTGTGAATGGCGCAGCTCTAATTGAGCGTTCTATGCGTTTGGCACGCTTAACGTGCTAATCGTGCGAATCGCTCGAGTTCGAAAATCTGAACTTTAGCGGACATTCGCGCAATGTTAACCAATCAGGAGCTTGCTCTTGTGGGGGCGTGATTATGACGTAGTGCCTGTTGTTGGTGTCCCGGGGGAAAATCCTCCTATCTACACCGACAACAGTTACTGAAACTGGGCTCAGAAGCACAGCTGAAAACCTCCATCATCCAGGTAAAATTTTTGGAGGAGTTTATGAGCTCACAGAGCTGACAGCACCTCTGAAAGGATCTAGTGGACTCAGACACTGCTCCAAACAAATTAACGCTGTTTTTCAGCCTTCATATAGCATATAAACACAGTTATTCCTTCAATAAAATCCATGTTAGGCATTTAGCAACGATGCTACAGTCACCGGGCAGACAGAAGCCCACCCATGACGCGAATCCGCGTCTGTTCTAAAGAGGATTTGACAGGCTAATGAAGCTAGTAAACTCAAAATGTTCATGCGTCTATTTCTGTGGAATATATTAATTCCTGCATGCCTGTGATCAACTTGCTTCAGTCTGAAGCGAGAATGCTTTATTCTTCCATATCATGACATTTGGACCAATTTCCCACTTCATGACAGAATCACGCAGGGAGTAGTTACTGGCCAACAATCATGTCTATGTTGATTAAGGCACACAAAGGAGAGGCAAAATGTGTAGTGCTGGGGGTTCCAGGAACTTGGTTGAGAACCACTGATATTAATGAATGGAGTTCTCAATAAAAAAAAGTGCTATTAAATTAAATTGGGATAGGTTTTCACTTTCTTCTATACCAAGTTGATTCTGCACATCTAGCAGCCTTGTTTTGTTCCTTGTGGACCTCGATGACTGCTTGCATAAGGGAACTGTTGATAGAAGTGTCCGGCTGGCTTATGGAAAATTAAAAAGTCCCTGTATATAGAGCCCATTCAAAAGATATGCAATAACCTGGGTCCTTCCCTTTTTTATGCTCTCCAACACGGAGAGCATAAATGTTACTTATAACTATGCAAACCATGTTATGCAAGTTATGCACATTTCTGTTATTGTCTGTATAGGAGTTACTGTTGCCTTCATCAGCTTGGACCAGTCTGGCCATGTTTTACCACACAAAATAGCCTTGATGTGTTGTGGAAAAAAGATTCTGGTCTGCAAAATATTTTCTAAGTTTCTAAGTCAAAGTCTTCAAAAAATGACAAAGTCTGAGATTTAGGCAAGCAGTTTATTGTTACAGCATCAGTAACAACAGAGACAGGTCGT
Organism: Danio kyathit; assembly: GCA_903798195.1. NCBI lineage: Eukaryota > Metazoa > Chordata > Actinopteri > Cypriniformes > Danionidae > Danio > Danio kyathit. The sequence continues at coordinate 33,231,180 of LR812540.1, forward strand.
TCGAGTGTCTGATGAGTATAGGCTAGCACACAGTTTAAATACACTTCTTTGTCTTAATACTCCACCCAAATTTACACATTACACACCTCCATCAGCTTCTCCGCTAATGGGATTTTAAGTCTCTCAGGTGCCCACCACCAATACAGTCTCAGGGTCTTCAGGGGTCCTACCCATGTCCAGTTAAGGTCTTTCCTTCCTATCTCAAATGTGATGACTTCAGCCAAACAACAACGCTCAACAATATATCTTGTTCACTGTCCACTGAGCTGTCAACTGTAAGTTCAGCTGAAGTTCATGAGTACTCAAATTTTTTTTTAGAGTCATCACAAATGAGTGTGGGTGCACGTGTGCCTTATCATGAGTTACAGAACAGAACGCAGGTGCCTTTATGGCCTTGCTTCTATAAATCTACTCTCATTGTGACATCATCTTGCTCTTCTAATTTGCTCTCCTAATTTCTCTTCTCATTCCTGACAGCATTTACACAAGGTGACTTTTTATGTGCCATTATAGGTAATAATACAACAGATAAATAATAATAAAACTGAAATCACTCAAATAAGCATATAAATGAGAGTAATAAATTCATCAGAAATTCATAAAAAACACAATGAATTCCCCATCAGATGCAATTTATCTGAAGTAACACAATGGTTCAAATGCCACCTTTAATGATGAAAAAAAGGATCAATATGCTTTCCGACAGTGCATAATAGGAATATTAGCTGTATGAAAAAAAAGCTGCACAGTAAGGCTGAAATCAGAACAGCAAACTTGCTTGTACCACAGATACTACATGACTGTAGTTGTAATACAACCATGCTCTACCTTCAGAAGAGAAATCTTATAAAAGGTACTTGGTTTTCATGCAGCCAATGTGAAGACAGAACTGAAGAATCTAACTTCCATGATCTGCAAGAGAGGAAAAACAATTAAAAACACAAATCTAGTGTTCAAGTTATTAAAATTAAAAAGCCACTCATGCAACTTGATTTCCCTACAATAACTTACGCTCACAGCAGAATTTGACTCTCAGATATTTGTATGTGTTCACACACGGATTAGAGAATTGACTGTTGGTGGCATGTATGGCGCAGTGCTTTTTCCCATTACACCTACAGCACAAAAATTACAAATTTTAAATGAATCACATCAGTCAATATGCAGATCACTCAACAACTAAGTTTAAGGAGTCTCAAACAAACATTTTGGAAATAAAAGGGGTGGGAGGGAGTTCCCCGTTACCCAAGAAGGGTATAAATGTAGGTCGAAGCAAGCTCCAATTGGGCAGGTCAACTCCAATTGAGTGGCACTTGTGCTCCAAGTTGGCTACACAAAACTCCTGGAGGTTCCTTTGATTTACTTAATGTCTTGTACATTATACAGAGTCCAACCTATAGTCTTTTATTAATGTAAATACCTCCCAATCCTAATCCCAATCTACTTGTTGCACAAGTCCCTCCCACTTGGAGGTCTCCAGGCTGCAGCAATATCTACTTGCATTACGTGCTCTGGTATTTGAGAACCATAAATATAAAAATGTGCCAAAATTACAATTATAAAGTAAATTGCTCAATCTATACCTTTCTGACACAATGGCCAGTGCATTAGAAGAATAGCAGTCGGTGTTTTGGATTTGATCTTGAGGTTGATCATAGCAGATTGCTTTAGATCTACGTCCATAGAGTGCATCAATTATCATGATCTTATGATGATCTACATGTAGAAAAAAAAATAAAAAATACTGAAATTTAGAAGGAGAACACATGTGACATGATGAAATATTTTTATTTAAAATGCATGTGACATGATTAAAACAGCAGTATTATGTAATCAACAGCTTTAGTAGATTGACACTTCATCTTACTTGGACAGGACAGATACAGGAGAAACCCCTCACACGCAGTTACTATGTCTGAGAAAAAAAAAGATCAGCTTTCAGGCATTATCAGTTTTTAAACTGGTATATTAAACTGCCCTTTAACTAGTTGAAGGCTCTGAATAAGTTTGGTGCACACAAACATTCACTCATCTACCCCTGAACACAGAGTGCTTGAGTTTTTCAGTCTCGACAGTGCATGAGTGCACTTTCCCCTATTCATATCAATGGATTCGCAAGGTATCTGACTGTTTGCAAACACTCATCTCAATATTACCATCCGTATTTAAATTTCAGCAAATCATTTTGAGCAAAACACCAATAACGTGTCAAGCATCACTACATTGCAGAGTCAGATTATAAATGAAAAATTTTAACCCCCCCCCCCCCCAAAAAAAAAAAAAAACAATTTGGGAAGTCATAGGAAATTTACCAGTCGGCCCATCACAGTCATCTGCAGATATCAGCAGGCTGCAGTTCATAAGTATTACTGAAAAAACAAAACACAGATAAGATCTGATTAAGACACCTGTGCACTGCTAATCAGATGCACACAATTGAATCTTTTCACCATAGTTACACATTAATGTTCACTGATGATATGCTTTCTCAATTCAACAAGAAACTCACAGGTAAGAAATAAACTGAGCGACAACATGATTCTGTTGTCATCCTCAATGGTGCATGTAGTCTTTACTGATTCATATTTATAGGCCGCTGGTGTGAGTGGTAATGAGCGACACCTGTGCACCACAACGGTCTGCAGTCCCACAGAGGACAACAGGAGGAGTGAGAACGCTTTAAGCTGCGGTCACACTGCACTTTTCTCCCCGTAGACTGGAAACGCAAGGTCACGCAGCAAGTTTCGCAAGTCGCTGCTTTGCAAAGTTCAAGCTTGGTGAACTCTGACCTGCGAAATCGTATCACATGATTGCGTGAGACCAACAGATGATCAAAACATGACCTCTCTGGACAGGAATTCAAGCTGCGGTCACACTAGAGTTTGAGCTTGCGAGATTCTGTCATACAGCGCTGTGAACGGGATTAAACAAGATGATTAGACATTAAAAAAGCGAGCGATTGGTCCATGTTTTAAATTTCTGTACAGAGAGGTCACTTTTGATCCTCGGTTGGTATCACGCAATCATGTGATGCGATTTTGCACCACAGCGACCTGCGAAACTTGATGCATGACCTTGCGTTTCCGGTCTGACGCATTCGCGTGCGTATGAATGGAAGTCTGTGGGGAGAAGAGTCCAGTGTGACCGCAGCATTATGAGTTAAGGCATGAGCTAATCCACGCACACTGATTTACACATACACTACAGCCAATTTTAGTTTTTTCAATTCACCTATAGCGCATGTCTTTGCACTGTGCGGGAAACCCACACCAACATGGGGAGAACATGCAAACTGACCCAGCCTTGAACCAGCAACCTTCTTGCTGTGAGGCGACAGAGCTAACCACTGAGTTGCTGTGTCGCCCCTATTTCATACGTATTTAAAATTTAAATATTGATTTACCGCCAATTGAACCATTTGGGTAGGCCCGCCCATCCTGCTTAGTGATTGACAGGCTAGGCCTGGGCAAAAATGGATAAATTTGTAATTCTAAACAAAAGCTGAAACGTCACAGAAGACCAATGGATATCATCCCAGAACCACCATCTCTCTAAAAAAATAAAATCAGTGAAGGGTATGAAAACATACAGTATCAGCCTGTATAAATTGTAGCCTAGTCTGTATTTTTTTGGTTATAAAGCTGCGGTCACACTGGACTTTTCTCCCCATAGACTTTCATTCATAAGCATGCGAATGCGTCAGACCGGAAACACAAGGTCATGCGTCAAGTTTCGCACCTTGCAACTCTGACCAGCGAAATCGCATCACATGATTGCGTGATGCCAATCGAGGATCAAAAATGACCTCTCTGGACAGAAATGTAAAACATGGACCAATCGCTCGCTTTTTTAAATGTCTAATCATCATGTTTAATCCCGCCCCTTTTTGCGGCGCTGTACGACAGAATTTCGCAAGCTCAAACTCTAGTGTGACCGCAGCTTTATTCTGAATATAGGCTATATTACACAGACAAGATAAGTGATTGTGTCCTAGTGATTGACTTTAATGAAATGTAAATTTGATGCCATGATTTGGTGACCACCCTAGTCATCTGCTGATACCACGGATGCGATAAAGTTGTGCCACAAAGACCCGAAAGGCTAGCTGTAGATCAGGATATAGCGTCACATGCTGGTTTTAGTCTTCTTCCTCTCCAGTCTTCTTTGGGAGGTCCCAGGATCCTGAATCTTCAATTCAAACACTGGTTTAAATTGTCAAGCCTATGTTGTCAAGCCTTGCCTAATTGAACAGAACATAGCCTGCATCTATCTGCGCTACTCATGCTGCTAATGCAGATTCTAATCTTGCTCAACCCAACTTCCAATCTAAATTGTGTGTTGATGCTCATTTCCCAAAAGGGGCTGAATTGATGAAGTCAAGTTTGTTCCCTCCGCACTATTTTAGATGATACCATCTTGAGCAAACGGTACCAATTGTAGAATGGGGATTAGACACAGAGAAACATCTCATACAGTGCGGTGTCAAAACAGCATTAACATACAGAGCACAGCCAAGGAGCAACTTCATTTACATCTAAAAGGAAACAAATTGAAACTGTATAAATGGTTTGCGTTTAAGAATGTCCAGGGTTCATGTTGTACTTTGAGGCCCCGTTTACACTAGTACGTTTTAGTTTTAAAACGGCGTTTTAGAATTAAAACGATCCGCGTCCACACTAGCGTTTCACCCATCGTTTCTGAACAGCTCTCCGTCTACACTAAAACGCTGAAAACGCACATCACGTGACCACACACACTCTCTGGCATGCGCTGCAGCGTGCTTAGAGCGCACACACACCCACATGAGAGCTGCTCAAGTCGGACTGTGCATCACGGATCTACCGCTGGATCTAATCTCACTATATTTGTTAAACGTGATATTTAATTCATCTTGTTGTCTATATCTGACGATATATTCCCCGACTTTGGTCTTTTGAATCTATTATAGTTCTCAGGTAACGTGCTTTGGTTGAGCGCAAAGATAAGTTAGGTTAAATATTAATTAATATAACCGCGGACACCGATTCTGCACATCTGACTGATTGCTTGCCTTTATTTTCTCTATTGTATAAACTTATTGTGCGTTATACTTTTATAATGGCCGTTATTGATCATTAAAACGGATATTCAGTGAAAGAGAGGATATGATTCGTATTTTCAATGAATATGAAAGTGATGTTATAGGCTCCGTTTTGTTATAAATATGCCTGAAGATGACGCTCATATCATGCAGCTACAGGACGCCTCAACATTTTTGATGTCTGTTGTTGCTTATCAAAGTGAAAATATACAGTTCCTCACATCATGTTTTCATTTTATTGTCAAGATAGTGAAACAGCATAGCCAGGGTGATGTAGTTAGGTCAAATATTAATTAATATAACCGCAGACACCGATTCTGCACATCTGACTGATTGTTTGCCTTTATTTTCTCTATTGTATAAACTTATTGTGCATTATACTTTTATAATGGCCGTTATTGATCATTAAAACGGATATTCAGTAAAAGAGAGTGTATGTTTCGTATTTTCAATGAATATGAAAGGAGGCAGTGATGTTATAGGCTCCGTTTTGTTATATGCCTTAGGATGACGCTCATATTATGCAGCTACGACGCCTCAACATTTTTGATGTCTGTTAAGTTGCTAATATAAAGTGAAAATAGGCAGTTCCTCAAATCATGTTTTCATTTTATTGTTAAGAAAGTGAAACCGCATAGCCAGGGTGATGTGAATGACTTTATACACACTCGGGAGTTTGTTTTCCTAATCAAACTTGCGAAGTCTGAACTTACACGGAGAGAATGTAAGACTGAACTGTGTGAAGGCTACTTAATATTGAGGAAAAAGCCCCAATCAGAGAGGTGAATGTCTGCAGCCCCGCCTCCGTTTTCAGATGTCTCCGTTTTCCCTCATCCACACTGAGACGGAGCAGCAGCGGTTCAGAATGAAAACGGACTCTTCAGCGTTTCCAAAAAGCTCCGTTTTCGGGGCTCAAAAACTCCGGCTTAGTGTGGACGGATGGCGTAACCGTAGCAAAACTTACGCGTTTTAAAACTAAAACGTATTAGTGTAAACGGGGCCTGAGACTGCTATGCTGAATAAATATCATTATTGAGATCAATTTCGTCCTCATTTTTTTACAATGTATTGCATGCTGTCCAGATTAAATGAATTACCACATAACTGTATTGCACTGTCTGTGTAGAACATTTTCAGATACACAGTTGTTGCAGCAGCTCATCGTTGTGTTTGATATGAGTCAAGTTAAACAGGACATCAAGATGCTTTAAGAACAGCATTAACACCTCATTTGCATTAAAAAGCATTTAAGTAAATTAATAAGCATAACAAGAGTGACAGTTGTATGAAAACCACTCAAAGGCTGAATTTAGAACAGCAAAGTGGTATAAATCACTATTGCAATCACAATGAAAATGTCTCACCCCACCACAAGACAGATGTGAACTTACAGAAGTTAGCCATGGTTTTATTGTAGCACATAACAGAAACCCTAGACTTTAGTGCAGCATTTAGCACATTTAAATGCTACGGTTAAGCTACTTGAGCAGATCCACGACCTGTGAGATCTGAAAAAAAAAAAAAAAAATCATATTTAAAAGGTTAATGCAAATGAAACTTGATGGCTGAATTCAATAAACTTACACTTGCAGCAGTACGTGACCCTCAGGTACTTGAATGTGCCATAACACGGATCAGAGAATTCATCGTTGGTGGCTGGTATAGAGCAGCTCTCGCGATTGGCACAACTACACAAAATGACAATTCATGAAAACCAACGGATGAAAACCTAGACTTGATTTGTTCATTCTAGTAGTACATTTATAATACATTTATGCAAAAACGCAAGTTCATGCGACAAGTTTCGCAGTTTGCTGCGTTGGAAAGTTCAAACTTGGTGAACTCTGACCTGCGAAATCGCATCATGCGATTGCGTGAGACCAATCTAAGTTCAAAACATGACCTCTCTGTACAAAGATTTAAAATATGGAGCAATCACTTGCTTTTTTTAATGTCTAATCATCTTGTTTAATCCGCCCCTTTTCGCAGGGCCCTATGACATAATTTTGCAAGCTCAAACTCTAGTGTGACTGCGGCATAAGGGTTTGTTTTTAATTGCTGTTTTCGTAAAGAACAAAGAACCACAAAGCATTAAAGACCTTATTTGTTTGATTACAATGCAATATGGGCTAGATTCCATCTACTTCATTTTGTTCATTAAATTCAGATGTTTAATACAGGCCTACAGTAATTTGATTGATGTGTTTTATTCACCCAGCAAGCATATTTTTGGTTTAAAAGACATCTATTAGCCATCTAAACATAGCCCAGGCGGTAGACACGGTTGAGTTTGGGCTGTAAGTGAAAATCTAATAGACGTCTAAGCACAGCCCACGCATAAACTAGTCATGAAAGATACAGGAATACACATTTAATAGACAACACAAAAATACACACATAAACATATCTATTTTTTAATTAACAGGTTCTCAAAATGGAAATCCATTCAAACCAATTAAATAATACTTTTATTAATTAAAGCAATGTTAATAATATTAAACCATACAAAATAAATATGTTTAAAAAATGTCAAAGTTATGACAAAAAAGTAAGATAAGAACTTTCTTCTGTAGAACACAAGAGAAGATATTTTAAAGAAGGCTGAATACCTGTATAAAAGCACACTATGGAAGTCAATGGTTACAGGTATTCGGCTTTCTTCAAAATATCTTGTGTTCAACAGAATATAGAAACTGAAAGGTTTGGAGCCGTTTGAGGAAAAGTAAATAGTGAGTAAATTTTAATCCTGGAAACAGACCACATGCTTTCAGTTGTTCAATCAAAATGATCAAGCTATGAGAATACTTTTGTGTGCACCTAAAATAAGTCATTTTATTAAAGGCATTATTTCTGCTTTATATGCACACAAAGGTGTTCTTGTAGCTTGATAATATTCTGATTGAACAACTGAAAGCATGTGGTCTGCTTTGAGGATGTTTTTGATATTTCTTTCAGGGGGGGAGAGGGAGATGGCTGGAGGTGTTGATGGCTGTTCACCACAGATATGATGCACATTATTCTAACTGATCTGAAGTGTGTGTGTGTGTGTGGGGGGGGGGGGGGTCCAGGCGGGTGTGAGGTATTTGGTCAGAGGTGTCAAATCTAACAAATCTACATTAGAACATATTCAGCTCGTTTGCAAGATGTTTATTGCTGTCGATGCTGGGGGATGGTCTCTTGTAGTTAGTGATGTCTTTCAGGCCTTTCCACACTGATGCAGGGTCATTGGCAGAAAACTGGTTTTGCAGGTTTTTGGCATAGCTCTTCTTAGCCACACCAATTTCCTTTGTCAGTGTGTTCCTGGCCTGATTGTATAAAATCCTGTCCCCACTCCTGTAGGCATCCTCTTTTGCGTGGAGAAGCTGTCTAAGTTTTGGTGTAAACCATGGTTTATCATTGTTAAATGATAAGTAGGTCCTGGTAGGGATGCATAACTCCTCACAGAAACTGATGTATAATGTTACAGTGTTAGTGAGCTCATCCAGGTCGGTGACTGCAGCTTCAAAAACACTCCAGTCAGTGCATTAAAAACAGGCTTGTAAGACCTGCTCTGAGTTGTTGGTCCATCTCTTAACAGTCCTTAATACTGGCTTAGTAGATTTAAGTTTTTGCCTGTAAGTTGGTTAAAGATGAACCAGGCAGTGGTCAGAGAGTCCTAGAGCTGCTCTGGTGACGGAGCGATATGCATCCTTTATTATGGTGTAGCAATGGTCCAAAATGTTATTGTCTCTGGTCGGGCATGTGATGTGCTGTTTGAATTTAGGCAGCTCATGTGTGAGTTTTGCCTGATTAAAGTCACCGAGAATGATAAACACAGAGTCCGGGTGTCGTTGTTCAGTCTCTGTGATCAGATCAGACAGCTGTTGTAACCAGTGGTGGAAAGAGTACTGAAAAATCATACTCAAGTAAAAGTACCATTACTTGCCTAAAAATGTAGTGCAAGTAGAGTAAAGTATCTGTTGTAAATATGACTCAAAGTATGAGTAAAAAGTAGCCCTTTTAAAAGTACTCAAGAGTGGTGAGTAGTGAGTACATGCTGTCAAAAGCTGATGTGTTTACATGTAATTTGTGCATGTGTGTGTAAACGTAACATTCCGTAGTGCATTTAGTTATTGGCCAGAATACACACAACATCATGAGACGTTAATATTAGGTTAGATTTAGGTTGTAATGTCAGGTGACCAAAATTAATTGTCAAGCTAGCATGTAAAGACAACGTTATTTTGATGTCCAATAATGACGTCAAATGAGGTTGATATTTGGTTGATTTTAGGTTGTTAGAAAGTGACCAAAATCTAGCATTGAGCCAACATCTTAAACCAACGTCATATTTGACGTCAAATACTGACATTTATTCGTCAGGTACGGCAACCAAAATCCTAACGTCTGATAGATGTCATAGGGGTAAAGTTCACACAATGTCAAGCTGTAACATCATTAGACGTTGATATTTGGTTGGTTTAGGTTGGACACTGTATATTGCTGTTGGCCTGATGTTGAGTTCTGACGTCAACCCGATTTTCATTTCCAAACAAAATGTAAAGTCCCCATGACGTTAGGGTTCAACATCAATCAGACATCATGTTGACGTCCTGTGCCTGCTGGGTGTTTAAGGCCATTTCGGTCCTCATACAGTAAACATCCGTCATCTTCTCATCAGTGACCTGCAACTAAACAGTCTCTGGGCAATGCGCGTAAAGATTTTTAACATCTTCATGGACACTTTTAATACTTCCAAACAGTTTGCTGCAATTATAAAGTGCACACGTCTTGAGGAAGTTTATTATGATGTGATTTACCTTCTACGGTATGTGCCATTTGATTGGACAGGTATCTCAGGACTGATTTTTCTAATCCCCATGGACAAGAAAAATAGTGACTGCAGGTTGAAAGAAAGTAGTGGAGTAAAAGTACAGATACAGCACTAAAAATGTACTCAAGGAAAAGTAAAAGTACACATTTTTAAAACTACCCAGTAAATTACAATTCCTGAGAAAAACTACTTAATTACAGTAATGTGAGTATTTGTAATTAGTTACTTTACACTACTGGTTGTAACGCAGTACTCACGTGTGCTTGCGGTGGAATGTAAACACTGATGAGAATGAACGAGGAAAACTCTCTTGGTGCGTAAAACGGCTTACAGTTAAGGAAAAGACCTTCCACATCAGGAAAGCACATCTTCTTTAACACAGTTACATCTGTACACCACCTCCTGTTGATGTAAAAGCATGTCCCAGCTGAAAGTTCTGTAGGTGTAATGCGCTGTCCGGAATGGCTTCGTTCAGCCAGGTTTCTGTGAAACACAGCGCAGCAGAGTTGTTAAAGTTCTTGTTTTTGCGTTTCAGCAGAAGTAGTTCGTCCATTTTGTTAGGAAGAGAGCGGAGATTCACCAGATGGATGCTAGGCAGCGCCGTTCTAAAGCCGCACTGTCTCAGCCTGACGAGCACGCTGGCTTGCTTCCCATGCCTGTGCATCTTATAATGTTTCCACAGTACAGCTGCTCCGCTGACGACAATGTTCTGCAAAACACCAGAACATTGCAAGCCCTTTTTTAATGAAGACTTTCACAAGTCTTCATTAAATGAGGCAGATCTTCAGGAAACAATCGCGCTTGATAGTTACATCTTAAACTAAAACAAAACCTTCACCCATCAACCTAAATATAGCATTAGTCACAGGTTTACAACTTAAGGCTGATTAACTACTTATTTATACATTCACAATTTTAATTCAATTATTTTTCATTGTGTGTTTGATGTGACGCAGAAGATTCTTCCAGCTTGTGAATGTACATGGACAATCTGCATATGGACATGGATGCCGGCAAATGCAGCCATAGTGTAAATGTTTTAGTCTAAAATGTTTAAGCAACTCATACCTGCTAGACTGCTAGATGATGAAATGGCACTTTACATGGACACACTCTAATATCTGTGGAGAAAAACAAATATTAGAGATGCATTATAAAATGTTTGCTTTGTATTTTGTAATTTGTCGCATTAAAATCAAGTATAGTTACTAATATTATTGAAAAAAAAAAATATTTTTTTTTTTATGAAATGATTTTATAAATTAACATTTAAATCAAAAACCTCATCAAATGATGCTTGTAAAAGACAAATTCAAAACAGAATTAATTGAGTGTTTCTGTTTAAGAATGAGTCTCTTTTGTTATGAGATCACAAGTAAACAATTAGTTGAAAAGCTAGAGTTGTACTATTTTCATATACACACACTGAATGGAGTAATTCATGATGACCGCATTTTTAATTGACTCCATGAGGCATTTTAATGAAGATGACTTGCAATGTACAAAACAAATACACTTAATAACCACCACATTTTGCTTAAGTGTTTCATTTTGCGATGACGATGTTCAACAACACCCCATTACACCGTTTTTTCTAAGATTTACAGAATGCACGTAGCCTGTGCATTGATATTAGCGTAATACTATATTAAAACATGCACATATAATTAAACACATTGCCAAACAAGATGATTTTAATGCAGATTTAATTTACCTTACAGGGAGGGCACTCGCAATCCACAGCGCTACAAATTTCAAATGGCAACGTTATTCTTTCTCTTGGTTGTTGGTCCATTTCAGCCTACACGACAACCTTAATGTGCCATCTATCAGTGACTTAGAAGCCGCTTCAATTTAACCCTCGAATATTTAAAGTAAACCATAGAATTAGAACTAACTGGATCTTGTTCTACAGCAAGATATACTGTAGTTATATCATATTCATATTTTTAACTGATTAAAATATAATACTATATTTTTTACAGATTTATAAGGAATCAAACCACATACACTAAAAATGGCAAACTGAATATAATAATAATAAAAAAAAATTATATAAATATATATATATATATATATATATATATATATATATATATACAGGGCTTTACATTAAGCTTTGGCGGGTTAGACAGACAATCCCACTAGCCACTTTGGCTGGTTGAAAATAATTTTTAAATTGTAGTTTTCTTAAAAGTAGGGTTCGACAATAGGTTGACCCAATATGCGTGCAAATGTGATCTTAGAATCGAGATGCAGCACGACTGACAAAAATAATTGTGATTACGCGAGCAGAAGAAAGCAAGTGAATACCGAACGAGAGGATGATCACTCGCGCTAACATCTGATGTGATGCTCGCAACTGCTTAAAACGCGTGCACGCTCCTGTTTCCTTTCGTGAAGCAACCGTGTCTGGAAACGCAACTGTGATCAGTTCTCTTTCAAATAGACTAGACAAAAAGTGATGAACATGCACCCACAGTCCTGCTGCTTTCAAGAGCTCAAAATGTGTCTTTTTGTAAGCAGCACCGGTTGCTTTCACTTTGAACAGAACCTTTCATTATCACACACGGTATGTTTTTCACCTGCTTTCATTTACTTACGGTTTTATTTGCTTTTATTTTTGTTAATATGGTTTCATTTTTTTCCAATATTGCTTTAATGGGAGACTAACTCTCCATTTATCTATGTGTAGTTAACTGGTGATCCGAGAGACCTTTAGCCAGGACAGATTACTGTGCGTAGTTTTAGATACATGACAATAATGATTTTTTTAAAAGTCAATTGCTTTTCTTTGTTTTTTAAGAAATGTTTTGTTAAATAAATAGTATACAGCTATATTTTGCTTGTTTTGACACATTTAAAATTAGTGGCTAAGAAATAATTATTGTTTGGTGTGGTCAGAGATAAATTTGGTAAACCCTTAAAAGTCATGTGAAATAAAAACTAACTGCAATATAACACTATGAAACCATGACCCATTTGCTCATGCTCATTGAGCAAGCTCATACACGACACACAAAAAGTGAAATTAATGACGAGGCATGGGGACATAACACAAAATTTAAATCAAGTATTTTAGCATGTCAAAGTCAAATTTATGCAAATAAAATCTATTTTTCCAACAACAAAATTATGGCTAGTGAAATTGCAGAGTGGCTAGTAACTTTGGAAAACTACTAGCCACAGTGGCCGGTGATCAAAAAAGTTAATGTCAAGCCCTAAATATATATATATAAATCTACATCGTGATTCATTTTTCATTTGGAGTGGTAAGTCCAGCACACAGCCACAACATGCTCTTACTTCCATCACCTTTCCATTTGGCAAATGCAAACATTCGGTATCCTTTGAGAATCGGGATCTTGCTGCGATATTTTTACTGCATCATGCTCAGAGAGGCCATTTTTTGTTATTTGTTTGTGGATGAATAAACTTCCTCAGTATAACTAAAGTCGAAGTCAAAAAACCAAGACTAAAACTAAATTAAAATTTGCTGTCAAATTTTGAACACTGAATAAAACACTTTAATCAAGTTTCTGTAGGTCTGTATTAAACATCACAATTTAATGAACAAAATTAAAATGATTGAGTCTAGCCCATATTGTGTTGTACTGTAATCAGACAAATAAGGTCTTGAATGCTTCGTGGTTCTTTGTTCTTTATGAAAACAAAAATTAAAGGCAAACCCTTATACAGGTGTGGAGCACAGGTGTCGCTCATTACCACTCACACCAGCAGCCTATAAATATGAATCAGTAAAGACTACATGCACCATTGAGGACGACAGCAGAATCATGTTCTCTCTCGGTTTATTTTTTCTCTGTGAGTTTCTTGTTGAGGAACTTGTGCAGAGAATTTTTTTTCTTTAGTTTTATTGTTGACTTGTGAAAAGTTTTCATTTGGATTAAGTTTTGAGCTGCTAATAATGTGGATGTGATTAACACTGCCCATTTGTTTTGATTTGTTTTTCAGTAATTCTGAACTCCAGCCTGCTGATATTAGCAAGTGGTGGTCATGATGGTCACGGTCATCATCATGATGATGATGATGATGATGATGACGATGACTACGGTTGCAGGAGGTCAACTAGTGAGTTTCTCATGTAGTCCCAGAATTTGTGCAGATGATGATTAAAAAAAAAATCCTAAATTTGTCACTCATACCATGGAAAACTTTGCACTTATTGGATATTTTAAGTGATTGAGTAAAATATACCAGTTTAAGTGAGACTATCATTTCACAGAAACTAAAACTGCATGTGAAGGCTCTATCCTGGATCTGCGCTGTCCTGGTAAGGTGTTCGACTGTCACAATATTAAATTTGTGTTTGCTAATACTGACTTTTATTGTTACATGGGGGTTTTTGTTTTTCTTCCCCTCCATGTAGCACATTCTAAGCTCAAGATCCTTTCTGCAAGCTATGGACGTTCAGATCATAGAACCTGCATTGAGAATCGTCCACCAAATGAAATCCAAAAAACAGACTGCAATTTCCGCAACTCGTTTTTCATTGTGGCAGGAAGGTAGATTGAAATTTTATGTATTTTGTTTTTGAGAAGCTTGGTGTCTGTTGTAAATGTTAGTTTGACATCTATGTACTACTAGAATGAACAATCAAGTCTATGTTTTACTCCAATGGTTTCATGAATTGTCATTTTGTGTAGTTGTGACAATCGCGAGAGCTGCTCTATACCAGCCACCAATGATGAATTCTCTGATCCGTGTTACGGCACATACAAGTACCTGAGGGTCACGTACTGCTGCAAGCGTAAGCTAGTATGAAGCATAAGATGTGTAAGGTGTTTCATTTTTGTATTAACTCATTAAGTTTTGGTTTTAATTTCAGGTCATAGGAGCTGATCTTGTGGCTTTCCACTCCTTTCTCCATCAGCATGGTCTCCTCATTGGATTGCTATTTTATTGGCAGTTCAATTGTAGTTAAACTGTGATTGCCATAAATCAGCTATGTGTTTGCTACAGTAGTTAAACCGTTCTGAATTCAGCCTCTGTGTGAGGTTCTTCATACAGCTGACGTTCCTGTTATCCTTCTGCATTGTGTTGGGAGTTTCAATAAATGCTCTTTAAACGCAGGTGAGGTGTTGTGCTGTTCTTCGTGTCTTTTATCTAGCGTTTACCCATTAAGATTTATTATAAATGGTCTTTAAAACATTTTTACTACAGATGAGATGCTTTGAGGTAAAATAGAGCTAGAATCTTTCAAGGCAATGGTTACACCAATGTGAATGTCTAAGATGAGCTGATGGAAATAAAAATTGGTTCCAGACCTGTCTGCTAATAATGAACTG
Source organism: Danio kyathit (assembly GCA_903798195.1). Taxonomy (NCBI): domain Eukaryota; kingdom Metazoa; phylum Chordata; class Actinopteri; order Cypriniformes; family Danionidae; genus Danio; species Danio kyathit. Next base: position 33,246,382 of record LR812540.1, read on the forward strand.
AGGCAAGACTTTCATGAGCTGACCAAATTAGGACAACTGGTTGGATTTCTGGGTCTGAATATTGATAAAGATTACTCTAATGCACAAGCTACACTGCTAATTCAATAAATAAATTTAACTTGGAAGGGAAGTAGCACAGAATGATCCCTATTGGTCCGTGTAACGCTTTGCAGTGCTTAGTTCAATTCACACTGTCAAAATTAAACTACTAAGTCTTAATATGCTGGATTTTTGTACATTTAATAATACTGTCAAAATTAAATGGGGCAAAAATTTTCTCAAATCCAACCTCAATCTGGAACTTTATTCCAAATTACATATTTTCTAAATTTGGAGGGCTTAATTTCTTATTACTCTGTAACTATAATATTGATAAAATACCAGCTAAATTATCTCAATTTCATAAGCAATTTCTTCTTGCCTCGTCACTATTATACAAGCACAATTTCTCTCCTCACAAATACTTTATTTGGAATAACCAAAATATTGTATACAAAAACAAATCTCTTTTCTTTCAACGCTGGTTTGAAGCAAATATTCTGCTTGTTAGTCAATTATTTAACTCAAATGGCCATTTATTAAATTATAAAGAGATTCTTAATCGGTTCAATATTCCCATCCCCCCCTAAAGAATTTGCTGTTGTATTTGATGCTATTCCATCTGGAGTTATTAGATTATTCCAAGGCATCCCCTATCCTTTGTTTCCTCTTTTAGACCCTTCTACTACAATGGTAGGAAAATGTTGTTTCTCTGCAACTTCAAACAAATCAATTCGATCTTTATTTCTCAATGGAATTGTATCAGTTCCAAATGTTACTTTTTATTGGAATTCTTTTGTTTCTGATATTGATTGGAGAAAAATATGGCTCATCCCAAATAGCTACTTAATTACAAATAAGATAAAAGAAGTTTCATTTAGAATTATTCATCGTACATACCCAGTCAACACTCTCTTAGTTAGATATAAAAAAGATATTGATACTATTTGTTCATTTTGTAAGCAACACCCTGAGTCCCTAGTTCACTTATTTTGGCAATGCAGTTATTCTAATTTGCTTTGGAAAGATTTTTCTCTTTTTGTAATTGAGAATGTTGATTAAGATTTTTCCTTACTATGGGAAAATATTTGTTTGGTTTTGTTAATTATAAAACAGAAGCTTCACATAAAAAGAAAATATATTTTCTTAATCTTCTTATCTTAACAAAATTTTATATACATAAATGTACATTTTCAAACCAAAAACCTTTTTTTATATATTTTGCTCATTGAAATGCAGTATTACTTTAAAACTGTTTCTAACTCTTTTACAAAAAAGGCTTTAATAACAACTGAAATTTGTAAATTATATAATCTTTTTCTTTAATGTGTAATGTACATACCCCTTCTGTTTGTTTTTTTCTATTTTTTCTGTTCTTTTTCTAAAAATGTTTTCTTTTTGTCTTTCTATTCTCTTTATAATGTACTGTGATTGTATATTCTCATTTTTTGCATAATAAAAAAAAAAAAAAAAATTAAACTACTGAAAAAGGCATTTCAAACTTTCATTTTCTTTTTTCGGAGTACTTCAACAATGGATAATTGTCACTCGGTTTAATTTTTGATTCTACAAGTTTGGGTTGTTGCATTTAAATCTGATCTCAGAACAAACTTTAAATAATGACACATTATTGTGAAATTTTATTTATTTATTTTTTCTCCTCGCCTTTTTATTTTCTGTGCTCTGTCGGGCTGTACCATTGCTGCCGGAGGGGTGTGGAGTTCTGGATTAGTGCGCAAGCCAGCAGATACCATAAATGCTGTCATGTTATTTCTATGACATATTTGATACATTGTTATCAAGGCTTGACATTACCTGCTAAATGCGAGTGAATTTCACCTGTGGCGAGTTAGACAGCCGCTCCCACTATAGCCACTTTAGCAGGTTGAACGTGCTTGAGCAGCGACACACAACATAAAATGAATGAGCAGGACCCCCACGTCACTTTTGCTTGAGTTGGGAGACAAACGCATCGTGATACCTGCATCATTCAAGCGTTTGCATTGATTTTGTTTGTAATCTACTCGTTGCGAACACTTAATTCATGCTTAGTGTGAACCCGGCATAAGACCAGCAGATAAAGAATCAATTTGGATAAAATGAATACAGTCACATAAAACAGATTGTACAGTATAATAACAATAAGGCACAGGTATAGGGCTCAAGGAAGGGTCTCTGCATGGCCTTGATAACAATAGAAAACTAGAATTTCCCAACAGTTCACAAAAACAAACCTCTCTCTCTGTGTGTGTGTAGGCTATTTCTGTGTATGTGTGTCTTATCAAACATTCGTTTATAGATCGCACATACTTTGCAATTAAACCAGCCACACGCAGGTTAACATTTTACCACCGCTCTTTACTTCTCTTGTGTGTGTGAACTCCGCAACATTACAAAACTTCCCATCATGCCACCTGTGTCACGTCTTAAAGACAAAGATGCAATTATAGTACATGACATCCCCCCCAAAGTTGGACAAAGACTATACATTTAAGTTGTCTCAATCTTACCTAAACACAACATATTTACACATTTAACTAGCAAACACCACATTCTCTAACTTGCTTTAAAGTTACCGCACTTTGTTTTTTTAGCAGTTCAAGAATTCAACTAAGTGAAGTTTAGTTATAAACTAATTTCGAGAGGATGACGTGATTATGATTGAACACGGCTGGTTACGCATTAACCACACATGACTATCCAATCAGACGATCCCTAACCCACTATAAGGGTGGGTTAGGGGTTTCTTACTACAGTCATCTTCGATTTGAAGAACCCCCCCTCCTTCCACCCCTACTCCTCCTCCTTCCTAGATGGGTGACATGGTGGCCCAGTGCTTAGCGCTGTTGCCTCACAGCAAGAATGTCTATGGTTCTAGGCTTTACCAAACCATCAGGCATTTCTGTGTGGAGTTTACACGTTCTCCCCGTGCTCACGTGGGTTTCCCCCGGGTTCTCCGGTTTCCTCCCACCGATTAAAAAACATGCAACCTAAGTTATTGTCTAAATCAACACTATAGACTTGCTCCCTACCTAGTATCTATCTTGTTAAAGAGAATTACTATCTGCTCTTCAACCTCTACGACAGGGGAGTTCTCGAGATCTACCTGAGCTCAAAGCTCCCCTCTCGCCCTGCAAACGGGAGGGAGCCCAGGGCTCAAGGACCTTTTTGAGCTCAGGGCTCTCTCCCGGGACAGCATGCCAAAACTTGCTTTATAATCAATCATCAGCTAAGTGTGAACTCTTGAATGACAAAGTCTGTACATTTTTTTGGTAATCTCCGTTCTCTTTTGGGCTTCTCATATGTGGCCTTTTGTTCACACTCTGTTGCAGACACAGGTCCAACTGATCCCTCTAACAGTTTCTTTTGATTTGTGTACTCAGAATAGCCGGTATCTTCTGCTTTCCTGTTCCTGTGCTCCAGTGACACCTTCAGAGAACACCGTAGTAAGACATCCATAGAAAAGCAGAGAGTTTGGTGTGGTGTAGCAGAACTGCAATAGACGTCTGTCCAGGCTGACACTGGTTTAGGCCATCGGTATGTCCTTGATACCCTCAACTGGAGCTTCCAGAAAACCTGCAATAAATGAAATACTAGGTTACAACCAAGTTGGTATCTGCTATTATACAAAGTGAAATTCAAACTCAAATTTATTTTTAATTGAATCCAAATTTGTCCTATAAAATCGTCACATTCAATAATTTTGACTCATCCATCTGAATATTCCTACTTCACTGATCTTGTTTGGGTTTCATTTACATTTAATTTGATAAGATTAATTATGGAAAATTTCTATTTTTAAATTGAACGCACATACAAACCACACACAATTAGGTGCTGCTACGAGTAAACCGCAGTATACAAGAGAGACAAACAGACACAAAGGAAAACAAAACACACACCAGAACATAGTATAACAATCAATAAAGAAACGAGGACAAAGCTGGTTTGTGAACACAGGCAATTATAAACAGAACATTATTTACCGACCAAAGAAAAAAGAAACTTGACATAAAATGAACGTAGCAAACTTACATACGGGCATTTCCATTCAATGCTGTGTAGTGCGCCTCTAGTTAGGAGAACATATCTAAAGTAAAAGGAAACAACAACAGTGAAACAACAGTAGTTCACTTTATAATAATAATTATTATATTGCATGTTTAATATATTATTGATAACATTGCTCGGTAAAAACTTAAGGTTATTTGATAACTGTTTCTCAAAGTCACAATGTGTAGCCAGCTTTTTTTAGGATAATTCCTATAGTCATACATAAGATTTATCAAGAGGAATTTGCAACCAGCAAACAAAAAGTTGGAGAAGAAAAAATATTAACTATAAGAGACTCGAAGAACTAAAAGAAGTGAAGAATTAGGTGTGATATCATCAGGAAGCCTTTAATTATCACCGGTGCAAGCATTTTCCAGAATTCAGATTTCAGATTCTCGAAAAAATTACTTGGCTGCAGTAAAGAATCATGAAACATTCACCACATCTAATAATTACAAGTTGTTGTAAACCATTACACGTACTGTAAAAGCTGTTTAAAGCTTTTTAGACATACAGGTTGAGACAAACTCTAGGAGCAGCACTTTTGCAAAAGCCTGCATGTAGGACAGAGAAAAGGGATAGTTCAAAATTTAAATTCTGTAATCATGTTACGTGTTGAACAAAAGAAGATATTTTGAAGAAAGCTGGAAATCTATTACCATTAACTTCTACAGTATTTGTTTTTTTCCAACTATGGATGTCAATGTTTACAGGTTTTTAGCTTTCTTCAGAATAGCCTCTTTTGTGTTCAACAGACTAAACTCATAATGGTTTTAAACCACTTGGGGAGTAAAATGTAAGTAAATTTTCAATTTTGGGTGAACTATCCCTTTCAGTTTGAAAACACCAGAGATCTTATGTAGACCCTTTTTACAAGACAGATGATGCGTTTCATTTGTCATCTTAATCTTCAAGTTTTTAATATTTAGATTTTTTTTAAATAACATGTTTATTTGTTTTTATGACTTCTCAATGACATCACATGTACTGCTGCTACACATATATCACTATTTTTTTAAGAATACAAATTTCACTGTAACGGGTGCTGTTGTTTTGCTCCAGTAATACCTTGAGAGAACACCGTAGTAGTCAGACATCCATACAAATCATTGGCATGGTGTAGAACTGCAGTCTGTCCTGGCTGACAGGTTTAGGCCATCTGCATAATAGAGGTAAAGTTGGTTTTATATTGGGATATTCAGACATTCTCCTTAATAATATAATTATATAAAAGTATTATTTGCTAATTCTAAATAGTGAAATCATATTAGCAGCCAATGACTATCAAAGTACAACATTGTTCACAGTCAATTAGGTAGTGTTAATGTTGTTTTGAAGTCACACTTGCATGCCAATTCCGATCGAATATTCAAAGTGCCATGGTGAAAAATATATAGACATCTAAATGAACGAATGTGCGAATATAAAACCAACTTTACCTCTATATCTGCATGCTCTTCATGCCCTCAACTGGACCTTCTAGAAAACCTAGAAAGTTAAAACGCATTACACCTCTTATCTGCTACTGTACAAAGTGTAATTCAAGCATTCATTTCTGACTAAATACATATTTGTCCCATAATATTGTCACATAGCATAACCTCGCAACATAATATCACAATAATAATATCAATATAACAATATAATATCACACAACATAGCCTAACAATCAATAAACAAACAGATTAGAAAGAGAATATCACCAACCAAAGCACCAAGATATTTTAACAGATAACTTAGTAAACTTGCATATGGACAAAGCCTTTTCCATTCAATGCTGTGCAAGTTAGAGCGTCTCTGGAGTAAGTTACATCTCTACAAGTAAACAACAACACAACAGTGAAACGACAGCAGTTCACTTTGTAGTAACAATACAGCGTATAAAAAAGATATTGTCTTATAACGTTGCTCAGTAACTTTAAACCGCATTTGGAGTTTATCGATTTGAATTTGCCAATTAAAACAGGTAAAAACACTAATATAGACTAAAGTAAAACATGTAGCATTAGCTCGAGATTAGCTGCTGCGTCACCGGAGCACAAACAAGACTAAAAACCAAACTGGAAAGTTTTAAATGCTTCAAAATTCGAAACACTACAACTCAAAAGTCACCTTCAAGATTAACTGTGTGTAAAACAAGACGGGGGATAAATAAAACATGTAAAGCATCGAAAAACATGCTTACCTCTGAATTCTGTTGCACTGCAGGTGTCCGTAATTACGATTCAAACTTCCCATGAAGCGCTGCGCGTGGCCGCGTGCGCCGAGTCCTCCGATGATACCATGGTAACCACCAAAAACGTTGTTGAAAATAGGGTGAAGCCACGACGTTAATTCAACATACAGATCACGATTAAAAAATGTCAACGTTGACTTGTTTAATGATTTCTGTAACTTTTTTCAACCATTTATCATTCAACATTGTTTCAACTTTGAAACAACAACTGACGTATTTTCAACCGCATTTCAACGTTGAAGCCTGGTCATATGCAGGAAGTTTTTCAACCGTTGAACATTAACGTTGTATCAACATTATTTCAACGTTAAAAACACACCTGACCTTATTTCAACCATATTTCAACGTTGCAGGTCGGTCGTGTGCCGGCTGGGTTTCCATTTGGCAAATGCAAACATTCGGTATCCTTTGAGAATCGGGATCTTGCTGCGATATTTTTACTGCATCATGCTCAGAGGCCATTTTTTGTTATTTGTTTGTGGATGAATAAACTTCCTCAGTATAACTAAAGTCGAAGTCAAAAAACCAAGACTAAAACTAAATAAAAATTTGCTGTCAAATTTTGAACACTGAATAAAACACTTTAATCAAGTTTCTGTAGGTCTGTATTAAACATCAAAATTTAATGAACAAAATTAAAAAGATTGAGTCTAGCCCATATTTTGTTGTACTGTAATCAGACAAATAAGGTCTTGAATGCTTCGTGGTTCTTTGTTTTTTATGAAAACAAAAATTAAAGGCAAACCTTTATACAGGTGTGGAGCACAGGTGTCGCTCATTACCACTCACACCAGCAGCCTATAAATATGAATCAGTAAAGACTACATGCACCATTGAGGACGACAGCAGAATCATGTTCTCTCTCGGTTTATTTTTTGTCTGTGAGTTTCTTGTTGAGGAACTTGTGCAGAGAATTTTTTTTCTTTAGTTTTATTGTTGACTTGTGAAAAGTTTTCATTTGGATTAAGTTTTGAGCTGCTAATAGGATGTGATTAACCGTGCCCATTTGTTTTTCAGTAATTCTGAACTCCAGCCTGCTGATATCAGCAAGTGGTGGTCATGATGGTCACGGTCATCATCATGATGATGATGACGACGACGACGATGACTACGGTTGCAGGAGGTCAACTAGTGAGTTTCTCATGTAGTCCCAGAATTTGTGCAGATGATATTTAAAAAAAAATCCTAAATTTGTCACTCATACCATGGAAAACTTTACACTTATTGGATATTTTAAGTGATTGAGTAAAATATACCAGTTTAAGTGAGACTATCATTTCACAGAAACTAAAACTGCATGTGAAGGCTCTATCCTGGATCTGCGCTGTCCTGGTAAGGTGTTCGAGTGTCACAATATTAAATTTGTGTTTGCTAATACTGACTTCTATTGTTGCATGGGGTTTTTTGTTTTTCTTCCCCTCCATGTAGCACATTCTAAGCTCAAGATCCTTTCTGCAAGCTATGGACGTTCAGATCATAGAACCTGCATTGAGAATCGTCCACCAAATGAAATCCAAAAAACAGACTGCAATTTCCGCAACTCGTTTTTCATTGTGGCAGGAAGGTAGATTGAAATTTTATGTATTTTGTTTTTGAGAAGTTTGGTGTCTGTTGTAAATGTTAGTTTGACATCTATGTACTACTAGAATGAACAATCAAGTCTGTTTTACTCCAATGGTTTCATGAATTGTCATTTTGTGTAGTTGTGACAATCGCGAGAGCTGCTCTATACCAGCCACCAATGATGAATTCTCTGATCCGTGTTACGGCACATACAAGTACCTGAGGGTCACGTACTGCTGCAAGCGTAAGATAGTATGAAGCATAAGATGTGTAAGGTGTTTCATTTTTGTATTAACTCATTAAGTTTTGGTTTTAATTTCAGGTCATAGGAGCTGATCTTGTGGCTTTCCACTCCTTTCTCCATCAGCACGGCCTCCTCATTGGATTGCTATTTTATTGGCAGTTCAATTGTAGTTAAACTGTGATTGCCATAAATCAGCTATGTGTTTGCTACAGTAGTTAAACCGTTCTGAATTCAGCCTCTGTGTGAGGTTCTTCATACAGCTGACGTTCCTGTTATCCTTCTGCATTGTGTTGGGAGTTTCAATAAATGCTCTTTAATCGCAGGTGAGGTGTTGTGCTGTTCTTCGTGTCTATATCTTCTGTTTACCTATTAAGATTTATTATAAATGGTCTTTAAAACATTTTTACTACAGATGAGATGCTTTGAGGTAAAATAGAGCTAGAATCTTTCAAGGCAATGGTTACACCAATGTGCATGTCTAAGATGAGCTGATGGGAAATAAAAATTGGTTCCAGACCTGTCTGCTAATAATGAACTGAGGCAAGACTTTCATGAACTGACCAAATTAGGACAACTGGTTGGATTTCTGGGTCTGATTATTGATAAAGATTACTCTAATGCACAAGCTACACTGCTAATTCGATAAATAAATTTAACTTGGAAGGGAAGTAGCACAGAATGATCCCTGTTGGTCCGTGAAACGCTTTGCAGTGCTTTGTTCAATTCACACTGTCAAAATTAAACTACTGAGTCTTAATATGCTGGATTTTTGTACATTTAATAATACTGTCAAAATTAAATGGGGCAAAAATTTTCTCAAATCCAACCTCAATCTGGAACTTTATTCCAAATTACATATTTTCTAAATTTGGAGGGCTTAATTTCTTATTACTCTGTAACTATAATATTGACAAAATACCAGCTAAATTATCTCAATTTCATAAGCAATTTCTTCTTGCCTGGTCACTATTATACAAGCACAATTTCTCTCCTCACAAATACTTTATTTGGAATAACCAAAATATTGTATACAAAAACAAATTTCTTTTCTTTCAACGCTGGTTTGAAGCAAATATTCTGCTTGTTAGTCAATTATTTAACTCAAATGGCCATTTATTAAATTATAAAGAGTTTCTTAATCGGTTCAATATTCCCATCCCCCCCTAAAGAATTTGCTGTTGTATTTGATGCTATTCCATCTGGAGTTATTAGATTATTCCAAGGCATCCCCCCTATCCTTCTTTGTTTCCTCTTTTAGACCCTTCTACTACAATGGTAGGAAAATGTTGTTTCTCTGCAACTTCTTCAAACAAATCAATTCGATCTTTATTTCTCAATGGAATTGTATCAGTTCCAAACGTTACTTTTTATTGGAATTCTTTTGTTTCTGATATTGATTGGAGAAAAATATGGCTCATCCCAAATAGCTACTTAATTACAAATAAGATAAAAGAAGTTTCATTTAGAATTATTCATCGTACATACCCAGTCAACACTCTCTTAGTTAGATATAAAAAAGATATTGATACTAATTGTTCATTTTGATAGCAACACCCTGAGTCCCTAGTTCACTTATTTTGGCAATGCAGTTATTCTAATTTGCTTTGGAAAGATTTTTCTCTTTTTGTAATTGAGAATGTTGATAAAGATTTTTCCTTACTATGGGAAAATATTTTGTTTGGTTTTGTTCATTATAAAACAGAAGCTTTACATAAAAAGAAAATATATTTTCTTAATCTTCTTATCTTATTAACAAAATTTTATATACATAAATGTAAATTTTCAAACCAAAAACCTTTTTTTTTATATTTTGCTCATTGAAATGCAGTATTACTTTAAAACTGTTTCTAACTCTTTTACAAAAAAGGCTTTAATAACAACTGAAATTTGTAAATTATATAATCTTTTTCTTTAATGTGTAATGTACATACCCCTTCTGTTTGTTTTTTTCTATTTTTTCTGTTCTTTTTCTAAAAATGTTTTCTTTTTGTCTTTCTATTCTCTTTATAATGTACTGTGATTGTATATTCTCATTTTTTGCATAATAAAAAAAAAAAAAAAAAAATTAAACTACTGAAAAAGGCATTTCAAACTTTCATTTTCTTTTTTCGGAGTACTTCAACAATGGATAATTGTCACTCGGTTTAATTTTTGATTCTACAAATTTGGGTTGTTGCATTTAAATCTGATCTCAGAACAAACTTTAAATAATGACACATTATTGTGAAATTTTATTTATTTATTTTTTTCTCCTCGCCTTTTTATTTTCTGTGCTCTGTCGGGCTGTACCATTGCTGCCGGAGGGGTGTGGAGTTCTGGATTAGTGCGCAAGCCAGCAGATACCATAAATGCTGTCATGTTATTTCTATGACATATTTGATACATTGTTATCAAGGCTTGACATTACCTGCTAAATGCGAGTGAATTTCACCTGTGGCGAGTTAGACAGCCACTCCCACTATAGCCACTTTAGCAGGTTGAACGTGCTTGAGCAGTGGCACACAACATAAAATGAATGAGCAGGACCCCCACGTCACTTTTGCTTGAGTTGGGAGACAAACGCATCGTGATACCTGCATCATTCAAGCGTTTGCATTGATTTTGTTTGTAATCTACTCGTTGCGAACACTTAATTCATGCTTAGTGTGAACCCGGCATAAGACCAGCAGATAAAGAATCAATTTGGATAAAATGAATACAGTCACATAAAACAGATTGTACAGTATAATAACAATAAGGCACAGGTATAGGGCTCAAGGAAAGGTCTCTGCATGGCCTTGATAACAATAGAAAACTAGAATTTCCCAACAGTTCACAAAAACAAACCTCTCTCTCTGTGTGTGTAGGCTATTTTTGTGTATGTGTGTCTTATCAAACATTCGTTTATAGATCGCACATACTTTGCAATTAAACCAGCCACACGCAGGTTAACATTTTACCACCGCTCTTTACTTCTCTTGTGTGTGTGAACTCCGCAACATTACAAAACTTCCCATCATGCCACCTGTGTCACGTCTTAAAGACAAAGATGCAATTATAGTACATGACATCCCCCCCAAAGTTGGACAAAGACTATACATTTAAGTTGTCTCAATCTTACCTAAACACAACATATTTACACATTTAACTAGCAAACACCACATTCTCTAACTTGCTTTAAAGTTACCGCACTTTGTTTTTTTAGCAGTTCAAGAATTCAACTAAGTGAAGTTTAGTTATAAACTAATTTCGAGAGGATCACGAGATTATGATTGAACACGGCTGGTTACACATTAACCACACATGACTATCCAATCAGACGATCCCTAACCCACTATAAGGGTGGGTTAGGGGTTTCTTACTACAGTCATCTTCGATTTGAAGAACCCCCCCTCTTTCCACCCCTACTCCTCCTCCTTCCTAGATGGGTGACATGGTGGCCCAGTGCTTAGCGCTGTTGCCTCACAGCAAGAATGTCTATGGTTCTAGGCTTTACCAAACCATCAGGCATTTCTGTGTGGAGTTTACACGTTCTCCCCGTGCTCACGTGGGTTTCCCCCGGGTTCTCCGGTTTCCTCCCACCGATTAAAAAACATGCAACCTAAGTTATTGTCTAAATCAACACTATAGACTTGCTCCCTACCTAGTATCTATCTCGTTAAAGAGAATTACTATCTGCTCTTCAACCTCTACGACAGGGAGTTCTCGAGATCTACCTGAGCTCAAAGCTCCCCTCTCGCCCTGCAAACGGGAGGGAGCCCAGGGCTCAAGGACCTTTTTGAGCTCAGGGCTCTCTCCCGGGACAGCATGCCAAAACTTGCTTTATAATCAATCATCAGCTAAGTGTGAACTCTTGAATGACAAAGTCTGTACATTTTTTTGGTAATCTCCGTTCTCTTTTGGGCTTCTCATATGTGGCCTTTTGTTCACACTCTGTTGCAGACACAGGTCCAACTGATCCCTCTAACAGTTTCTTTTGATTTGTGTACTCAGAATAGCCGGTATCTTCTGCTTTCCTGTTCCTGTGCTCCAGTGACACCTTCAGAGAACACCGTAGTCAGACATCCATAGAAAAGCAGAGAGTTTGGTGTGGTGTAGCAGAACTGCAATAGACGTCTGTCCAGGCTGACACTGGTTTAGGCCATCGGTATGTCCTTGATACCCTCAACTGGAGCTTCCAGAAAACCTGCAATAAATGAAATACTAGGTTACAACCAAGTTGGTATCTGCTATTATACAAAGTGAAATTCAAACTCAAATTTATTTTTAATTGAATCCAAATTTGTCCTATAAAATCGTCACATTCAATAATTTTGACTCATCCATCTGAATATTCCTACTTCACTGATCTTGTTTGGGTTTCATTTACATTTAATTTGATAAGATTAATTATGGAAAATTTCTATTTTTAAATTGAACGCACATACAAACCACACACAATTAGGAACTGCTACGAGTAAACCGCAGTATACAAGAGAGAAAAACAGACACAAAGGAAAACAAAACACACACCAGAACATAGTATAACAATCAATAAAGAAACGAGGACAAAGCTGGTTTGTGAACACAGGCAATTATAAACAGAACATTATTTACCGACCAAAGAAAAAAGAAACTTGACATAAAATGAACTTAGCAAACTTACATACGGGCATTTCCATTCAATGCTGTGTAGTGCGTCTCTAGTTAGGAGAACATATCTAAAGTAAAAGGAAACAACAACAGTGAAACAACAGTAGTTCACTTTATAATAATAATTATTATATTGCATGTTTAATATATTATTGATAACATTGCTCAGTAAAAACTTAAGGTTATTTGATAACTGTTTCTCAAAGTCACAATGTGTAGCAAGCTTTTTTTAGGATAATTCCTATAGTCATACATAAGATTTATCAAGAGGAATTTGCAACCAGCAAACAAAAAGTTGGAGAAGAAAAAATATTAACTATAAGAGACTCGAAGAACTAAAAGAAGTGAAGAATTAGGTGTGATATCATCAGGAAGCCTTTAGTTATCACCGGTGCAAGCATTTTCCAGAATTTAGATTTCAGATTCTCGAAAAAATTACTTGGCTGCAGTAAAGAATCATGAAACATTCACCACATCTAATAATTACAAGTTGTTGTAAACCATTACACGTACTGTAAAAGCTGTTTAAAGCTTTTTAGACATACAGGTTGAGACAAACTCTAGGAGCAGCACTTTTGCAAAAGCCTGCATGTAGGACAGAGAAAAGGGATAGTTCAAAATTTAAATTCTGTAATCATGTTACATGTTGAACAAAAGAAGATATTTTGAAGAAAGCTGGAAATCTATAACCATTGACTTCTACAGTATTTGTTTTTTTCCAACTATGGATGTCAATGTTTACAGGTTTTTAGCTTTCTTCAGAATAGCCTCTTTTGTGTTCAACAGACTAAACTCATAATGGTTTTAAACCACTTGGGGAGTAAAATGTAAGTAAATTTTCAATTTTGGGTGAACTATCCCTTTCAGTTTGAAAACACCAGAGATCTTATGTAGACCCTTTTCACAAGACAGATGATGCGTTTCATTTGTCATCTTAATCCTCAAGTTTTTAATATTTAGATTGTTTTTAAATAACATGTTTATTTGTTTTTATGACTTCTCAATGACATCACATGTACTGCTGCTACACATATATCACTATTTTTTTAAGAATACAAATTTCACTGTAACGGGTGCTGTTGTTTTGCTCCAGTAATACCTTAAGAGAACACCGTAGTAGTCAGACATCCATACAAATCATTGGCATGGTGTAGAACTGCAGTCTGTCCTGGCTGACAGGTTTAGGCCATCTGCATAATAGAGGTAAAGTTGGTTTTATATTGGGATATTCAGACATTCTCCTTAATAATATAATTTCATAAAAGTATTATTTGCTAATTCTAAATAGTGAAATCATATTAGCAGCCAATGACTATCAAAGTACAACATTGTTCACAGTCAATTAGGTAGTGTTAATGTTGTTTTGAAGTCACACTTGCATGCCAATTCCGATCGAATATTCAAAGTGCCATGGTGAAAAATATATAGACATCTAAATGAACGAATGTGCGAATATAAAACCAACTTTACCTCTATATCTGCATGCTCTTCATGCCCTCAACTGGACCTTCTAGAAAACCTAGAAAGTTAAAACACATTACACCTCTTATCTGCCACTGTACAAAGTGTAATTCAAGCATTCATTTCTGACTAAATAAATATTTGTCCCATAATATTGTCACATAGCATAACCTCGCAACATAATATCACAATAATAATATCAATATAACAATATAATATCACACAACGTAGCCTAACAATCAATAAACAAACAGATTAGAAAGAGAATATCACCAACCAAAGCACCAAGATATTTTAACAGATAACTTAGTAAACTTACATATGGACAAAGCCTTTTCCATTCAATGCTGTGCAAGTTAGAGCGTCTCTGGAGTAAGTTACATCTCTACAAGTAAACAACAACACAACAGTGAAACGACAGCAGTTCACTTTGTAGTAACAATACAGCGTATAAAAAAAGATATTGTCTTATAACGTTGCTCAGTAACTTTAAACCGCGTTTGGAGTTTATCGATTTGAATTTGCCAATTAAAACAGGTAAAAACACTCATATAGACTAAAGTTAAACATGTAGCATTAGCTCGAGATTAGCTGCTGCGTCACCGGAGCGCAAAGACTAAAAACCAAACTGGAAAGTTTTAAATGCTTCAAAATTCGAAACACTACAACTCAAAAGTCACCTTTAAGATTAACTGTGTGTAAAACAAGACGGGGGATAAGTAAAACATGTAAAGCATCGAAAAACATGCTTACCTCTGAATTCTGTTGCACTGCAGGTGTCCGTAATTACGATTCAAACTTCCCATGAAGCGCTGCGCGTGGCCGCGTGCGCCGAGTCCTCCGATGATACCATGGTAACCACCAAAAACGTTGTTGAAAATAGGGTGAAGCCACGACGTTAATTCAACATACAGATCACGATTAAAAAATGTCAATGTTGACTTGTTTAATGATTTCTGTAACTTTTTTCAACCATTTATCATTCAACATTGTTTCAACTTTGAAACAACAACTGACGTATTTTCAACCGCATTTCAACGTTGAAGCCTGGTCATATGCAGGAAGTTTTTCAACCGTTGAACATTAAACGTTGTATCAACATTATTTCAACGTTAAAAACACACCTGACCTTATTTCAACCATATTTCAACGTTGAAGGTCGGTCGTGTGCCGGCTGGGTTTCCATTTGGCAAATGCAAACATTCGGTATCCTTTGAGAATCGGGATCTTGCTGCGATATTTTTACTGCATCATGCTCAGAGAGGCCATTTTTTGTTATTTATTTGTGGATGAATAAACTTTCTCAGTATAACTAAAGTCGAAGTCAAAAAACCAAGACTAAAACTAAATTAAAATTTGCTGTCAAATTTTGAACACTGAATAAAACACTTTAATCAAGTTTCTGTAGGTCTGTATTAAACATCAAAATTTAATGAACAAAATTAAAAAGATTGAGTCTAGCCCATATTGTGTTGTACTGTAATCAGACAAATAAGGTCTTGAATGCTTCGTGGTTCTTTGTTTTTTATGAAAACAAAAATTAAAGGCAAACCTTTATACAGGTGTGGAGCACAGGTGTCGCTCATTACCACTCACACCAGCAGCCTATAAATATGAATCAGTAAAGACTACATGCACCATTGAGGACGACAGCAGAATCATGTTCTCTCTCGGTTTATTTTTTGTCTGTGAGTTTCTTGTTGAGGAATTTGTGCAGAGAATTTTTTTTCTTTAGTTTTATTGTTGACTTGTGAAAAGTTTTCATTTGGATTAAGTTTTGAGCTGCTAATAATGTGGATGTAATTAACAGTGCCCATTTGTTTTGATTTGTTTTTCAGTAATACTGAACTCCAGCCTGCTGATATCAGCAAGTGGTGGTCATGATGGTCACGGTCATCATCATGATGATGATGATGATGATGACGATGACTACGGTTGCAGGAGGTCAACTAGTGAGTTTCTCATGTAGTCCCAGAATTTGTGCAGATGATGATTTAAAAAAAAAAAAAATCCTAAATTTGTCACTCATACCATGGAAAACTTTACACTTATTGGATATTTTAAGTGATTGAGTAAAATATACCAGTTTAAGTGAGACTATCATTTCACAGAAACTAAAACTGCATGTGAAGGCTCTATCCTGGATCTGCGCTGTCCTGGTAAGGTGTTCGAGTGTCACAATATTAAATTTGTGTTTGCTAATACTGACTTTTATTGTTACATGGGGGTTTTTGTTTTTCTTCCCCTCCATGTAGCACATTCTAAGCTCAAGATCCTTTCTGCAAGCTATGGACGTTCAGATCATAGAACCTGCATTGAGAATCGTCCACCAAATGAAATCCAAAAAACAGACTGCAATTTCCGCAACTCGTTTTTCATTGTGGCAGGAAGGTAGATTGAAATTTTATGTATTTTGTTTTTGAGAAGTTTGGTGTCTGTTGTAAATGTTAGTTAGACATCTATGTACTACTAGAATGAACAATCAAGTCTATGTTTTACTCCAATGGTTTCATGAATTGTCATTTTGTGTAGTTGTGACAATCGCGAGAGCTGCTCTATACCAGCCACCAATGATGAATTCTCTGATCCGTGTTACGGCACATACAAGTACCTGAGGGTCACGTACTGCTGCAAGCGTAAGCTAGTATGAAGCATAAGATGTGTAAGTTGTTTCATTTTTGTATTATCTCATTAAGTTTTAATTTCAGGTCATAGGAGCTGATCTTGTGGCTTTCCACTCCTTTCTCCATCAGCACGGCCTCCTCATTGGATTGCTATTTTATTGGCAGTTCAATTGTAGTTAAACTGTGATTGATTGCCATAAATCAGCTATGTGTTTGCTACAGTAGTTAAACCGTTCTGAATTCAGCCTCTGTGTGAGGTTCTTCATACAGCTGACGTTCCTGTTATCCTTCTGCATTGTGTTGGGAGTTTCAATAAATGCTCTTTAAACGCAGGTGAGGTGTTGTGCTGTTCTTCGTGTCTTTATCTTCCGTTTACCCATTAAGATTTATTATAAATGGTCTTTAAAACATTTTTACTACAGATGAGATGCTTTGAGGTAAAATAGAGCTAGAATCTTT
Organism: Danio kyathit; assembly: GCA_903798195.1. Lineage (NCBI taxonomy): Eukaryota > Metazoa > Chordata > Actinopteri > Cypriniformes > Danionidae > Danio > Danio kyathit. The sequence continues at coordinate 33,263,672 of LR812540.1, forward strand.
CAAGGCAATGGTTACACCAATGTGAATGTCTAAGATGAGCTGATGGAAATAAAAATTGGTTCCAGACCTGTCTGCTAATAATGAACTGAGGCAAGACTTTCATGAGCTGACCAAATTAGGACAACTGGTTGGATTTCTGGGTCTGAATATTGATAAAGCTTACTCTAATGCACAAGCTACACTGCTAATTCGATAAATAAATTTAACTTGGAAGGGAAGTAGCACAGAATGATCCCTATTGGTCCGTGTAACGCTTTGCAGTGCTTTGTTCAATTCACACTGTCAAAATTAAACTACTGAGTCTTAATATGCTGGATTTTTGTACATTTAATAATACTGTCAAAATTAAATGGGGCAAAAATTTTCTCAAATCCAACCTCAATCGGGAACTTTATTCCAAATTACATATTTTCTAAATTTGGAGGGCTTAATTTCTTATTACTCTAACTATAATATTGACAAAATACCAGCTAAATTATCTCAATTTCATAAGCAATTTCTTCTTGCCTGGTCACTATTATACAAGCACAATTTCTCTCCTCACAAATACTTTATTTGGAATAACCAAAATATTGTATCCAAAAACAAATCTCTTTTCTTTCAACGCTGGTTTGAAGCAAATATTCTGCTTGTTAGTCAATTATTTAACTCAAATGGCCATTTATTAAATTATAAAGAGTTTCTTAATCGGTTCAATATTCCCATCCCCCCTAAAGAATTTGCTGTTGTATTTGATGCTATTCCATCTGGAGTTATTAGATTATTCCAAGGCATCCCCCCTATCCTTCTTTGTTTCCTCTTTTAGACCCTTCTACTACAATGGTAGGAAAATGTTGTTTCTCTGCAACTTCTTCAAACAAATCAATTCAATCTTTATTTCTCAATGGAATTGTATCAGTTCCAAATGTTACTTTTTATTGGAATTCTTTTGTTTCTGATATTGATTGGAGAAAAATATGGCTCATCCCAAATAGCTACTTAATTACAAATAAGATAAAAGAAGTTTCATTTAGAATTATTCATCGTACATACCCAGTCAACACTCTCTTAGTTAGATATAAAAAAGATATTGATACTAATTGTTCATTTTGTAAGCAACACCCTGAGTCCCTAGTTCACTTATTTTGGCAATGCAGTTATTCTAATTTGCTTTGGAAAGATTTTTCTCTTTTTGTAATTGAGAATGTTGATAAAGATTTTTCCTTACTATGGGAAAATATTTTGTTTGGTTTTGTTAATTATAAAACAGAAGCTTTACATAAAAAGAAAATATATTTTCTTAATCTTCTTATCTTATTAACAAAATTTTATATACATAAATGTAAATTTTCAAACCAAAAACCTTTTTTTTTATATTTTGCTCATTGAAATGCAGTATTACTTTAAAACTGTTTCTAACTCTTTTACAAAAAAGGCTTTAATAACAACTGAATTTTGTAAATTATATAATCTTTTTCTTTAATGTGTAATGTACATACCCCTTCTGTTTGTTTTTTTCTATTTTTTCTGTTCTTTTTCTAAAAATGTTTTCTTTTTGTCTTTCTCTTTATAATGTACTGTGATTGTATATTGTCATTTTTTGCATAATAAAAAAAAAAAATAATTAAACCACTGAAAAAGGCATTTCAAACTTTCATTTTCTTTTTTCGGAGTACTTCAACAATGGATAATTGTCACTCTGTTTAATTTTTGATTCTACAAGTTTGGGTTGTTGCATTTAAATCTGATCTCAGAACAAACTTTAAATAATGACACATTATTGTGAAATTTTATTTATTTATTTTTTCTCCTCGCCTTTTTATTTTCTGTGCTCTGTCGGGCTGTACCATTGCTGCCGGAGGGGTGTGGAGTTCTGGATTAGTGCGCAAGCCAGCAGATACCATAAATGCTGTCATGTTATTTCTATGACATATTTGATACATTGTTATCAAGGCTTGACATTACCTGCTAAATGTGAGTGAATTTCACCTGTGGCGAGTTAGACAGCCACTCCCACTATAGCCACTTTAGCAGGTTGAACGTGCTTGAGCAGCGACACACAACATAAAATGAATGAGCAGGACCCCCACGTCACTTTTGCTTGAGTTGGGAGACAAACGCATCGTGATACCTGCATCATTCAAGCGTTTGCATTGATTTTGTTTGTAATCTACTCGTTGTGAACACTTAATTCATGCTTAGTGTGAACCCGGCATAAGACCAGCAGATAAAGAATCAATTTGGATAAAATGAATACAGTCACATAAAACAGATTGTACAGTATAATACCAATAAGGCACAGGTATAGGGCTCAAGGAAGGGTCTCTGCATGGCCTTGATAACAATAGAAAACTAGAATTTCCCAACAGTTCACAAAAACAAACCTCTCTCTGTGTGTGTGTAGGCTATTTTTGTGTATGTGTGTCTTATCAAACATTCGTTTATAGATCGCACATACTTTGCAATTAAACCAGCCACACGCAGGTTAACATTTTACCACCGCTCTTTACTTCTCTTGTGTGTGTGAACTCCGCAACATTACAAAACTTCCCATCATGCCACCTGTGTCACGTCTTAAAGACAAAGATGCAATTATAGTACATGACATCCCCCCCAAAGTTGGACAAAGACTATACATTTAAGTTGTCTCAATCTTACCTAAACACAACATATTTACACATTTAACTAGCAAACACCACATTCTCTAACTTGCTTTAAAGTTACCGCACTTTGTGTTTTTAGCAGTTCAAGAATTCAACTATTGACAAAGTCTGTACATTTTTTTGGTATTCTCCGTTCTCTTTTGGGCTTCTCATATGTGGCATTTTGTTCATACTCTGTTGCAGACACAGGTCCAACTGATCCCTCTAACAGTTTCTTTTGATTTGTGTACTCAGAATAGCCGGTATCTTCCGCTTTCCTGTTCCCCTGGCTGTCCTCTATTTCTTTCTCCACATATCTCTTCACAAATGCTGTGTTGCGGCTATACTGAGCTCCAGTGGGTGATTTAACAGTTATTTGGTTTCCAGCTCTTCTGACTACTGTGTGAAGCTGGAGTTATACTTTCGCCTGGCGCCGCATCGTGCACCTCCGCTGACTGCGCGCGCACCTCGCGAAACGGACGAGGCTTTTATACTTGCCGCGTTCGCCGTTGTGATATTCTTTAAAACGACAGGGGGCGGTCAAAAGTAACTGACCGTGAAAGTCAGACAGATAAACAGAGAAGTAGAAAGTTTCCGGAACTACGTCATATCATTAATATCATTCAAGATTTTTAAACGAATTATTTTTTATTGTTTTTATAAATTATTTTAATGATTATAAGGATCTTTATAACCATTCAAGGTTTGTTTTAATCAAACTTTGATGCATCACTTGCTTTGTTCATATCTCGGACAGTTTTACCTATCAAAGTTTATTAAAATATCAATGAGAGAAAATGGGTTGCTCTACAAATATATTTCTATTATGGCAAGAATAAAAGCCAAAAATAGCACACTTACTTAAAAATACAGATGTTTTTTTTATTTATTCAGCCCGCTCCCCAATTCACACATTATGTCTGGCTAGTTTCTGTCCTCTTATAGACTGATTTCACGCGGCCGCCATTATTCACAGCGAAATCGAGGCTGCGGTGGGAAGAAACCCGGAAGTATAGACTGAGTCACACAGGAATATTGTGTACCTGGCTGTATATCTTATCAGCGAAGAGAAAGTGACACAAATTTATGATTTCAGCGCCTTCCGAGTGACCCTAAGGTCCGTTCTGAATGAATAGTGAAAATAAAAAGGGATATTTGACCTAATTTCAGGCTAGGTTAAGGGAAATGGCACTACTTAGCTAACGTTTTCTTTCCCAAACACACATTTTAGATGCCATTCATCAAACTCAAGTTAATGAACTGATTCTTTCACTATATTAGACTTGACACGATACAAAATTTCCGTAATGAAATATAAAAAAACGCCAATTTCTTGTTAACATTTAAGACACTGTTCACGGAGTTCTTAAACAGCGCTGATTGGCCATTGTGTTCACGTGCTCACCAGAAATCCCTCTGATTGGCTGTAAAGGTCATCAGTTCACCAAACTCACCGGCACTGCTGTTTACTGAGTGCAAACACAGACAAGCGATCCACTGATGAATCGACTGATCTTCACGGCTTTTAAACGCTCCAATATCCGTCTATGTGTGTTTTCAATCTGAAGAGCGGTGAACTGAGGACCTTCACAGTCATTCTGTTGAGCACTGGTGAATACTACGGCAAATCAGCAGTGTTTATGAGCGCGCTCAGCGGCGCGTAAATGTTAGCGGGAAATTGACGTTTTTAAAACTTCAGTACCGGGACAACACTGTTAAAGACAACACGAGGGTGTGCTACAGAGGACTGCACTGTTTTATCACTCACCGGGTTAGATAGGCTGAAGCAGGGAAGCGTCCCCACGGTGTTTACCTGCTGCCCTGGACTGAAGTCTAGGAGGACACTTAAGTGTATCACTCTTAAAGAGATTATAATGTTGTTTGATGCCTAATATGCTTTTAATTGTTTATATTAAACTGAACTGAATGATATTAAAGTGATGTTTACACCATTTTTGCACTTTGAAGTCGCAGCAACAGCTGGAGGCTTATAGCACACAGCATATTGTTGCAATGTTTACAGTGCTGATCCTATACTTCCGGCTTTCTTCCCACCGCAGCCTCGCTTTCGTGTTCTAAAATGGCGGTCGCGTGAAATAAGCGTATTATGCTAAAAAGGCATTAATAGTCCAAACATTCCTGACCATTATCACCAATAAAGCCTAGAAAAACAGGGCATCAGTATATTGTAAACTGATAGGTTCAAATATTCTTTCCCAGTTATCAAAGAAATAATTTGATCCTTAATTATAGTTTTGTAATTATTAAATTGTTTTAAATTCAAAATTGTAATATATACATCAGTGTAAAACCTATAAATGGTGGAAAAAAATATTTCTGTAATTGTGTAGCTGGGTTTCCACTTTTGCCATGGCCTCTTTTAGCTTTAACAGACTATCCCTCAGGTTTTTCCAAACTTTTTAACAAAAACTTTCCTCCTTTCCCACTGCTGTTGCAATTTCTAGCCAAAAATTATTGTTCATCTGGTTATGTCTATGATCATGGATCATAAAGATGTGTGTACAGTCATACTGTTTCAGACAAAATCTCTTCATATTCAACTCAAACCAAACGCGGCACCGCGAGCACTGTTTTACATATTAAAGTTTATTAAAATATTATGGACAACAGAATATGGGCTGCTCTACAAATATATTTTTATTATGGCAAGAATAAAAGCCAAAAAAAATAAGCACACTTAAAAATACAGATGTTTTTTTAGATTTAGCCTGCTCCATATTCACACATTACTATCTGGCTAGTTTCTGTCCTCTTATTATGCTAAAAAGGCATAAGTCAACATTCCTGAGCATTATCACCAATAAAGCCTAGAAAAACAGGCATCATATTCTAAACCGTTCAAATATTCTTTTCCAGTTATCAAAGAAATTATTTGATCTTAATTATAGTTTTGTAATTATTAAATAGTTTTAAATTTAAAATTGTAACATATACATCAGTGTAAAACCTATGACTGGTGGAAAAACATATTTCGGTAATTGTGTAACTGTTACTGAACTTTTGCCATGGCCCCTTTTGGCTTTAATAAATTTATCCTTCAGGTTTTTAACAAAACTTTCCTCCTTTCCCACGTCTGTTGCAATTTCTAGCGAAGAATTATTGATCATCAGGTTAACTCTATGATCACGGATCATAAAGATGTCTGTACAGGTGTACCTGTTTCAGACAAAATCTCTTCAAAGTGGTTCATTTCAACTCAAACCAGACGCGGCGCCGCGCGCACTGTTCGCTTGGGTCTCAAAAAATGCCGTGCGCACCGCCAGCCGAAATGATGGCGCGCGCACTCAAAGCGAACATCCGCAAACTCCGCGATGACGTCAGATTCGCCGCGCGTACTCAAGCGAACTAGCGGACGCGGTGTTGCATTAAATGGTGTGGTGAATTTATCAGTCTTGTCCTGTCTGATCAAAACCTGATCTCCAACCTCTACACATGATTGTTGTGCCTTGCGGTGTTCATCTGCGTACAGTTTGTATTTTCCTTTTTTCTCAGCATCATAGTCATGAACTTCGAGATCTGTATCCACAGATGTGAGTTCAGGTAAGTTGCCTCTCATTTTCCTTTTAAACAAGAGTTCAGCTGGGCTTTTTCCTGTTGTGTTGTGTACAACTCCTCTGTATACCGTAACATCCTTCCTGAGTTTCTTTTGCCAGTCCAGTCCCTCAGACTGCGCAATTCGAATACGTTTCATGATAGAGGCATTCTGACACTCATCTTCACCGTTAGCCTGGGCCCTTTTAGGTGTTGTTTTCAGGTGTTTAATTCCATTTCCTTCACAGAAAACTTTAAAGTCGTCTGACCTGAACTGAGGTCCATTGTCTGATTTGAGTGTTATAGGAAGTCCATGTCGGCTAAATATGCCCTCTAGGCTGTCAATCACGTTTGACGTTGTGGTGGAGGTCATTATGTCATACTGATAATACCTGCTATAATAATCCACAACAACCAGAATTGAATGTTTCGAGGGCAAGGGCCCCAGCAGATCCACTGCTAAATCTTGCCATGGTCCATCAGGCAATGGTAAAGGTCGTAGTGGCTCTGGAGCATCAGGACGAGAGACAATTTGACAGCCATGACATGATTTACAGTGTTTCTCAGCAGCTCTGTCCATGCCAGGCCACCATACTTTGGTTCTGAGATGCTGCTTAGTTCCGACTATACCTAGATGTCCCTCATGGGCAAGTGCTAGTGCTCGTGCTTGTAGTGTTGTTGGAAGGACAATACGTGTTCCACGTATAATTAGAGAGCCTATTGTGCACAACTCATTAGCTATGGCTGCATAAGGCATACACTTTTCAAAGTGTCCATTTTCGATAGTTCTTCGCACTTCTATCAGTTCTGCATCTTTTTCTGAAGCCTCTTCCACCTCCCTTGTGGTTAGGGCTCTTGGAGTGGCACTAATGGCTACAAATCTCACATACTCATCCGAGTCATGTGAGTGTTTCTCTCTCATTGCTGTGCTCCCCAAAAGTCATGACAAAGGATCAGCAATATTTTCTCTTCCTGAAACATAGACATTCTTGAAGTCATATGGTTGGAGACGTAAAACCCACCACTCTATGTGGGCACATGGACCATATATTGACTCTAACGGTTTATGGTCTGTGAGCAAGTCAAACTGTCTCCCATAGATATACGGGTGAAGCCTTCCACAGGCCCATACAAGGGCGAGGGCCTCCCTCTCTGTCTGGGAGTACTGTCTCTCACAATCTGATAGACTTCTGCTGATATAGCACACTGGCACCATTTGACCCTTTTTGAGACTGTGTTAATACTGCCCCCACCCCTACAGGGCTCGCAACAGCTATAACCTGGGTTGGTGCGTCTTTGTCAAAGTATGCCAAAGTCCCTGCTTTTGCAAGTTTCTCTTTAAGAGCATTAAATGCCCTTTTCTGTTCGTGTCCAAAGACAAATTCTGTTTCCTTTCTGGTAAGACGTCTCAGTGGCTCTGCCAGGGTTGCAAATTGTGAAAAAAATCTGCTACTGTAACTGACAAGTCAGAGAAAACTTCTAATTTCAGAAACGCTTTGTGGTTCTCGGGCTTCCACGACAGCCCTGACTCTTTCTTCAGTGGGCCCAATCCCTTTCTGTGTCAGCAGGTTCCCATGAAGTTTAAGCGATCTATGCAAAACTGACATTTTTCAGGGTTTAACGTCAGTCCGCATTCTCTTATGCGCTTCATGACGGCATGTAGGCGTTGGCTGTGTGTTTTTTGGTCCGGAGCATGCACAATTATATCATCCAAGATGTTTTCAACTCCCTCTATTCCAGTAAGTGCAGCAGCTATCTCATGTTGATATTGCTCACTTGCAGATGATACTCCAAAAATGAGACGCTTATAGCTGTATACTCCATTATGAACTGCAAAAGTTGTGATCTGGTGAGATTCTGATGTCAGCTCTAACTAATAATAACCCCATTTAAGATCCAATTTGCTGAAAACCATTGATCCATTCATACTTTGTAGAAGTTCATCTACTGTAGGAATGGGATATCGTTCTCTGATGATCACTCGATTGGCCTGCCTCATGTCAAGACAAAGTCTGATTTCAGAATTAGCTTTTGGCCCGATTACAACAAGATTAACCCATGGAGTAGGTCCATTCACTTCTTCGATAATGTCCATATCTAAGAGTTATTTTATTTTATTCTCCACAGGTCCTCTTAGATTAAATGGTATCATTCTTAAGGGTTGGACTACTGGCTGGTCTGTTTGATCTATGTACAGACAGATTTGCTTAGTTTTCAGCTTACCAACTCCCTGAAACACTTCTGGGTATTGTGACTGAAGTGATTGTTTGAGGTCTGTTACCGCTGCAATGTCTGTGCCAATTTTGAGTACTCCAAGCTTCATGGCTGTATCTTTCCCTAGCAGAGGTTTACCAGTCCCTTCTATAACAATAAACTCGGCATGTACCATCCGACTGCCTATTGTTACATCACATTTAAATGCTCCCTTTACTGGCAAAGGCTGATCAGGTGAGTAAGAGAACAAATTTTTCTTTGTATCTGGGATGTATGAATGACATTTAATTCTCTCTGATTTTAGTTTCTCCCATGTTTTCATTTTAAGGTCAAAATTATTAGCCCCTTTAAGCTATATATTTTTTCAATAGTATACAGAACAAACCATCATTATACAATAACTTGCCTAATTACCCTAACCTGTCTAGTTAACCTAATTAACCTAGTTAAGCCTTTAAATGTCACTTTAAGCTGTATAGAAGTGTCTTGAAAAATATCTAGTTAAATATATTATTTACTGTCATCATGGCAAAGATAAAATAAATCAGCTATTAGAAATTAGTTATTAAATCTATTATGTTTAGAAATGTGTTGAAAAAAATTTCTCTCCGTTAAACAGAAATTGGGGAAAAAATAAACAGGGGGGCTAATAAATCAGGGGGTTGCAACTGTATATATATATATATATATATATATATATATATATATGAAACAAAATACAAATTATATTATATATTAATATTGTATATTATATGCCACAGCTATGTATTAATAGTCACCAGACAAATGTAGCCAATGCAAGTACATCTTCATTTTTAGTCAAAATATGAAATAAACTATACATTATGGAAACAACAGGGCTGCCAACTTTTGGCTTTAGCTTGAAGTGAGAATTTAAGACCCGCCCATATCCACAAGCCACGCCCCCACAAAAAGCCACGCCCTGTTTGTTTATAAATATATAAAATGATAAATATATTATTTTAATAAAAACATTACTTAATATATGTAGTGATTTATTTTAAAAAATAAATTATTTAATACTTTTTAAAATATTTATTACAAATTAGAGTATTATTACTATTATACAATTACTCTATTATAAATAAATAAATAAAAAAACAATGTAAAGATACAACTAAAGTGATATGCTAAGATCATTTAAGAAATCTTTTGCGTAAATATATTAATTTCATGACAGCATGGTGGCTCAGTGGTTAGCACTGTTGCCTCACAGCAAGAAGGTCACTGATTCGAGTGACACGTGCTTTAGGGGAATTGATGAACTAAATTGGTTGTAGTGCATAAGTGTACAGGTGAATGAGTGTGTATGGGTGTTTCCCAGTACTGGGTTGTGGCTGGAAGGGCATCGACTGCGTAAAACATATGCCGGAACAGCTGACAGTTCATTCCGCTGTGGCGACCTCTGAAATAGAGACTAAGTTGAAGGAAAATGAATGAATGAATATTAATTTCATTAGAATTAAATTCTACAGATTGTACAGAACACAAAATATGTTTTATAGAATTATTTGTTGTGTTTTCTTAGACCTGACTTGTGGCCAAGAATTAGGTTTAAACTCCCTGACTTCATCCCTTCTTTCTGCTTCATACAAAAAAAAAAAATCTATCAGGAGACATGCTAGTCAAAATAAGATCATCATCATATTAGTTAAACTTTAATTTTGTTGATTTCCAAAACTCACTGCGCGCTGACACCTGTACATTAAAGGCTGTTACCCCTGCCATAAAACGCAGCCCCTCTGAAATGTGCATCTATTAACTTAAATTAATCACTTTTTAATAACATCATTATGACACTAATGAGAGTGAACTTTTCCCTTACAGAAGATTACAGATTTATTTTTACATTTATTTGTAAACTTAGTGTGTTTTCACTTATTGTTTTTGCTTCATCCATCAAGATAATAATCATATTACGTTTTAATCAACTATGGCCTTTGGTTTTCATGTAGACCGAGAATCGCAATAATAGTCTATGAAAGGCAGGCCCGGATTAAGAATTCAGAGTCCCCTGGGCACAATGTCTTGTAGGTCCCTTACCTGCCACACCCCTATAGTTGAATTAAAAAATAAGATTAATAAAATATTTAATCGCGCCAGCTCCAGGCCGCAGCGCACATTACTCGCGGGCCGATCCGGCTCGGATGCGGCAGCGTCGGCTCGCTAACGGCCGTTAGCGAGCCGACGCTGCCGCATCCGAGCAGGATCGGCCCGCGAGTAATGTGCGCGAGTAGGTACAGCAGACGGAGTCTCCGGCAGGCGAGAGTGTAGCCGGAATTGGCCCGAGTGTATTTTGCTATCTGGGTGGTAAGGCGTGTATCAAAAAACTGATAAAGCCCTGACCTTACCGAATAAACAGTGTTTCACCACATCCTGTATGTCAGAAACTATAGTTTACTGCTGAACAACTCGTTTTATCATGGTAAAATAACACAGAAATCAAATAATAACACTTCAGTCTCCTGCCGAAGCTCCGGCGTCTGCTTTGAGAATCTGTCAATCACAGCTGTCAATCATGATGACACGCCCAGCATTAAATTACTGCTCAAAACATACTCTTTACAAAAATGAAGATCTGCACCTATATCAGCACGATAACCAGTGCCTTAACTGACCAGAACCATCTTTCAGAACATTTTATTGCAAGTGCAATTAATTTTTTTATATAGTCTCACGTCTCCTTCATTAACACGGAGGAGGCGGGCTTTATGACTTGTACTGCAGCCAGCCCCCAGGGAGCGATCTAACAGCCGAGACCTTCACTCAAAAGCAGGCGTGCGGCACACTTGGTGTCAACTTTCTGTCTTCTTCTTCTGTGTTACAAGCGGGTGTCAGAGGTAAAGTCTAGATTGGATACGCGGCCGACCGGAAGTGCGATATGCACATTAATATAGCGGCATTTTTTTATGACACTGTATAACAATAATGAATATTTTTACAGTACTGTGACGGTTGGGTTTAGGGGTGGGGGTGGGGGTAAGCGTTATAAAATACAATTTATTGGGTAATTTAATAGATATCATAAATAATACTCGGTACAACTACTGTTTTTACGCTTCTGTGATGGTTGGGTTTAGGGTTGGGGTGGGGGTAGACGATAATAAAATACAATAAATCAGAAATTTCATGAACAACATAAATTATTCTCGTTAACTTCCGGCCGCAAACGTATCCGATCTAGCAACAACCGGTGTTCAGAGGCTTAAAGTTGTGTAGCGCCATCTAACGTCAAGGAGGGATTTTGCATACTCTTCTGCTCGACGCCAGTGAAAATCGCTTGGGTTTGAATCTGGAAAAATGTCTTGAAAAACGCTGACGATGAACACAAACAAAAAGCGTCCCAGTGTGTACGAGCCTTAAGGCTGTGACTGGAGTCAGTTGTAGTTTTGTGCTTCTCGTTTCTGTTTATTAACAGCAGGTGTTCATCATCAGTGCTCAATAATCACCTAATTAGTCCTTTCATTTTATCATTAACTTGAGTAACTTTAACTCAATTTAGAGAGGGACCAAATACTATCTAAACTGAGTAAATTTTACTCAGAGGATTTTGCTGTGTAGCTACAGTGGTGAAACTAATATTTGAGTTATATAGGACATTCAGTATTAGTTAATGCCAATTTGAAAAAAAGAAAAAGAAAAGTTAAACTTGTTACTTTCATCATCAGGTTGATTAAATAAAGCCTATATAGTCAGCATATATACCTGCTATTTATATGAATTATTTTGGAATTTAAAAATATACAATGGAGGCCAAAATGATTAGAAAGGTAGTTTTTTCACTAACTAAAAAAAAAGTTTTAAGTCAGTTATCTTTTGCTGTACTGTTAGTAGGAAATAAAAAAAAAACATTTAAAAATACTTAAAACGTTGGTACCAGTGGTGTGTAGTGGTTCTTGTAGCACTCTGTTGTTCACGGCGACCTGAGTTCGATTTCGCCTCGCAATCCTATGCCGATCTTTTCCCTTTGTATACAGTAATATACCTGTAAATACACTTGTCAATTTGTATATTTGCATTCACTACTTTTTAAAATATATTTATTATCTGTTTTTAGTCCTGTCTCTGTAATTCTGTTGCACTGTAGAAGCTCTGTCACGAAAACAAGTTCCTCGTATGTGTGAACATACCTGGCAATAAAGCTCTTTCTGATTCTGATTCTGCCTGTATTTTTCTTTATCAAGCTAGCAAGATTGTCTTCGTTTTCTTTTATTTTTTCAGCCACAAGCTTCACAATGTTATCTTGCAATTCGGACAGGGTAGCTTCAGCTTTTCCTTTCTTTGCAGCTGGAGTACAAGGAGCTGAATCAGGGCGAAGGATAACTTTTTCGTCAGAGCTATAGCGTATGGGTGCATATCACCTAGTTTGATAACTTTCATTACATCTTCTGTTAAGCACTACTTTCTTTTGTAAATAAAAGTGGCTTATTTGTCTTTTTCCTTGATCTCTGGATATTTTTTCAGACATCTTTGACTTGGCAATAATGTCCAAGAGTTGATTAAATGTCTGTCACGTCGACAAGTCTAAAGTTGTTATTTTATTAAAGTCAGCAAAGGATCAGTGTATTTTCGGTTGTTTGCGCTAATAAATTGTTACATTTAAGGTGAGAAAATCATTTAAACTTTCTTAGCATTGAATACCATCAACTGTCCTGGCCGCCATCTTGTTGGCCCCCTCCGTCACACTAGAGTTTGTGCGTCATATATGACGTTGGTTTAAGATCATGTTGGCTTGAAGCTGGATTTTGGTCACTTTCTAACAACCTACACTCAACCAAATATCAACGTCATTTGACGTCATTATTGGATATCAAAATAACGTTGCCCTTAAGCCGCAGTCACACTAGAGTTTGAGCTTGCGAAATTCTGTCTTACGGCGCTGCAAAAAGGGGCGGGATTAAACAAGATGATTAGACATTAAAAAAAGCGAGCGATTGATCCATGTTTTAAATTTCTGTTCAGAGGTCATGTTTTGATCCTGGATTTGTCTTACACAGTCAAGTGATGCGATTTCACAGGTCAGAGTTCCAAGTTTGAACTTTGCACTGCAGCAACCTGCGAAACTCGACGCATGACCTTGCGTTTCCGGTCTGACGCATTCGCGTGCGTATGAATGGAAGTCTATATAGGGGAAAAGTCCAGTGTGACCGTGGCTTTAGATGCTGGCTTGACAATTAATTTTGGTCACTCGACATTACAACCCAAATCGAACCTAATATTAATTAACTAAATGCACTACAGAATGTTACGTTTACACACACATGAACAAATTACATGTAAACATAAGCTTTTGACAGCATAATACTCGAGTACTTTTAAAAGGGCTACATTTTAACTCATACTTTGAGTAATATTGACAACAGATACTTTTACTCTACTTACACTTCATTTTTAGGCAAGTAATAGTACTTTTACTTGAGTATGATTTTTTTTGAGTTATCTTTCCACCACGGTGTACGGTCCAAATGAAATGCCACCGGAATATTAAAAAGCAAAATCTTCTTTGAAGGAGACGATCACCCAGTGCGAACAGTAAACATGACTGGTAGTATGGAGCAGTTTCAAAAATACATTTCATAGTTATTTTTGCTTTAAGTCAGATTCCTCCTCCTCCAACTTAGCACAATGAAGTTTGTGACGTTTGAGCTTTAATTTGGTCAATTAGGTTTCAGACCCAGCAACCCACACAATACTCTTCTGTCCTAATTTGGTCTGAACCTGCTAATCGTCGCAGACAGCACTGACACTACTGTGGCTCTGTTGCAGCAGCTCATCTTTCAGTGTTTGACAAGAGTTTAAAGTTGGGACAGGAGGAAATGTTGCCTTTATCAGCTTGAACCAATCTGGCCATATTTCACTGTAAACAGCCTCAAGTCATCTCAGCTGTAGTGACAGGTTTCAAAGACACTTTAGAACAAAATTATCCTTAAAATAAGTGGATAAATAGGAGAAAGACCCCAAGATCTCATTTGCATTAAAGCATTTATTAAAAGTAAACTCCAAAGTGGAGAAGCTGGCAAAGGAGTCTGAATCCAGAAGATCAGTCCCTACGACCTGCAAGAGAAGAAAGTAAGTGAAAAGTTAAGTGAAACCCCAGTTATGCAATTTATTTACTTAGTATAACTGACCGTGAACACCATGACCGTGGCCACCATGATCGTGGCCATCATGGCCACCGTGATAGTGGCCATCGTGACCACCGTGATAGCGGTGATCGTGACCACCGTGATAGCGGCCATCGTGATCGTGACCACCGTGATAGCGGCCATCGTGATCGTGACCACCATGATAGCGGCCATCGTGATCGTGACCACCGTGATAGCGGCCATCGTGACGACCATGATCATGGCCACCGTGATCGTGACCACCATGATCATGGCCACTATGACCACCACTTGCTGATATCAGCAGGCTGGAGCTCAGAAGAGTCACTGAAAAACAAAAACAGAAGAACTTAACAAGACACCTGTGCACTGCTAATCACATTATTTGCAAAAAAATTCTCAAGACTACAATAAAGTTAAAGATAATTTTCACTGGACAAGTTCATTAAAATAAATTCACAGGCAAGAAATAAACTGAGTGTGAACATAATTCAGCTGTCGTCCTCAATAGTGCATGTAGTCTTTACTGATTCATATTTATAGGCTGCTGGTGTGAGTGGTAATGAGCAGCACCTGTGCGTCACACCTGTATATGGGTCTGTCTTAAATAGCTGCTTTCTGTAAAGAACAAGGAACCACAAAACAATCAAGACCTTATTTGTTTGGATTATAATGCAATATAGGATAGACTCCATCTTCTAATTTTAGTTCATTACACTGAAGCTGCGGTCACACTACAGTTTGAGCTTGCGAAATTCTGTCGCACGGCACTGCGAAAGGGGCATGATTAAACAAAATGATTAGACATTTAAAAAAAGCGAGCGATTGGTCCATATTTTAAATTTCTGTCCAGAGAAGTTATGTTTTGATTCTCGATTGGTCTCACGCAGTCAAGTGATGCAATTTTGCAGGTCAGAGTTCACCAAGCTTGAACTTTGCAACGCACGACCTTGGGCTTTCGGTCTGACGCATTCGTGTGTGTAACAGATACTTTTACTCTATTTACACTACATTTTTAGGCAAGTAATAGTACTTTTACTTGAGTATGATTTTTTCAGTACTCTTTCCACCAGTGGCGGCTGGTCAATAGAGGGCGCTGGGGCGCCGCCCCCTTTAAGTTAGACCCCTTTAATATGTTAATGTTTATTATCACAAATATTAACAAAATAAGTTGATTTAATTATAACATTCTAACATTTATTGTAGTCATACTGACATTTATTGAAAAAAAATGTATGAACAATATGTTTTCATATGTGTGCGGGGCGCCAGACTAATGGGTGTCTATGTAGGTACACGAACTTTTGCAATGCACATGAAATGACAATAAGCTCTAATTGGCCGGTTTTTAATTGTCCTTGGGGCACAGCGCTCTGCGTCCCGAACCCTCCCATTTTTGTTGTTAGAACAAATCATATTTGTTTTTATATGATTGGCCTTATGTGATTGGACCATTCTCACCAAAGAGCTTAGAATGCAATTTCTCGAGATGAAGGAAAATTCTGTTGTATCTTTGCAAAGATATCCGTTCACAAGGCGTTTGGATGAAGAAGAAAAAAATCAAGAAGCTTGGACCAGATCGACCTTCCTTGCAAATTCACCAGTAGTCAAGTGATGGCAAGCGTGCGTATATTCGGGGCTTTAACAGCACTTGTCATGACAAACAGAGTTGGCTGGCAGGTTGTGATGTAAGTCCTGCCTTTTACTATTTCCGTGTTTGCCATTTCAAACAGCATGACGCAAGAGAGGCTGAATGCATTGGCCATGCTGTCAATAGAGAAGAGACTGGTGACTGAGATGACTGACTTTAACCAAAAGGTTATTGAGAAATTTGCAAGCCAGAAAAAAAAGGAGAGCAAAATTTATTTTCAAGTAGTGCTACTGGCCAGTGATTAGGCAACATTTGTGTGTGTGTGTGCGCGCATGTTTACTGATTATCTGGATTACTGATAATGAACCCAAATTGAACTAAAATGAACTGATTTGTGCTGCATTTATTGTATGCTTTAGTCATATTTTAGTTTTTTGATACATCACCTGAAAAATGACTTTAACACTCTTACTTTACCAACAGTTAGATTTTTTTTCTGGTGTTTGTGCGCCCCCCACCACATTTTTTAACATCAGCCGCCACTGCTTTCCACCACTGTGTACTGTCCAAATGAAATGAAATGCTACCGGAATATTATTAAAACACAAAATCTCCTTTGAAGGAGACGATCACCCAGTGCGAAGAGTAAACATGACTGGTAGTATGGAGCAGTTTCAGAAGTACATTTCATAGTTATTTTTGCTTTAAGTCAGATTCCTCCTCAAACTTAGCACAATGAAGTTTGTGCTTTGAGAGCTTTAATTTGGTCTGAACCTGCTAATCTTAGCAGACAGCACGGACACTACTGTGGCAGCAGCTCATCTTTCAGTGTTTGATAAGAGTTTAAAGTTGGGACAGGAGGAAATGTTGCCTTTATCAGCTTGAACCAATCTGGCCATATTTCACTGTAAACAGCCTCAAGTCATCTCAGCTGTAGTGACAGGTTTCAAAGACACTTTAGAACAAAATTATCCTTAAAATAAGTGGATAAATAGGAGAAAGACCCCAATATCTCATTTGCATTAAAGCATTTATTAAAAGTAAACTCCAAAGTGGAGAAGCTGGCAAAGGAGTCTGAATCCAGAAGATCAGTCCCTACGACCTGCAAGAGAAGAAAAAACAAACTTAGTGATGTTAAGTGGAACCCCAGTTATGCAATTTATTTACTTCGTATAACTGACCGAGAGCACCATGACCGTGGCCACCATGATTGTGGCCATCGTGACCACCGTGATAGCGGCCATCGTGACCACCGTGATAGCGGCCATCGTGACCACCGTGATAGCGGCCATCGTGACCACCGTGATAGCGGCCATCGTGACCACCGTGATAGCGGCCATCGTGACCGTGACCACCGTGATAGCGGCCATCGTGACCACCATGATCATGGCCACTATGACCACCACTTGCTGATAGCAGCAGGCTGGAGCTCAGAAGCGTCACTGAAAAACAAAAACAGAAGAACTTACCAAGACACCTATGCAATGCTAATCACATTATTTGCAAAAATTTCTCAAGACTACAATAAAGTTAAAGACAATTTTCACTGGACAAGTTCATTAAAATAAACTCACAGGCAAGAAATAAACTGAGTGTGAACATGATTCTGCTGTCGTCCTCAATAGTGCATGTAGTCTTTACTGATTCATATTTATAGGCTGCTGGTGTGAGTGGTAATGAGCAGCACCTGTGCGTCACACCTGTATATGGGTCTGTCTTTAATTGCTGCTTTCTGTAAAACATTTAGGCCCAGTTTCACAAACAGCGTTTAGCTTAAGCCAGGACTAGGCCTTATTAAATTAGGCTATTTAAGCCACAATTATAAAAACAGCCTTAGAAAAATACATTACTGGTGTGCACCTGTAAACAAAAAATGACACTGACATATTTTAAGACATCTTACTGCAAGTTATTTTCAGTTTAGACAGCTCAAACATGCAATTTAATCCAAGACTAGCCTTAAACCTTGTTTGTGAAACCGGGGGTAGATGTATTAGCTATGGGTAAATTGCTGGGATTGTATAACAAAGTATGGGAGGAAGGGAAACTTCCTATCAGCTGGAAAGAGGCAATCATCATCCCTATTAGGAAACCAGGAAAGGATGCTACAAATCCAAGTAACTGTAGACCAATAGTACTTACTTCTCACATTAAGAAAGTTATGGAAAGAATGATAACAGAAAGACTAATACGTTATGTAGAAAGTAGAGGTATTATATCAATGTATCAAAGTGGATTCAGAAGAGGAAGAAGTACTATGGATCCTATAGTTTATTTAGAAACAGAAATTAGAAAGGCTCAGGTTAACGAGGTAGTATTGGCAGTATTTATTGATATAGAGAAAGCATATGACATGGTATGGAAAGAAGGAGTATTGATTAAATTAAATAAATTAGGAATTTCAGGAAGGATATTTAACTGGATAAAAGACTTTTTATTTGGAAGAGTTATTAAAGTTAGAATAGGTTCAGCATTATCTGAACGTTATGTGGTAGAGAACGGAACCCCACAAGGAAGCGTAATAAGCCCAATTCTCTTTACAATAATGATAAATGACTTTTTTTTTTCATATTAAAGGTGATATCGGACGGTCACTATTTGCGGATGACGGAGCTCTATGGAAGAGAGCTCTGTTAATCATGTTAAGCAAAGGATACATGAAGCTGTAAATTTGGTAGAGGACTGGTCATATTCATGGGGTTTCAGGTTATCAGTTGAAAAGACAAAAATGGTATTGTTTACTAGAAAAAAAATCAGTGATATAGGAATTAAAATGTATGGACAGAAGCTGGAGCAGGTAAAGACATTTAAGTTTTTGGGGATGTGGCTTGATACAAGATTAACTTGGAATGATCATATCAATCAGCTAGTTAATAAATGCAAAAAAGTATTAAATATAATGAGATGTCTGTCTGGAACTGAATGGGGAGCTAGTTGAAATGGGCTAAGAAACATTTATATAGCATTGGTTCGATCAGTTTTAGATTATGGATGTTTTATATATGGAAGAACTTCTAAGTCAAGTCTGCAAAAAATAGAAGTTATTCAAGCCCAGGCATTAAGAGTATGTTGTGGAGCCTATAAAACTACTCCAATTTCAGCACTTCATGTAGAAATGGGAGAAATACCTTTGAAGCTAAGAAGGAAGCAAATCATGATGAATTATTGGATAAATCTACAAAGTCAGGAAGTCAATAGAAATCCAGCAAAACGTGTTCTAAGGGTGCTTTCACACTTGGTTCAATTGCCTGGACCATACCCAAGTTCGATTGTCCCCCCTTGCCACCTTCTCGGTTGGTTTGTGTTCACACTGTCTTTTTTCCTTCTAAACCCCGGTACGCTTGCGTCATAGAGCTGCTGTTTTGTTTACGGCTGTTGCTAGGTGACAGTCACGAAAGCAAAGCGCCAAAATGGAAAGACTTCCGCACATCGCGGTCGATTTGCTTTTACTGAATCATAAGTTTTGGACATACAGAAAGCGACTCGCGTGTGTCTGCTGCAAAAATATTATAAACATTCAGAACATCACACAGTGTCTGCAGAAGCTGTTTCTGGAGGAGACAAGCAGACATCACTGTGTATCACTGTGCTTGGCTCAGTCCCGCTAAAGGTACAATACGTGGCGCACATACACACACACACACACACACGAATGAACGTTATGAAAACGATAGTTTGTTGTACAGTTGCCGGTTCACTTCCGCTATTTGGTTCGATTGCATTCATACCAGAAGTGAACCGTACCAGAGTTCGCATGAACCGTACCCCAGACCACCTCTTTCAGGCGGACTCGGGTACGGTTCAAGGGTGCGCACCCGAGTTCAGAAGACACGTTCACACTAGCTAAACGTACCGTACTATGACGTCAAACGAACCCGGGTGCGGACCAAAAGTGCTAGTGTGAAAGCACCCTTATTCCAAGTTGGGAATATGGGAAAAACAAAACCTTTTTTGGAAGAGGAAGTATGGAAGTAGCTAAAGAGATGGAATTGATTGAAAAGGGTTTTAACAAAACAGTACCAATAGCAACAACACCACCATGGTTATATCCTTTAGGATTAGTTGATTTGGATTTACTGGACAATAGCCAGGATTATAAAAATATAGCTAATATGTCAGGAGTAATTGAAAATAAAATTATGACAAAATATAAAGAACATACTGAAGTGTATACAGATGGGTCTATGAGTTTGGATTCAGGCAGAACAGGGTTTGGTGTTTTTGTACCAAAATTAGGCATATCAATTAAGAAAAGAACAACAGATCACCTAGCAATATATACAGTAGAGCTGATGGCTATAACTGCTGCTTTGTACTGGACAGAGGAAAGTGGTATAAAGAAAGTAGTTATATGTTCAGACGCGTTAGTTAACACAGGCTCACATTCCAGTATAGTAGGTGGCGGTAATGCACCTAAACGTTGGTTGCCGACCGCCATAAAACAGCAAAGAAGAAGAAGAAGAAGCTGCTTTCTGTAAAGAACAAGGAACCACAAAACAATCAAGACCTTATTTGTTTGGATTATAATGCAATATGGGATAGACTCCATCTTCATATTTTAGTTCATTACACTGAAGCTGCGGTCACACTAGAGTTTGAGCTTGTGAAATTCTGTCGCACGGCACTGCGAAAGGGGCAGAATTAAACAAAATTATTAGACATTTTAAAAAAGCGAGCGATTGGTCCATATTTTAAATTTCTGTCCAGAGAAGTTATGTTTTGATTCTCGATTGGTCTCACGCAGTCAAGGGATGCAATTTTGCAGGTCAGAGTTCACCAAGCTTGAACTTTGCAACGCACGACCTTGGGTTTTCGGTCTGACGCACTCGTGCGTAACAGATACTTTTACTCTACTTACACTACATTTTTACGCAAGTAATAGTACTTTTACTTGAGTATGATTTTTTCAGTACTCTTTCCACCACTGTGTACTGTCCAAATGAAATGAAATGCCACCGGAATATTATTAAAAAGCAAAATTTTCTTTTTAAGGAGACGATCACCCTGTGCGAAGAGTAAACATGACTGGTAGTATTGAGCAGTTTCAGAAGTACATTTCATAGTTATTTTTGCTTTAAGTCAGATTCCTCCTCAAACTTAGCACAATGAAGTTTGTGCTTTGAGAGCTTTAATTTGGTCAATTAGGTTTCAGACCCAGCAACCCACACAATACTCTTCTGTCCTAATTTGGTCTGAACCTGCTAATCTACGCAGACAGCACTGACACTACTGTGGCTCTGTTGCAGCAGCTCATCTTTTAGTGTTTGACAAGAGTTTAAAGTTGGGACAGGAGGAAATGTTGCCTTTATCAGCTTGAACCAATCTGGCCATATTTCACTGTAAACAGCCTCAAGTCATCTCAGCTGTAGTGACAAGTTTCAAAGACACTTTAGAACAAAATTATCCTTAAAATAAGTGGATAAATAGGAGAAAGACCGCAAGATCTCATTTGCATTAAAGCATTTATTAAAAGTAAACTCCAAAGTGGAGAAGCTGGCAAAGGAGTCTGAATCCAGAAGATCAGTCCCTACGACCTGCAAGAGAAGAAAAACCAAACTTAATGTTGTTAAGTGAAACCCCAGTTATGCAATTTATTTACTTGGTATAACTGACCGTGAACACCATGACCGTGGCCACCATGATCGTGGCCATCATGGCCACCGTGATGGCGGCCATCGTGACCACCGTGATAGCGGCCATCGTGATCGTGACCACCGTGATAGCGGCCATCATGATCGTGACCACCGTGATAGCGGCCATCGTGATCGTGACCACCGTGATAGCGGCCATCGTGATCGTGACCACCGTGATAGCGGCCATCGTGATCGTGACCATCGTGATCGTGACCACCGTGATAGCGGCCATCGTGATCGTGACCACCGTGATCATGGCCATCGTGATCGTGACCACCGTGATCATGGCCACTATGACCACCACTTGCTGATAGCAGCAGGCTGGAGCTCAGAAGCGTCACTGAAAAACAAAAACAGAAGAACTTACCAAGACACCTGTGCACTGCTAAATCACATTATTAGCAAAACATTTCTTAAGACTACAATAAAGTTAAAGACAATTTTCACTGGACAAGTTCATTAAAATAAACTCACAGGCAAGAAATAAACTGAGTGTGAACATAATTCAGCTGTCGTCCTCAATAGTGCATGTAGTCTTTACTGATTCATATTTATAGGCTGCTGGTGTGAGTGGTAATGAGCAGCACCTGTGCGTCACACCTGTATATGGGTCTGTCTTTAATTGCTGCTTTCTGTAAAGAACAAGGAACCACAAAACAATCAAGACCTTATTTGTTTGGATTATAATGCAATATAGGATAGACTCCATCTTCTTATTTTAGTTCATTACACTGAAGCTGCGGTCACACTAGAGTTTGAGCTTGTGAAATTCTGTCGCACGGCACTGCGAAAGGGGCATGATTAAACAAAATGATTAGACATTTAAAAAAAGTGAGCGATTGGTCCATATTTTAAATTTCTGTTCAGAGAGGTCATGTTTTGATTCTCGATTGGTCTCACGCAGTCAAGTGATGCAATTTTGCAGGTCAGAGTTCACCAAGCTTGAACTTTGCAACGCACGACCTTGGGTTTTCGGTCTGACGCATTCGTGTGCGTATGAATAGCAATCTATGGGGAGAAACGTGCAGTGTGACCTCAGCTTTAGATGTTTAATATGCACTGAAAAAATGGTTCACTGCTATTTGTTGCAAACAATTTATATAAGCTAAGTTTAAACAAACTAATTAAGTTGAACATTACTAAATTTAATTTGTTTAAATTCAGCCCATATAAATTGTTTGCAACCACTTACCTTAAAAAAAATGAGTATATCCAAGGAATTATTTTTTCAGCGTAGGCCTACAGTCATTTGATTACTGTAAGATGAATGTTTCATTTGGTTTGATCCTGCTCAGACCACAGCTGGGTCATGTCCATGAGTAACCCCACTGCAGTCTGAGCAGAATTAAACCAAAATAAACATTCATCTGCCTTGTTTTCTGTCCCGCTTGTCACTGACCTGGGGTCTGCTCTTCGTACGTGTATTACTCAATTAGCTAGATTTGGTTATTGATGATTTGACACAAAAAACTCATCAGAGAGTTGTTGTCATAGCAACAGTTCTGGTAGCTCAAACCAATAGATATATACACTAGATATCTTACACGGACCCTGAGCATGGAATTGCTCTTCAGTGTTTGGACTCTCAGTAGTGATTATTAACCCACACTGAACTGAGCTAAACTGAACTGAACTTAAACGCTGAAAATTGAACTGACACTGTTTTAATTTACTATAATCTTGAATGTGAAGCTGCTTTGACACAATCTACACTGTATAAGCGCTATACAAATAAAGGTGAATTGAATTGAATTAAATTGAATGCGTCAATAGCGCTGCCACATTTGTACAGTGCTCCCAGGACAAATGTCATTCAACTGCACTAGTCAAGACAATGTAAAGATGCTGGACTTTAGCGCTGTGTACAGGTGTAGTAACGAGCACACAAAGAAAACAAAGCACAAACTCAGAACATTTCATAGGTAAGATTTAGTTTTTTTTACTTTTTGTATGTTATGAACTTTTGAGCTAAACAAGTGTTATTGATGATAATACAGTCACTTACTGCATTCACCACAGGGCAAAGTAGCACCAACTCGCAATCAATACTAGGCTTATGCTAGTTTTGTTGAATAAAATAAGCAAACAATGCAAAAGAAATATGACAGATGCTGCGGTGCCAGAAACTTGTATTATTGTCGGCTGAGTGAACGAGTCGTTCATAACGAAGATTCATTCTCAAACGAATCGCTCCTTCCGTTAGAACAGTGGTCGGGAACCTATGGCTCGCGAGCCACCTGTGGCTCTTTGACCAAAATTAGGTGGCTCTCCAGCTGTCTCCCTTCAATAAAATTCTACGGTTTAAAAAATGATAATCATCACTAGAAATCAGTTTCCTATAGAAAATACATTTACAATTCCCTTGTTATTGTAATTTTATTTTGAATGAAAAAGAATAAAAACTCGACGTTTCGACATATGCGTTTGTGCGGCGCAGTGAATAAACCAACTTACGTTTCTATGGTAACCGCGCGAGCGCGCACGTAAATTCAAACAACGTTCATGAGTGGTGATGAAGTCAAAAATAAATTCTGAGGAACATCGAAAGTTTCAAAATGAGTGGGCAGAAATTATTGACGGCTCTGCTGCTCTGCCCTGTCTGATCTGCACTAAACGCATTTCCTCTTGTAAAACATCAAATGTTAAGAGACATTTTAACACCATGCTTTTGCGGCAAAGAACCAGCCGAGTGAAAGCCGAAAGAAGGCGTGTGAGGAGCTCTAGCATAAACAGCAAACCAGACAAAAACAGCAGAGACAGGACGGGAGTTTGGGCAGGGGCATCTGGGAATTTGAGTGCTGCGAGATCATTGGAGCTCGCAAGGCAAAGGAAACCTTTCACAAACGGCGAATAAGTCGTGTATGCTAAGTACAGCAAATGAACAGTTCGCGGCGGTGCTTAATTTGAGCCTTAATTTGGATCTTGTTGCGAGAAATGTCAGATATTCGTGTTTTGCTTCCCAGTATTTATTTTAATTGATCCGGCATTATCTTGTGCGTGGTGAATACGTGTGTGCGTGTGTGTGTGTGACATCCAATGCCTCAGTTTGTCACGCGGGTACACGGACCGGTCTTGAACGATTCGTTTATTTTGAACGAATCTTTTATTTGACTCGAAAAAAAGATTTGTTCATCTCGATGAACCAATGACTGTATAAAATATGGACGACGCGACAGCGCCATTTTCCATTAAACGCTGTGAGGGAAAAATCGCCTTGTGACGGGCACAAACTGTCGCAAAAGACTGCTGAAATTGGAGCCTGGACATGCGCAGAAGGACTCCATGGTGGAGCCAGAGGAGGAGCTGCGGAATCGAACTTCCAACCAAACGCTTGTACATCAAATCAACCACGCCCCCCAAACTGCTCACTTGACCGCCATAACAAAGGCTTGCTAATGCTAATACACTTTGCGTTTACATAGTAGCCTGGGTTTGCTGTTTTATCAACACAAATGGTTGTAATAACGTTAACAAAGTTGAGGTTTATATAATGAAGATTTAATCGCGCCAGCTCCGGGCCGCAGCGCACATTACTCGCGGGCCGATCCGGCTCGGATGCGGCAGCGTCGGCTCGCTAACGGCCGCCGCATCTGACCAGATGATTATGGACTGACTGCCCGAGTCAATCGGGCCAGATGCGGCGGCCGTTAGCGAGCCGACGCTGCCGCATCCGAGCCGGATCGGCCCGCGAGTAATGTGCGCGAGTAGGTACAGCAGACGGAGTCGGGCCGAGGGGTAAGTCTCCGGCAGGCGAGAGTCTAGCCGGAACTGGCCCGAGTGTATTTTGCTATCTGGGTGGTTAGGAGTGTATCAACAAACCGATAAAGCCCTGACCTACCGAATAAACACTGTTCCACCAGATCCTGTATGTCAGAAACTATAGTTTACTGCTGAACAACTTATTTTATCATGATAAAATAACACAGAAATGGAATAATAACACTTCAGTCTCCTGCCGAAGCTCCGACGTCTGCTTTGAGAAACTGTCAATCACAGCTGTCAATCATGATGACACGCCCTGCATTAAATTACTGCTCAAAACATACTCTTTACAAAAATGAAGATCTGCACCTATATCAGCACGATAACCAGTGCCTTAACTGACCAGAACCATCTTTCGGGACATTTTATTGCAAGTGTAATTAATTTTCTTATTTGGTCTCATGTCTCCTTCATTAACACGGAGGAGGCGGGCTTTATGACTTGTACTGCAGCCAGCCCCCAGGGGGCGATCTAACGGCCGAGACCTTCACTCAAGAGCAAGCGTGCGGCACACTTGCGATGAACGAGACTTAAAGGTCCGGTTGAGTAAAATGATCCGAACTTCCCATGAGTCCGAGTGAAAAACAGCGAGCAAAGCTGTGTCGAGTGTGTGTGCTCGGCTACACATAAAGCTAGTCACTTCTGACCAATCATCTTTCTTATGTTTACAATCATTCTCGTTGGTTGGTGATTGTTGTTTCGCGCGCAGTAAGCAGCGAAAATAAATAATGGCACAGTGGCCTACTAAATAACACCTGTATTTTCAAAATGCCAGAGCTGTATTTATATTTTTAAAACCATGAGTAAATCTGATAATGAGCCTGATAAACAGACCATGAAACTGCGCGAATGGATCAGGAGACAGCAGCAAAACGATCTCATGTCAGCCAGAAAACATGACGGAAGAGGTAACTGGGCTCATCTTGAAGCTTAGACTGAGTGAGTCATTTTTGCTTGACACATAATAGTGAAGTGAACTCAGTGTCATTGGTTAGTAAACTAAATAGTGACGTTTCATGCTTTTTTCGGCATAACCGCTGAGGAAGGTCAGGTTCCGGTGTCCTTACATTTTATACTACCCATCAGATTATGCTACCAACAAATATATATATATATATATATATATATATATATATATATATATATATATATATATATATATATATATATATATATAAGTCACGTGGCTCTTTAAAAAATGCATTTGCCAAAAAAACCCAGAAATGGCTCTTTGCTGAAAAAAGGTTCCCGACCCCTGCGTTAGAATGATAAGTGAAAGCAGGAGAGGGGGTGTGTTCAGGATACGAATTAGATCTAATTTAACAGGGAGGGTGGATAATACATGCACATAAACACGCTCTTTGACAGCAATGTCCGTGCGGTCACTTATCCATCAATGTAGAAAAGTGATGTAAAATTATAATTTTCGTAATTTAAAAAAATATTTGCACACTGACACCGGGAAAACTCCCGATCATAGATATATGTATATACATGTATGTATATACATGTATATATATCTGGCTTTGGATGGCCACAGTCCTCCACTGCACCTTGGTCGCACATTCATTTCAAAGGAGCGCTACCCTGTACTAATATGGCGGCTCTATTGACGCATTCCTTCCAATAGACAACAACAGGGTAGACGACATCTAATGTAATCAAATCTAATGTAAATCAAACCTGCTCGTGAGCAGCTTATTTCATATGAACAAGATTACATCACGTCATTTCAAGTAAAGGTAATACTGAAAGTATTTACCGAATGCTGATATTTTCTTACAGTAGTAACCTATAGGTTATATACACTTGGGAAAATAGTAAAATAATTAAAAAAAAGTTTATATATACATATATAATGTATCATATTTAATAATATTTAATATTAGATATTTAATAATATTTATGTTTATATACATATGTTTAAATATAAATAAAACTTGTGCAATCTGCACGCGAAATAAAAGTACAAAAACAGGGAGGTTCTACCCAAGGGAACATTTATTAATATGGACTTTTTAGACACAAACGTGTACTATTTTAAAGGTGCAGTATGTAAGTTTGACACCCAGTGGTTGAACTAGGTATTGCACTCCTGGATCATAATAAAAGTACGCTAGGATGCCAGATTGTGTACAGGAGTGAGTGATTTAAACTGTGTTCTAAATAAAAGCAACGACACGCGATAGAGGGAATATTTTCCATATTTAACGGAGTTTTTGTCCTAACCAACACCTCGAATTGATATATTAGAAATGGCTTCTATTTCTCACAGCTGAACAACAAAAACCTATGACAGCTAGATCACCTCAGGTAAGCCTTGTGTGCTTTATTCTGTGCTAAATGCTAACAATGCGAGTTTGAATGCATTTTACATGGCATTTGTTGCCATATACTGAAAGCAGAAAGTTCACCTCAGATCTTGAAAATACAATAAACCGTCTGAAATTTAACTTTAGAACTAAACACATATGAGTGATTCAGCATCTACATTGATGTTAAAGTGGGTTAACATGTATTAAATAGATTCTAAACCTTACCGTTTCGTGAGCGAGTGCATATTCTGTGCTTCTGAAAGGCTGTATTTACATTTCTGCCGTGTCTCGTCTGGTGCAAACAGCCAAATAGCTGATCACTGCCTCTCTCGTCACAGCGTGTTGTTAGGACACGCGGTTACAATGTAACCTGCTCACCTAATGCTTACGTTCGTAATATTTATGTAATTTGCTAATTAATAACCTCATGTGGAACTGCATCTGTCTCCCATACTGTTCCTTTTGGTCACGGACGCATGCTTTCAAGAGTCTTACTGAATGAATGAATGAAATACGCTGTTTTCCAACAAGGCAACCCAGGGTGCTGACATATAATTGGCTAAACTGGCATCGTGCATATGAAATTTATCTAAACAAAGACAGCGTTCCGGCACGGAAAACCCATTTTCAAAGCAGAATATCTGACTTCAGCATTGTTTTTCAGTTAAACAAGTATGTTCACTTGGGATGTTTCTTAAATATCTGCACACATATTATGGTATTTTTATGCTTTAGAAGAGTCAAAAACTTACATACAGCACCTTTAAGGTACCGACGCAGCTTTAGTACAACTTGTGTATGATAATAGACATGCACAATATTCAACAGTTTTTTTTTCTAAAGGAATAATAATTTATGCAGTCATTCACATTTTGACAGCTAATATGACGGTGATTTCAAAATGATCAAAATGATATTGGATGCAAACTTTAAATTCCTTATGCCAATTAAGAAAATTGAATAGACCTAGGCTACAAAATAAAGAAAATCTGCTCTAAATGTAAAACTAAGTAAATTGCTAAATACTCTTGACACATGAGAGTGTAAAGCCTGCAGCCCACTACAAATGTGAAAGTTATTCCATATCATATTTAACAAACAGTTTACTACAAATTTTATGTAATCAGATGATCATGATCTTCTGACTCTGCTTGTGGTTAACTCGTGTGTGAGGTTACCGTAAAGTGAGTTCAATTTGTAATCATTGTCTTAACAGTGTAGCGTGTGCGTGGCGTAATCTTTAATTTGTCAATCAATATTCGGACCCAGAAACCCAGCCAATTGTCCCAATTTGGTCAGATTATGCAAGTCTTAAGCCGAAGTCACACTTGAGCTTGCGAAATTCTGTCGTACGTCGCTGCGAAAAGGGGCGGGATTAAACAAGATGAATAGGCATTTAAAAAGCAAGCGATTGCTCCATGTTTTAAATTTCTGTCCAGAGAGGTCATGTTTTGATCCTGGATTGGTCTCACACAGTCAAGTGATGCGATTTCGCAGGTCAGAGTTCACCAAGCTTGAACTTTGCACTGCAGCAACCTGCGAAACACGACGCACGACCCTGCGTTTCCAGTCTGATGCATTCGCGTGCGCATGAATGGAAGTCTATGGGGAGTAAAGTCCAGTGTGACCGCGGCTTTAGCCTCAGTTTATTATTAGCAGAAAGGTCTGTCACCAGTGTGGTTTTCATTTGCAGCAGATCATCTTTGTGTTTGACATTCAGATTTGGGATTGCAGTAACCGTTGCCCTTGTCATGACAGAGTCTGGCCATATTTTACCACAAAGCTTTAATGCGTCTCATCTGTAGCAATACATTTTAAAAAACATTTATAATAAAAAACCTAATCTTAAAAATGGGTAAACAGGAGATAAAGACTCTAAGAACAGCCCAAACACCTCTGCATTTTAAAAAGCATTTATTGAAAGTAAACTCCCAATATTGAAACAGATAAAAGGACAACCTCACTCAAAGGCTGAATTCAGAACGGTTAAACTAGCAAACCCATAGCTGATTTATAGTCATCACAGTTTACTACAATTGAATTAGCTATAAAAATGATGGTTGATCTTCATGAGGGAAGCTTTCAAGGTTTCTGGTTCTGCTGGAGAAATGAGTCTACAGCCACAAGATCAGCTCCTACACAGCAAATTTCTGGAGTTGAAAAATTAGGAGTTAGGCAAAAAAGTGTGAAAGAGTAAAATTTTTGGAGTTTATTTTTAAACTCCTACACAATCGTGTGTTATGGGATACTTTTTGCTGAGTTTTATTTTGGAGTTCATTCGTCGGTGTTCAGGAGCGTGCTTTAACGTCACATCTGGAGTTAAATGTTTAGCAAGAGCGCCATTACACGACCCTGCCGAGCAGCACGAGGGAATTGGAGGAATGCTCTTCGTTGTGAGGTATGTAAAAAAAGCGCATTGTTATACATTTCTAAAAAAAACTATGTGAAATGTTCGATATTTTGTGACAGAAAAGCGTTTTGCTGTAGCCGTTTCGTTTTACTGTGTCGTTAGTGACAGCATGTGGCGAGATTGGCGTCTAACTGAAGTTAATAAAGAGACCGCAATAAATGATGCGGCTTATCCATTTTCTAAACGTGACTGTATTGTGCGCTATTTTAAAAACTTTTTCGTCGGATGTGAACGAACTAACGCTAGCTAATTATCTTTCCTTTCACCGTGTCTGTTAAATGTGTGTTTTGCTGTCGAGAGGGAGGGGAGACGTTAACTGGGAAGGAAAAAACGAGCCTACTTCATGCAAGTATATTGATTTATTGAGTGTTTATCCCAGAATAAAGACGTTAGGGGCCATTTACATTTAGCATCTTTTGCACGCGCTAGCTTATTACTCTCTATGTGCAACCGAAACAAAACTGGTGAAATCAAACTGACGCATGCATGCAGAAAACGATTCCCGCTCGCCTCACGCGCTACTCTGCTCCCCGATGTTAATCCCGGTTGTTTACAGTCACGCCGATAAAATACGCGCGTCTACGTGCTAAGAAGAGAAACCGAAGTAACTGTGTAACTTTTATGCAAAAGTGTCGGCACGCAGCGATTTTGACTAAGCATCAGTGGTGTAGTCCTAAAAAAAAAGGTGGTGTACTGTTTTCCACCTTACCCAAACCAAATTTTATATAAACGTGGGCAAAGAAATGACGGAAGTTAATGTTCTTTGATTTATTAGCAGTCAATTAATTTATTTACATAAATTACATTTGCATGCATCACTTGTGCATTTTTTTTAACATGTTGTATACTCCCATTGTGCCCAAACTCAGTCCTGGGGTGCTAGTATCTTGTAGAGTTCAGCTCCAACCCCACACCCGAACCAGCTAATCAAGGTCTTACTAGGTATACTTGAATCTTCCACGAGCTAAACTATGCAGGACACTAGCTCTCGAAGACTGGGCAACCCTGTTATAATTTTTTATATATTTTTTTTAAACCCTGAAGAATAAAACCACAAAAAAAAAAAAAAAAACTCTTCATCACTTACAAAAACCATTACATTTCATTTTATGGAATCTTTGTCAGTCACAATATCTTCCAAACAGGTTTTGCATCTAATGTCAAATTTACAGATTTACATTGGCGTGAATGTGCATCAGTAGAAGTGCGATGATGTTTTGCCCAAGACTGCACATATTTGGCTGGGTTGAACAGTGAAATTGGGGGACCGTTAAGGTTGACACTCATCAAATTTGAAACATTCGAAACAAGTAGCACAGA
This sequence comes from Danio kyathit, assembly GCA_903798195.1. Classification (NCBI taxonomy): domain Eukaryota; kingdom Metazoa; phylum Chordata; class Actinopteri; order Cypriniformes; family Danionidae; genus Danio; species Danio kyathit. The sequence continues at coordinate 33,295,215 of LR812540.1, forward strand.
CCTCTTGTTTGTTACCACAGAATTCATCAGACTAAAACCTCTTTCACATTCTGCAGTGCTGACAGGAAATGTCTGCATGAGATTGATTAGGGGTTTCAAATTCTCACTTTCAGTTTGGGGAGATTCAATTAAATCTCTCATTCCACCAATAGCCTTGTTAGGACACAGATCAAAACGGGCACAAAGCCTATTAATCTCAGCTTCACCATAACGAATGCCTGGCTCTGCTGGCCACCTGCTTTTGTCCAGGATGCTTAAATCTTTGAGAATCTCTTCTTCAAATGAAAGACGGTTCTGTAGACTCTCTATTAAGCTTTCCAAAAAATTTTTTGTGTTTATGGACTTGATTTTAGCATTTGACTTCAAGTGCACACCGTTGAATATGCCATGATTTTTTGCCTCCAGGGCAGCCAAAAGTTTTTCTCCGCGTTGAGTTTGAAATGATGTTAAAACCCTGATTGTTCTTTTCACCAGAAGATCTGCTCTGAGGAGGGTCATAGTTTGAGCCTGCAGCTCCTCAGACAGATGGGACAATTCATGCAAGGTGTCGAACATCAACCCTAGGTCACAGAGAAACTCTGGGCTTTTCAGCCTGTCACATAAGCCTCTGTATGTCTGTCTCTCTATACAGTTTCTCTGGTCATCATTAGAGGCCTTTTCAAAGTGTCTGACAAGGGCACTAAAAGATGTCCAGACAGCCCGAACAGTGCGAAAACTGCTGGCAACCCATCTAACATCCAAGAGTCGGGCGATTTTTAGAACCTGAGAGCCAACCTCCGCTGCAGATTCTAAAAGCTCTCTCTGGTTTTTGTTTGACTTGCTATAGATGTTGTGTAGCTTTTCAACAAACACTCTGAAGTGATTGATAGCAGTAACTTTATCTACAGCGTCAGAAACAGCAAGTTCTAACTTATGATTCATGCAGTGCCAAGTGAGCAGTTTTGGAAACCTCAATTTCAGTTTTGTTGACACACCAGAGTGCTTGCCGACCATAACACTAGCGCCATCTGAGACAAAGGACACCCAATTTTGTTTTAGCCACTCCTCAGCGAATCCTGCTTTTGTTAGGCAACTCATTAAAGCATTAGTTATTCCTTCAGATTTCTGGTCCTGAAGTTCAACTAAATCAAGAAATATGAACTCTGGTGGTTCACCTAGTACAGAGGCTTTGATGTTAACGATCATGGTTGTTTTTCTACTCAAGGTGGATGCCTCATCTATTAGAACAGCTAGTTTACTTGAGGAGCTAACAATGTGGTTCACAATTGAACACCGCATTTCTTTCGCAATGTGTTCAATAATGTTGGTGGCACTAAAACGCGAGTGCAGAATGTGTCCCATTTTCACTCCATTAAGTTGCTGGAGTTCTACAAGCGTTTCGTGATCTGTAAAGGGACGATTGTTTTTGGCAAGATAATATGCAGTTCTAAACACTGCGTAGGTCTCTTTTAGTAATGACATGTTCATTGCTTCAACATTTTTTCCCAGCACATCTACATTTTTCAGGTTCTCAATTTTTTGAGCAAGAGCATGTGCTTTTGAGCCTAAATGTCTTTTTATTTTGTTCCTTAATGAACATAAAATGGTGTCTCTGTTTTCACTATGGGAACCTTGAATTTGAAATGTAGACCACTCTGTAGAAACTTGAACGCCTTGTTCTTTGAAGACCCCTGTTGATCCTGCATTACAGCACACCAGGCATCCTGTATTGAAAAAAATAAATAAAACAATGACATTAGTTTCATGCTATTTTAAAAGGAACACTCAAACTTGTTTTTGTTTTTTTATAAAGAAATAGGCTCTTTTTTTAAAAAAAAAAGTCCTTTAGTGTTAATCAGTTGAGTTTAACTTTTTTTTTTTTTTTTTTTTTTTTTAAACCATTCAGCCGATCTCTGGTTCTGAAAATTTACCATTTACTCACACTCAAGTGTGGTTCTGAACCTTTATTAGTTCCTTTATTCTATTGAAAACAAAAGATGATATTTTGAAGCAAGCTGAAAACCTGTAACTATTAACTTCCAAAGTAGGAAAAACAAAATATATGGAAGTCAATAGTTATAGGTTTTCATTTCTATATACAGAAGAAATGCAGGTTTGGAACAAGTAAAGGTTGACTAAATTATGTCAATTAAAATTTTGGGTGAACTATCCCTTTAAATAGGAAAAAAAGTTTTTAAAACGAGATGCTAATGGTCTAATCCAATTTATGCTAAGTTATAGTGATGGAAGGTTGTGATAATTTTACTGACTCAGACCTTTGAGTCTAGTTTATAGAGACAAACAAATCTTTTTGAGTCATTTTGTTCAATTTGCCAAAATAACATTAAAATGTTACAAGTTGCTTCCAAACACATCTACAACTTCACCAAACTTTTATCACACTACAAAGTCATAACTAGAATACTATAAGAAAGTGAAAATAATCATTCATTGTTTACCTGGTGTTTTGTCTAGGATTGTCAGCTCAGCTCTTCTGACTTTCAAATTTGAGTCGTTTGTTCATCTGACACTGACAGTCCCATATAACTTAACCAATGCACAAAGTCTGAGCAAGAACCACACATGATTAGTTCACCTTTTGAGTCTTCAGGTTTTTGAGTCATTTATTCATCACGTGACAGCATGTAAATGACTCAAAAATCAAGGACTCAAGAAATGAAAGGATCAAATATTTTTCCAGCTCTGACTGCATATGATTGGCTTCGGTCTTTCACGTGATATACAAACAACTCAAACTCGATAGAAAACTCAAAGAAATGAATGAATGAACAAACAAATCACTTCCTGAGAGGGCTCCTCATTCTCGAGTCACATAAAAGATTTGTTCAAAATTACTGTTCAAGAACGAATCATCACTACTAAGCTAATAGTGCCCCAACCAGACCCTGAAATTGGTTAAATGGATTAATAATGGATTTAACTTGATGTGATTTTTACTTTTGTTTTGTTCTCAATTTTATTTTTCACATTTTAAAATTGTAATACTGTAAAGCTAATCATGCTTCAAGACTACTGTATTGCATGTTGTTAGAGTAAAATGCTTTTAAAAATAAAAAAAAAAAAACTTTAAAAAAATGGAAAAAACAAAAAGGCACACTTCTCTAAAAACTCAAATAAGCTATAGCATGCATCTTATTTAATAATTTTAATATTGAAAAAAAAGGGAAAAGAGTCAGAATGAAGTTTCAACAATCACATACCAAGCCTCTTGTTCTTGCATCCCAACCACAGGTTCTTTGATTTAAAAGCATCCCACTGACTTTTACTCCAAATGTCTGGCCAATCATCGGTACATACTATGCCAGGACCTAAAACAAAAACTATTTTAGTGAACACAACCTACAGTAGTTTAACAGTTTATGCATCTAGCCCCGTTGTATGATAACCATCAAACTCTGAAAAAAATTAGATAAATGACTATACCCGAGAGAAAAGTAATGAAAAGTGGTAGGTGTAATAACTTACCAACAGAATAGTATTGTTATTAAATTACTTATACACTGACAGTAAAATAGATTACTCTTCATTTTTGCCATTTAATTAATTATTTAAATACTACTTGCTTTAATTTATACTGAATTTACAATATTTAGTTCATAGATGCGGTAATTGTGTTTTATTATACAAATAAATATTTTGCAGAACTACCATTTAACTAAAGGTTACATTAATCAAGAAATAGGCACATCCTTAGGAAATATTTAAGAAAGAAACTGATGACAATGTTATGTACTATTAATCTGTAATTGTTTTGAAATTATTTGTGTTTTGCTGCATAAAATTAAAGTAAATAGCTTTTATAAGGCTAAAAAGTCATGTTTGACTCAAATTTTAATTAATAGTTTAATTATGAATTTAATTAAAAGTTTAGCCAGATTCAGCTAAAAGTCTCCTTCAAATGTTCAAATGAAAAAAAGGTCACCTACATTTTGGATGACTTGTGGGTGAGTAAATATATGAGAAATTTTCATTTTTATGTGAACTATCCCTTTTATTACTTTAAAGTAACTTACTCAGAAGTGATACTAAACAATTTTTGTACTCTTCCAATATGAATTCAATTTAACAAAATAAATAGACATGATTATGACGTTAGAAAGACCTGGAATGGAGGTGTGGGCTGCGCTGGCCTGACTTGGGTCTGCGCTGGAGGTGTGGGCTGCGCTGGCCTGACTTGGGTCTGCGCTGGAGGTGTGGGCTGCGCTGGCCTGACTTGGGTCTGCGCTGGAGGTGTGGGCTGCGCTGGCCTGACTTGGGTCTGCGCTGGAGGTGTGGGCTGCGCTGGCCTGACTTGGGTCTGCGCTGGAGGTGTGGGCTGCGCTGGCCTGACTTGGGTCTGCGCTGGAGGTGTGGGCTGCGCTGGCCTGACTTGGGTCTGCGCTGGAGGTGTGGGCTGTGCTGGCCTGACTTGGGTCTGCGCTGGAGGTGTGGGCTGCGCTGGCCTGACTTGGGTCTGCACTAGTCTGATTTAGGCCTACACTGCTTCTCTTACTCTGGACGCTATATAACAAGCAATCACTAGAAATTAAGATGTATTCAACACCATAATAGGAAACAAATTATGAAAATAAACAGTTTGCTGATGGCTGACAGGTAAACAGCAAACATTTACCCTTTACAGATGGAATACTATGAAATTTCGCTTACCTTCCAAAATAGTCAGTTAGACTGATCTTCCTTTTCTTCCCACTTATCATATTCTAAAAAAAAAAAAAGAGAGAGAGAGCAGATGTAGACCCTTTAATGCATCATTAAAGAATCTCAAATAGGCAACATCCTTAAACTCACATCAGCTATCTAAGCTACATCATTTCCTATTAAAATATTCTCACTTTACATTATGTGGGGCAGGAGAATTTGTCAAATTATATTGAGAATAACGTTAGTCTGTACACTTAACCATTAATCAGCCATAAAAAAAATAATATAACATTAACATATGTAACGTTAAGTCAATTTAAAATCCTCTAACCGTTAAGTAAATGTAAAGGTAACGTTATGGTTCAGGAGACTTCTTTCAATGAAATATTAAAACCCGTCCGTTTGAGTCAATGCTTAAAATATACCTCAATAGTTCGACATTAACATTTATAATTTAATGCACAACAGATTAATTAATGCTACAGCCATTTAATGTCCAAGTTAGCTTAACTTAATAATTTTACCTGAATTTTTCAGCGAGACATCATCTTCAGTTGGCTTGTCGTCGTCTTCGAAATAACATTACTTCTTTTCTCGCAGCTGCTGCGGACACTTAATAAGGTCATCGGGCGGGGTGCGGAATTCTAACAAAAATCCACCAATTGCAACAAATAAAGCAGCAGTTTAAAAAAAAACACTTGCTAGAGTTAAAGGGGACGTGATGCGGACACCTAATAAGGTCGTCGGTGGGCGGGAAATGGTGGACTTCAAACAAAAATGCACCAATTACAACAAAATAAGCAGGTAGTAAAAAAAAAACACCTGCTAGTCAGTTAAAGGAGACGCGAATACACGTAAATTGGGGAAGTCTAATCAGCAAAACAAGTGAGTATACCGAGGGTATACGCAATTATTGATCATCAGAAGTCGTAATACCCAAACAGCCCAGGGAAAAAAGTAGGCATACGGAGTATACGTGCGTATAGCCCCGACTACACCACTGCTAAGCATGGCTATAAAGCTGAAAGGAGAGATAAAGAGTCAGGGAGGTATGACTTTCTCAGCCATGAGTTGGGTCAACGACAACAGATAATTCCATAAAACATATGTAGAACCTGCTGTTCAGCTTTCAAATAAGCTAACGAGGTAACGTTAACGTTAATATCTTATCCAGCAATACATGTTTATGTATTTATGTCTGTGAGAATTGATACGTGTGTTGTAATGTTTTGGATTGTAACATGATTTAGTCGTGAGCATGAGAGTATGCTGTTTTAAGCTATATATATATATATATATATATATATATATATATTACATTCTCAGTAACATTAGTTGTTAAATGACATTTTATCTATTTCATTACAGGTCACGATGTTGATAAAAGTGCAATTTGGAGGCAAGAATATATTAAACTGGAAGAAGTTTGTTTCTTGGATTTTCTCAGTGCGGGTGAGGTTTAATATTTAGGTAATAAAGAATAATTATATATAAAATAATAATAATAAAAGTAATTTTGAAATGTATTATATAAATTATACATTGGTGTTATGATGTAGTCCAGCAGAAGTTTCTGATACCAGAGGATGCAACATTGAAAGTCACAGATGACCATGGCGTAGAGTTGGATGAGGATGTATTTCCAGAACTTGCAACAAATAAAGAAATGTGTTTTATCATCGACACTGATGGTGGTAGGATATTTATAAGCAATTTGTTTTTTATAGATTTTGAAAGTTCGTGTCATGACTCAGAGTGAGTTAGAGTGAAACTGTGTGCATTTCAGAACTTTCATTTGCTGAAACATCAAAGAGCTCTACAGACCTGACAGAGTTTGGTGCCTCTTCCAATCAGACAGAATATGTTACTGTCACTACTTGTGGTAGGCAGAGATATATGTAATTAAATAATTTTCTCTGATTAGCGAAATATCCACCCTACTACACAACATTAGTTGCTAGATTACTGTATTGTTTTTGTGATTTATCAGATCTGACTGTCCTGAAGCAAGGGGTTTTTGAAGTACCCTCCTCCCCAAGATTGACTGATACGTTGTCTGTGTCAAGCAGTTTAAGCAGCAGTGATTCTGGATCTCAAATAATTCAACCTGTAATGGACAGTGTCCATGCAAGAAATGTACGTTTCCTTTTTTTGTTTTATTTTTTACTTCCATACAAATAGATCTTTAAACTATCTATAACGATGTTATACTGTAAACATACAGTTAGAAAATAAATGCATTTTAAAGTATTAAATATATACTGTTATTAGATAAGTTGTTTTTTTGTTTTTAAAACAGGTCTAATTTTGATTAGTTTTTTTCTATATGTTTATTTATTTTAGAATATCAAGCAAATTCTAACTTCAAAGCCTGCAGGGCTGACTGTGATTAAAGAGTATGAAGAGACTGGGAGTATAAAAGATTCCACAAGATGGTTAATGGTGAACATAATTGTAGCTCACATGCGTGAAAAGGAAGGGTAAGAAGTTTAAGAACATATGACTATCCCTTTTTATCAGAAAATGATCTTAAGTCGTATGTTTTTCTTTGCAGAAGAGCTGTTAGTAAAGGAGCAAAATAGTTTCATGCCTTTGGTATTGTGTCACTGTTCCCGATCTTGAAAGACCCATACTCTAAGAAAGGATATGTAAGTTTTCCAACTGAACCATAAACTTTTTTTTATGCTGGAGCCTTTGCAATTGTATTATTTTGTCTAACATAATATACTGCTTTTTGTCAGGAACATTTCTATGACATTCAGAGTAACACTGGGTTTCTTGAGTGGCGCATGAAGACCGTGCAGCGTAAATCCAGAACCTCCTCTACCTCACAGACCAGAGTGGAGCTAAAATGAGGTCCCACATTATCAAGAACAATTGGAGCTCTAGATGACCAGCGAATGGGAGATGTATGCATGGAAGCGGTGTCACTCCTCCACCACACAACTGATCATGACACGGTGTTAAAGAAGATGAAACAAACTTTCCACTACCGTCAACAGATTCTCCATGACCCGCAGCGCTCAGCTGATGTACTACAAATGTTTCCGCGTTTCTTGGATGTCAAAGGACTGGTAAATATTCAATAAAAATATTTGTTTAAATAAAATAAAAATAAGTTACATTAAATGTCTAAATGGTTGTTTTTTATTTTTTAAATTAGATTTTGCAAGACTTCTCATTGTTGTTTGGAGCAGAGATTGCTTCAAGATTCTTGGAAAAATGGAGCACCAGTTTTAAAGAAAAAGTCATCCAGGAGGCCAGGAACCTTAAAGAGACTGCTCTACTAAAACGGCATTTGAAAGCTGTAGTGAAGGAGGAATCTGACACAACTGATGATCCAGGTACAGTCATTGTTAAAATAGCAATGTGTGGTTAAAGTGCAATCTTCTGGTTAAAGGGTTACTCCACTCTAAAATTAAGATTTTGCCATTAATCACGTACCCCATGTTGTTCCAAACTCGTAAAAACTGTTTATCTTTTGAATATAAGATATTTTGGATAAAATTCAGGAGACTTGTGACTGTCCCATTGACTGCCAGCTAATTTTCACTGGCAAGGTTCAGAAAAATATAAAACACATTGTCAAATAGTCAATCTGCCATCAGTGGTTCAACCATAATGTTATAAAGCAAGAAGAATACTTTTGCGTACAAAAAGTGTTTTTGACACTTCATTGAATTCAGTCTGAACTATTGATTTGAGATGGAATTTGACTGTTTTTCTTTTCATACTTTTCTGGACCTTGACTGTCAATGGGTCAGTCACAAGCTTACTGGTTTTTATCCAAAATATCTTAAGTTGTATTATGAAAATGAACAAAGATTTTATAGGTGTGGAACAACATGTGATTTAATGATAACATTTTCATTGTGAGGTGGAGTAACTTTTTTACATTTTTTTTGATTATTTACCAAAAGGATTTATTCTCCAAATGTCTTCTAAAAAACACAACACAGTTGTTTTCTAAAATATATTCTATTACAGAAGATCATCAATAAATTAATAATTTGTAACAGCTGTTCAAAATAAATTATTTCCATTTAAAAAATGATGAATGTAAAAGTTTCCTTGGCTTTGATATTAACTATATGAAATTAAAATCTTTGTTTGGTCTTTATCACACAACAACAATCATTTCCCACTAACAGTTTGTACTTGTAAGATATTATGACACACATTAGACACAAGGTTAACTTATCAAAGCCTTAAACAGACTGATTTGAAATAACTACTGTTGTTTTCTGTTTTTAGAATGGGACAGCGACATGGCTTCTCTATTTGTCCTGCTGCATCTTCTTACTCCACAACCAGCTGGAAGAAAGCGGCCCAAGAAGATCAGTATTGAAGAGGCAACAACTCATCTGGTCAAATTTCATAAGGTTTGCTAAAACAATATTCTAGTTTAAATATTTTATTTAATGCCTAATTTAAAAAAAATTGTTAATAAAGGGGCATTTATGTCATTTCAGTCATGCCAAAGCCTTGATGATCATCTCCTGACCACTGAAGAAAACTCTCAGCCGTATCTTCTTGCCTCAGGGACATCAAAAGCACAGGTTTCCACCTTCTACATTGTCATGGACAGAAACATTCTGCCTTGTCAGTCATGCACATCCTTGGGTGCATTTGACGAGCTGTTCAAGTCCCATTTTGTTTTCGGTGTGAAATATGATGATGCTCTATCCAGCCTGTACACATTTGTGCAGACAACTGTGTACAATATCGATATAGGCACAACTGAGGAAACTCCAAAAGTCAAAGAGCTTAGAGCAAGGCTTCTAAACAAGCACTAACACTTGAATTTTCAGAAGATGTAACGGCATCTCTCCAAGTTGATTCACAAGGGACTGTCATACTCACAAAGTGGGTAAAATGTTGTGGTGTTGAGAATATTGTTGGACTCTTTGTTTGCACAAGTACAAATGAAAACATGCCAGTTTTCAGTAAAATAACCTCAATCATTTTACATAATGATAAAGTGTTTTTTGTTTTGATTGAGCATGAAACATGTTTGCATGATCACTTTCATGCTTTTCAAGTGAGTGAAAACCTTCCACTTGTTGTAGAAAGGGAAAGATTAAGACATTTCAAATCTTTTCATTCCCAGATGTCATATGGTTGTGATTCACAATTTTATGTTTTGTCAGAGAGTTGTATTATATGATTTGCTATTGAACTGAGTTCACTGTGAAGTTCTTGTTACTTCATCAGATGTATATGTGTCTACCTCAGATTACACAATGCTGTAGTATTTTGTTTTTATATAATTCTGCAAACTTGATTTTATAAAATGCAGTGATGTGCTGACAGGGTTTTATACATTTTTACTTTTTGTTTTTACTGTTAGCTGCCACATTAAATGTATTGCTGTTAAGATTGTATTTTATAATGCTAATTAATTTCAAAGTTTGTCCATGCATGTAACTTCTAAAACTAATGTATGGATTTGTTTAAATAAAAGCTTTAAGTGAAGAGTATGGCATTCAGTGAAATCATTTTCACAAAAAAAAAAAAAAAAAAAATTGTGTGAAGTACATTTAACTAAAAAAAAAGTGTTGATATTTAACACGGATAAGGAGTTTATATTTTACAAGTACTCTCTGTAGGAGTATTATTTTAACTCCAAAAAGAGTTAAATTTTAACTAAAAAAAATGTGTTAAAATTTAACTAAAAAAATGAGTTACTTTAACTCTGTACTGGAGTTAATTTGATGGTCACGCATGTGCACTCAAATTGAGTTGATTTTAACTCCTAGAGAGTTTATTCCAAAGACCAAAATTTGCTGTGTACGACCTGAAATTAAACCAAAGCTTAAATGAAAGAGTTCATAGAATAGAAAAGCCTTACACAACTTGTGCTTTGTACTATCTTACGCTTGCAGCAGTATGTAACCCTCAGGTACTTGTATGTGCCATAACACTGATCAGAGAATTCATCGTTGGTGGCTGGTATAGAGCAGCTCTCACGATTGTCACAACTACACAAATGACAATTCATGAAACTAATTGTTTAAAACCTAGACTTGATTGTTCATTCTAGTAGTACACAAATGTCAAACTAAAACATTTACAAAATGGACACAGAATTTCTCAAAAACAAATATATAAAATAAATTTCAATCTATACCTTCCTGACATAATAAACAGTGAGTTGCGGAAATTGCAGTTTGTGTTTCAGATTTGACTTCGAGAACGATGCCTAATGCAGGTTCTTCCTTCTGTACGTCCATAGTTTGAAGCAAGTATTTTGATCTTATGTCCTACAGACAGAGGGCGAGAGAGAGAAGAAAAAAAAACACACAACATGTAACATTAAAACAGTATATTATTTAACCAATATAGATTTAATATTGTGACACTTCAACACCTTACCAGGACAGGACAGATGCAGGATGGAGTTTTCACATGCTGTTTTAGTGTCTATGAAATGAAAGTCCCGCTAAAGTCATTTAAAAATGGTAGATTTCAATCACTAATCCCTTAGCCAATAAAATGTGTCAAGTGTCACTCAGATAATGGAAAACATGTAGATTTCTTAGGATTTAAATAATAATAAAAAATGATTTCTGGGACACCATGAGAAACTCACCAGTAGACCTCCTGCAGCCATCATCATCATGACCATGTTGGTGACCATCACGACCGTGACCCTCATGACTTTGACTATGACCATCATGACCATGACCATTATGACCGTGACCATCATGGCCGTGACCATCATGACCATGACCATCATGACCGTGACCATGGTGACTGTGACCATGACCCTCATGACCGTGACCATGGTGACTGTGACCATGACCCTCATGACCGTGACCATCATGACCATCATGATTGTGACCATGACCATCATGACCGTGGCCATCATGACCGTGACCATGACTATTATGACCGTGACCATGACCATCATGACCGTGACCATCATGATTGTGACCATGACCATCATGACCGTGGCCATCATGAGCGTGACCATGACTATTATGACCGTGACCATCATGACTGTGACCATGGTGACTGTGACCATGACCATCATGACTGTGACCATGACCGTGACCATCATGACTGTGACCATTATGACCGTGACCATGGTGACTGTGACCATGACCCTCATGACCGTGACCATCATGACCGTGACCCTCATGACTGTGACCATCATGACCGTGACCATCCGGACCATGAACATCTGGACCATGAACACCCGGAACGTGAACATCCAGACCGTAAACATCTGGACCTTCCTGACCACCACTTGCTGATATCAGCAAGCTGGGGCTCAGAAGCATCACTGAAAAAGAAAAACTGCTTAAGACACCTGTGCACTGCTTATCACATTCACATTATCAGCAGCACCAAAACTTAATCCAATGAAAGGTTTTCACAAGACAACAATAAAGCTAAAGATAACTTTCAGTGCACAAATTTATCAACATAAACTCACAGGCAAGATATAAACTGAAAGAGAACATGATTTTGCTGTTACTCTCGACAGTGCATGTAGTCTTTACTGATTAATATTTATAGGCTGCTGGTGTGAGTGGTAATGAGCGACAGCTGTGCGCCACACCGGTTTAAGAATTAGTTTTTAATGGCTGTTTTCATAAAGAACAAGGAACCACAAAACAATCAAGACCTTATTTGTTTAATTATAATGCAATATGGGCTAGATTCCACCTTCTTCATTTTGTTCATTAAAATTAGATGTTTAATTCAAGCCTACAGTAATTTAATTAATGTGTTTTATTCAGTGCAGAGGCGTCCGACTTCCCAAACCAAACTCTTCTCCACGTTGTCACTCAATTCGCTCAGATACTCCAAGCAGCCGAGCAAGCTGGACACACGAGTAACCACACGTCAAGTAGTAGTGGATCATTTCCACCAATGACGTCCTGGTCCTTTAGCTCTGTCCTTCATAAAAACCCTGTCGGTAACTTCAATTAGGTTGGTGAAGACAAGATCGACAACATTCGATAAGCCCACAATTTCAATTAGTGAGCTCGCACCCCACTCCCTTTCCCTCAAACATCTCATTACATTAATCACTTTTTTACACTTTTCCTCCATTTTTCCTCCATGTGGTCTACAAATGTTAAGCTGCGGTCACACTAGAGTTTGAGCTTGCGAAATTCTGTCGTACAGCGCTGCAAAAAAGGGCAAGATTAAACAAGATGATTAGACATTAAAAAAAGCGAGCGATTGGTCCATGTATTACATTTCTGTCCGGAGAGGTAATGTTTTGATCTTCGATTCGTCTCACGCAGTCAAGTGACTTACATTTTTGCAATGGATTCTTGTTATTTTGAACTTGTAGAAGAAAAGAAGTGGATCGTTGTTAAATGGAAGTAAAACTCTTGACAACTGCAAGAAACACGTCAAAAAAACACACACAAAAAAAAACTGGATGCAAAGCTTTACACCCGCACCCCACCTCCAGCTCAACAACAAATGATTGACAGGCAAAGATTTTCCATTCCAATTCACATAATTAGAAAAAAATAAGCCAATCAAGATTGTACAACATCAATTACCTAAAGATTCATTTCAGTTAGAGATTAATACCTGACCATGTAGAAATACATTGCAGCATATAAGTCCTGATGCAGAGCTCAGAGACTTGGGGCTTACTCACACTATGCTATCCGAACCGTGCCCAGGCCCGTTTCCCGGATCGTTTGAGAAGTGTGAGTGCTCTGAATCGGGCTCAGGCACGGTACACTTGGGTGGCCCTGGCCCGGTTGGAAGAGGTGGGCCAGAGCGCGGTTCACTTGGGCTCAGGAGCGGTACGCTTACAGTGTGAGTGCAAGCGTGCTTGAACCTGAAACTGAAAGCGAGACGTGACTTTTAAGGGACTGTTTCATATGGATTAATTAATCATTCGTACTGTTCAATGAACGCAAACTGTCGTAGATTATTAAAGACGCAAACCCCTTACTGCACGTCAGCTGCACCTTCAGCAAACTTTCTAATTCCTGCAGCACGAGGACTTTATGATTGTTTATGAGCGTCAAAAGTGGCTGATCTGTTCGGCGAAATATTAGACTGCGTGTCACCGCATTTCAAACGACTTAAACGATATAACTAAAGAAATCTCCACTGTGCTGAGCGAGAGCGCTTACTGAGCAGCGCGTCATCAATGATGGAAGCGCGCCCAGGCCCGAATGTAATGTGAGTGCGGGCCGTCGGGGGAGACGGGAGGGGGGACAAGCGTGCTTTGGCCCGATTCAAGGCAACTGTACATAGTGTGAGTACGGCCTAAGGCCTACTCTGCAACGGGGTATCCTGGTTACAGAATCCCACAGACACTTCTGCACCTTTTGCCTAAATACTCAAATCACCACAAATTTTCCCTGGAGTGGAGCATCTTGCAAAGATCTTATCAATGTCAAAACCCAAATTAACTGATATAAGGGAGATTGTAAACTATTACAGTGAAATTAGGACCACTTTACCAATCACACAGAGACATTTAAAATGACACCAAACATGAATATAGAGCCACAAGATACATCATATTAAAAACGTAGACATTCTGTGTGGAGCTGCTCTGGTGGAGAAGGTAAAGTCCAGGGCAAAGAGGGGGGCTCAGAATGCATGAGCGAGACAACCTGAACAACTGATTTCCCAGCTGATCTTTTTCTCAGATTAGAAAGTTTATTGTTTTAGTGCCTGACCATTCTCATGGTCTTGGAGTTTCATAACAGTTCTCAGGGTTTAATATCATGGAGAGATATAGCCATTCTTACAATTTTGTTATTAAACATTTTAAAGGTTTAACATCTGTTTTTGCCTTAATATAAATGATTTCTTGTTAGTACTCTTAGGCTTTATTGCAATCTTTATCTCAATGACAGTGAATTTACTTAACTAAGAAAACAAAACATTCAAAAGTAGCAAACACATCACATGCTGTCATTAATCTGTATTTACAGCATGTATAGCTCTGGGTTCAGAAAGTTCTCAAAATATCATTTTATCCTACATTTTTTAAGGAAAATGAAGGTGTAAGTTCTATAGGTGGTTGTTAAATGCAGAGCTTCTCGATAAAAAAGGTGAAAAAACACCTGCAAGTTCTGAAAGAGATCAAACCTCAGCCAGGTAAGGAAAAGTAACGCAAAAGTATCTCAAAAGTAATATAACGCATTACTATCCATAAAAAGTAACTAAGTAATGCATTTAGTGCATTTAGTTATTAAGTACATTTATTTTGTACTTTGCGAGTCATCTTCATTAAAATGCCAGTCAGTGAAAAATGCCGTCATCATGACCGACTCTATTCAGTGTATGTATAAAAAAACAGTACAATTCTAGCGTTTAAAATAATTGTTAACTTGTGGTTTCATAACAAAAGAGACGCATTCTTAAACACCAAACACCAATTTAATTCTGTTTTTAATTTGTCTTTTACAAGCATCATTTGATGAGGTTTTGATTTTAAAAATAAACATTATTTCATGGAAAAATTACATTAGTTTTTTACTAATATTAGTAACTGTATTTTGATTTGTAACACTAAAATCAAGTATAAAGTAAACTGTTATACTATTTTAATGCTTCTCTAATATTTGTAACTATTTGTTTTTCTTCACAGATATTTGAGTGCGTCCATTTAAAGTGACATTTCAAGAGTTCACACTTAGCTGATGATTAATTATAAAGCTTGTTTGGCATGCTGTCCCAGGAGAGAGCCCTGAGCTCATGAGATCCTCGAGCCCGGGGCTCCCTCCCGTTGCAAGGCGAGAGGGGAGATCGAGCTCAGGTAGATCTCGAGAACTCCCCCTTCGTAGTGATTGAAGAGCAGATAGTAGTTCTCTTTAACGAGATAGGTACTAGATAGGGAGCAAGTCTATAATGTTGATCAATCAATAATTTAGGTTGCATGTTTTTAATCGGTGGGAGGAAACCGGAGGACCCGGGGAAAACCCACGTGAGCAGGGGGAGAACATGCAAACTCCGCACAGAAAATGCCCACTGGTTTGGTAAAGCCTAGAACCATTGACATTCTTGCTGTGAGGCAACAGCGCTAAGCGCTGGGCCACCGTGTCACCCATCTAGGAAAAAGGAGGAGTAGGGGTGGAAGGGGAGATTCTTCAAAGCGAAGATAGCGGTGATATGGAACCCGGGGTATTTATAGTAGCTTAGGGATCATCTGAATGGTGCATGGTGATTTGGATAATGTGGGTCCAGCCGCTAGCAATCATAAGCACGTGATCCTCTCGAAATTAGTTTATAAATAAACTTCACTTCATTATCTAGCAGCCTAGCAGGTATGAGCGGGAGCTACGTTCATTTTTTGCAGTTTTTGTTTTCACGAATCCACCAGAGGCCGCTGTGTTTGCTTTTTGAGATTTCCAATTTTCCCTCGCAAGTGCCATTCACACCTGTTGTTCTGATGTAAATCCACCAGAGGCCGCTGTCGACTGACTGACCCACCTTTCTCTTTCCCTAAACCCAAACAATAGTGTTTTCAAAAGCACCGATTGACCGGCCCACCCACTTTCCTAAACCCAACCGACAGTGTTTTCAAAAAACAATCCAGAAAAAAGAAAAGCCCTCGTTTGATTTTTACGTTTTCAGATTTTACCACATTCTCACCCTGTTATTTACTTGTTTGTTTTATGTTTAATTGAACCAATTTAAATCATCATATGAGCATAATTGTTAATAGATAAATTACAATTTATTCTGGTGAATAGTCACTATAAATCAGACCACAGCTAAGTCATGTCCATGAGTAACCCCACTGCAGTCTGAGCAGGATCAAACCAAAACAAACTAAACATTCATCTGCCTTGTTTTCTCTCCCCCTTGTCACTGACCTGTATTAAGCTCCAGATACATCTGTGCACAGCTGGTGAATTTGCCCCAGATACCAGTCACACTGATCTAAGACCTGTTAGCATGCAACCACACTGGTACTGTAATCAAAAATAGATTTATAAATGAAATTTTAAATAGTTCAGAATTTATTCAAATTAATGTTTATATAATGAGTACATATTTAAAAAGGGCTGTTTATTCTTGTGATTTAGACACCAAATGACTGGCCTTGGGTAAATTCTACATGATATTGTTTAGCAGTAGTTTAACTGATGTTTTTCTGTGGTGGAACGACTATTTGAAACATGATGTAATCATTCATGTTCATTTAATGTTAAAGAGCAAGAAATTATTGCATTTTGTCATGTTCTCCAGCGATCTAACCCTCATGGATCGCTGGAGAACATTCACTTTCACTCGGACTACAATTCTGCCACCATATGAGCTACAACTCCCTTCAGGCACTACACGCACATCTGCCCTAGTTCTCCATTGATTACACAAACAGCACGTTTTTCCTTGTTGTTTTTCCTTGTCTCTCGGTGTTTTGACCCTCGCCTTGTTTTGTTTATCCTGTCTGCTATCTGACTACACTTCTGGATTTCCATTCATGTTACCGTTTGCTCCTGATTGTGACCATTGCCTGCCTGACCATTCTTTATGTAAAAAAGACTGCAAGTGGATCCTCAGCTTCATCAGTTACACATTCACTCATTCACAATAGTACCATTAACATTATACTTTATTAACTGAAATAATTTACACTACTGTAGTGCTAACATTTTTTAGAACACACATCAAATTTGTTAGTTTCACATTTTATTCAAATGAAAGGAATGAATTACAGGTAGGGCCAGACAGAATCTGCGGATGTTTTTTGCTATTTCTGCAGAATTTTGGTAAAAATCTGCGGATTTCAGAGGAATTATTTTGGGAGTCTCATAACTAAAACCTTAATATGTGAAATGAAAAATAATATCTTATTAACTTTTATTTAATGTTTAAAATGCAAATCCAATTAGATTCACTTTATTTGGTAAACAAAGCAAGTCTCTCATATATATATATATATATATATATATATATATATATATATATATATATATATATATATATATATATATATATATATATATATTGTGGCGAGTATACCAAAGCCAGGTCGCCATGGTCCCAAATTCACCACAGCTGCTTCTCATCACGAGAGATCCAACCCACCTGGAGATCATCAAGAGGCAGATATAAGCCACCCAAGGACACCGACGAGAGAGCTTCATTTCAACCAATGGCTCCACGCTAATCTCTGTCTCTCTCTTTCCTCCAGCGGACTCAAGCAGCTGATGGTTGAACCACTACACTTTCCTGCACGGCCTCACTCCTTCTCCCCGGATCACCTGCACGCTTCCCGGCCAGAAGAGCCCTTCTGCACCGTATCATCCTTTTCACCCTGCACGTTGTAAATAAATCATCCTCCGGGGAAAAGTCTGACACAAACCCTCTGACCAAGTGTTTTATTCCCTCTAACTCGTGTGCGTGTGTGTGTGGGTGGTTCGGTACAACATCCACGGTTCAATACGCGCTTGTGAATTGCGGTTTTCTCGGTTTTACGTTTAAATTTATGTGCGTTTTATTTCTCTCCGAATTGACTGTTTGTGTGTGCCTGTAAGTCCACGAGCTCAGTTGAGGAAACTACTCCCCACGAGTATATATTCAATAACTATGCTCTAAAGTTAAGGGGCGCTTAACCATCATTCCACGGCCATGGTGAGTGGCGGTGAAGAGGGAACACTACGAGGAAGCACTGGTGTCTTTCAAATCTTCGGTGTGGGGACATTTCGGTTTTGCCGTTGAGTATAATGCTGAGGAAGAAAAAACAGTAAGCTAAAAAATGACTGTGTGCACTGCAAGCAGTTTTACCTACTTTAGCCTACTCAAACGGAAACACTTCCAACATGACTGCACATCTGCGGTGCCATCACCCAGCAATATCACTCTCTGAAGGCACAATAGCAGAGAAGGTAATTAAGTCCTCCAATCCCTCGCTGAATCTTCCCAGCAAACATACGGTTTCCGAGAGACCCATACAAATGTTTATTTGAAATGGTACATTTGTTTATTAACTTCACATTCATGTTTATTTTCAAAATGTAAGAATTTATGTGTTGCCCAGTTTGTACATGGGCTACCAGCAGCTGTGAGATTTCAGTGTTCTTTTTTTATTATACAATACACCAGGAACTAGTGTACGTTTCTTGGCTTTTAAGTAAAATAAAGGAGTATTGCAATAAATCATTTTTATGTTTTTCTCCTATTGCATTAAGTGTAAAATAACAAACAAAAACACTAATGTGTCAAGCCATTAGAACCGAACCGAAAACAGTGTTAAAAAAACCGAGGTATGTATTGAACTGTAGGCTAACTGTATTATTGCATCCCTAATATATATATATATATATATATATATATATATATATATATATATATATATATTCAGTTGAAGTCAGAATTATTAGCCCCCTGTTTATTTTTTTCCCCAATTTCTGCTTAACAGAGAGATTTTTTTCAACACATTTCTAAAGATAATAGTTTTAATAACTCCTCTTTAATAACTGATTTATTTTATCTTTGCTATGATGACAGTAAATAATATTTTACTAGATATTTTTCTGAACACTTCTTTACAGCTTAAAGTGACATTTAAAGGCTTAACTATGTTAATTAGGCTAACTAGTCAGGTTAGGGTAATTAGACAAGTGATTGTATAACGATGGTTTGTTCTGTAGACTATCGGAAAAAAAAGGGGGCTAATAATTTTGACCTTAAAATGGTTTTAAAAAAATTAAAAGCTGCTTTTATTCTAGCCGAAATAAAACAAATAAGACATTCTCCAGAAGAAAAAATATTATGAGACATACTGTGAAAATTTCCAGAAAATAATACTTTACAAACTGCATTGTACATAAATCAGATGAACATTTTCACATTAGTCAATATTACTGCAATTAATTTAAAGCCTGAATAAATATAGATGTACACACATTTACTCAAGTAAATAAACAGAATTAATTAATGATGGGCTAAAAATCTGCGGAAATCTGCATGCACAGATTCCATGTGGGCCTAATTATAGGTAAGCTACGCTGTAAACGTCAGCTTTACAACCCTGCAATAAAGCTAAACGGTGTGATGTGTGACTCTCAATTTAATATTGAGCTGCAGCATTAAGCTCTCCTCGTGTACAGTATGGAAACAAACTCGCTGGATTTTGAGGCACAACACTTCATGTAAAAAGCTTTCCGTGAGTTTCCCCGACAGACTATGCTTTGAGTTGTGGATTATAGGGGACTTTCTTTTTTTTTTTCCTAGATAGATTTACAAATAAAAGCAGGGGGAGGGGATAATGTAACCTCTAAATTTCAGAACGAATGTAAGCAAGTTTATTGCTTAAAAAATGCTGTGAAAGGGAAGCAGTTGGACACAATGTGATGCTGTTATTATTATGTGATGAACAGTAATTGAAGAGAAAAAGAGGTTGTCTGTGGGAGAGAAGCAGCAGGGGTTATTGTGATGGATGGAATGATTTAACACACATCTATAATTCAACAGCAGCAGAATGAAGAGAGTGAATGTGAGGATTTGCATTCTGGTCTTTGAGCTGATTCTGTCCTATTGTGCATATTGCAGTATTTTCAGGCAATTAGGATGTTTTGTGGTTCAAATTTGGAGTTTTCATGACATTTAAAAACTAAACAAGACAACACACTCTTAATTTTTTAATATTTTCATCCACATTTGTCACAATATCATTGCAGATCCTTGGTGGTGCGAATATGAAGAAGCACTACACTGATCAATAGCGAAAGTCAAATAAACACAGGCACTTCCCTTTAAGCTTTTCACTGTGAAAGGTGCAATGCAATGGGTGCAATGCAATGCAATGGTAACACGACAAGATGCTAAACACAGTTTTACATTCATATGTTCATAGTGTGTGAGCTGCACGTCAGATCTTCAAAACTTCATGTGGTGTTTAATATACTAAGCTTCAAATGACACATTTTTTGGATTTCTCAATCTGTGAGAACAAAAAAATACAGTGCAAAGTCGGTTTGACCAGATGCCAAAAGACAAACCTTTAAGACATGTTATGATAAAGATAAGATGTTGTACACCTTTAAGTGCTGCCAGACTGAAATAACAGTGTACAACAAATGAAGCAACCCTTAGAGACCAGTAATAAAACAAGAAAGGAAAAGGCTTGGGGACAGAAGGGAAAGCTCTACTTTACACAAATAATGAAACAAGACCAAGACAGTTGCTGTGAAAATGAGCCGCATCCATCTTATTAAAAAAACATTCTCTACATCTGAAGGGACCACTGTGCGGTAATGCTGTGGGAAATAGGGTATGAAATAACACGAGGAACACGAGACGCAAACAGGCCTTTAAAAGCCATCGGCTGCAGCTTTATCTGAACTAACACAATCACACGCACAAACAAATCCCTTCCCTGCAGAAGTGAACACTCGGTGAGAGTGTAGCTCTATGGTAAATACATTCTATACATAGACATGGACCACGCCACAGTTGTCACATCTTTCGAGCTGTTTTGGCCTCTTTTACTAGCTCCTTAAAAAGAAAGGTATCCATTTTTTGGCCCCACTCACTGCCGGGGATGGGAGCTCTTAATGCAGGGGTCCACAGGATCCTTCACGGCCCCGCCAAACACGTCCACATCTCTGTCAGTCCAGGGCACCACATTCCCCAGACGTGGTGATTCTGCACAAGATGCCAGAGCAGCTACCTCAGTTGGTGACAACACTCGGTCCCACAGGTTAAACAACGAAAGTTCCCCAACAAGAGCCTGGGATGCGTCAAACCGCCCACCGAGGGTATCCTGAAGTAGAATCAAGAAAAGCCAAATGATTATACATGGATAAGCACAATGTTCATTTTGTTATAATATGCAAAAATGGTAGCACTAAAATTTGTCAGTAGCGTAGTACCTTTGAAAGTAAACTTTGGAACGTATCAACCCCTAAAGTACACATAAACCTTAACAGGAAAATAAATGTAACTTAAAATGTAAACTGGTGTTAAATTCTAAAAAGGACAACCTAAAAACACATATTAGTGCCTTAGAGTACTGTATGGATCCCTAAACCCCTGTTTCCAATCAGCGGTACAGTACAGCATAGTACAGTACAATAGTTTGCGATTCTACTGCCGACACCAGTGCTTAATTTGGGAATTGCGAGGTCCCGGAACAGATCGGGGTAACGGATCCAGCATGTTACCCGAGGATGGAGAAGTGTTGCGCATGAAAGTGGAGAGTAGGGGGGTGGTGTTGGCGGTGTATGGCGGAGGGGTGTCGCGGACGAAAGTGAAGAGGGTTGGGGAGTCGCGGACGAAAGTGAAGAGTGTTGCGGAGTCGCGGACGAAAGTAAAGAGTGTTGGGGAGTCGCGGACGAAAGTAAAGAGTGTTGGGGAGTTGCGGACGAAAGTGAAGAGGGTTGGGGAGTCGCGGACGAAAGTGAAGAGTGTTGGGGAGTCGCGGACGAAAGTGAAGAGGGTTGAGGAGTCGCGGACGAAAGTGAAGAGGGTTGGGGAGTCGCGGACGAAAGTGAAGAGTGTTGGGGAGTCGCGGACAAAAGTGAAGAGGGTTGGGGAGTCGCGGACGAAAGTAAAGAGGGTTGGGGAGTCGCGGACGAAAGTAAAGAGGGTTGGGGAGTCGCGGAAGAAAGTAAAAAAAGTGATAAGCGGATGGGGAGGAGGGCGGTTGAGGTGGGGGATCGGTAAAATGAGATGATCAGATTTCAGAGGTGCTGTATCCGCCGTGTTCTGGCACAAATTAAGCCCTGGCCAACACCCTTACTTGGTAAGTGAGGTGTATGCCAGAAGGTTTCAATAAACATATATATTGTTCACATATCACATCTTTTGCACCCTCAAAAGTGGCGTGCCTTGCACTTGCGAACAAGCTATAAATAACTATGGAGAACATAAAACAGATCCTGTTCTTGCTTCTGTATCAAACCATACCATATTATTCAGTGGAAATGTGGACTTTTTTGGATATATGATGTGCCTAGTGTACTACTCCAATGGCAAGCTGTTGTACTCCCAAAGTTATCAAATTAAATGTTTTGCTCTGAGCATAAATGTGTAGCTTGAGACTGTATTCCAGATGTGTTTCAAACCTGAAAATCTGTGTACCTGTGTAAGAATGAAGATGTACCTTTGATAGTTTATTCCAGTGGTAAGAGGGCAAATGTCCTGCAGTTTATTTTCAACCTAAATTAAACATCTGAATCAACTATTTAAGGTCTGTAGACTAGGCTTGCCACGATAGACGGTGTTGGCGGTGTTACCGGTTTTAAGACGCAACACCGGTGACATCACTTTTCCACCGTGACACCGTGGCCACATTTTTTTAAAGTATTCGTTTTTTTTATTCAATATTTATTTAAACTAAATGGAAAATATAATTCTAAATAATTTACTTAAGATGATGCACTATAGTTAAAATCTGAACATAGCTACAATGCTTCATATTTCATTTAATATGCGAGGAGAACAAGAGGAGTCAAATTTACAGAAAGAGAATGGCGGACGATTTAGTGTCAAAACGCAATACAAAAGCGCCTCATTTTAAAAAATCACGCGACCATCATCTCACAATGTTTAATAATAAATAATGTTTTTTTTATTTAAATAAAAGTGATTTAGCAATGCCGCGCCACTGACAAAGCCAACTGCAGAGAAACAAAGCAACCATCGCGGCAACCGCAGTGATCACCTTTTTCCGAAGTGCAGCTGTTCTTTTTTGCACTTGATTAATATGAGTTTAAAGGGCCACGAAACCCCCTGTCTCAGCAGGGTGTTGTCACACCTCTGTTTTGAAAAAAGTCTGGAAAGTTGGGTGTGTCCAGCTCTGGGAGTGTGGGAGTGTCGGGGGAGGGAAAGAGGGTAGAATTTGCATAGAAGGGAGTTTCCATTTGGGCACGCGCTAAGTTTCACAGGCAAAACAAACACACAGTGGCTGATTTGATACCGCATGGCGAATGAGAGAAAAAAAATCCTCCGCATTTCTCTGTAACTTATGTACTGGGTAGGTAGGTAGCGTCAGAAAGCCGTGTGTATATAGACTATCCTGTCACAAAATGCAGCGAATATCCTGCACGACGAGAATAGTTTGTGTTTACATGTTTACACTCGGAGAGCAGCATTTAAACAAAGGGCACTCCACTGCAAACAGTTACCAAATCTGTAGACAGACAATCAAACTGGAGCTGTGTCTTTTTATTAAAAGGAGACGAGCGGCAAATCCGGATTTCCCCATTTCCAGATGATAAAAAGCTCTCGGGTAAAAATGTTCCTTACAAACGGTTTCTGTCGCGTGCACTGTAATCCACACGTGATTCCAGCTGCTCTCTCATAGAGGGAAAATGAAAACAAAATCTTCGTTGCAACAACGACGACCCGGTCTCCAAATTCTTGTTCTTTCACTTGTTTTGGCAACACAACGTGGCGTCTCTCTGCCGTCTGAACGCTGTAAACTGGTAAACAGTCTCCGGAGCTATCATGCATATTAATGAAGTTTCACGTCATACACAATAGAGCGCGCTGATTGGTTTGAAGCACGTCTTTGTCATGAATTAATGCCGCACACTCAGAGACGTCACTATGTCCTCGAAAAGACAGACAGCCATTCTCCACTCTGGATTTACACCTAAGTATCTCATGGCCGTGACGCAGCTTCAAAAATTCGTTTCAAACCGGAAGAACGAATTTGCTCAAAATAACGCAAAAACAACCAATTTTCATTTTTTAGTGCAATATATGTGTCCTAATAGTGTTTATAGCAGCGTGGGACACATATATGACTGTCAACAGCTCAAAAAATGTGTTTTGGTGTTTCGTGACCCTTTAATGTTAAAAAAATCAATAATGAAAAGGCCGACAAGAGTGTATCCTGTGTGTGTGTGTGTGCGTCTTTAATCACTAAAGCCACTCTCTTCCAAAACCGAAAGTTGCTTTGTTTGTCTGGCAATATTTCGGCTTTTAATCGAATGAAAAGTTAATTTAGATGAGCCAATATTTAAAAAATGCAGGAAACTGTGACCTGCGGCCACACATTGAATCTGAGGGCTGATCTAATCTCTCACTCTCGCTGTCATCCAGACATTGATACGGAGACGCCACACAAGTCAAGTCGCAAAACGGAGGCTGGTACAGCTGACAGTTGGAATAGCTAAAGCCTTTACGAAATCTGTCAAAATACAGCACTGAAAAGTGCTTTGAGCCAAAAAGTCTGTCTGTAGGATATCTGTAAAAACGCAATCAGAGCCAATGAGATGTAGAATTTGTGCAGCCTAATAATTAGATTAATTCTAATAAAATGAAAACCGGGCAACGCAGTGGCGCAGTAGGTAGTGCTGTTGCCTCACAACAAGAACGTCGCTGGGTCGCAGGTTCGAACCTCGGCTGGGCTGGGTCAGTTGGCGTTTCTGTGTGGAGTTTGCATGTTCTCCCTGCGTTCGCGTGGGTTTCCTTCGGGTGCTCCGGTTTCCCCCACAGTCCAAAGACATGCAGTACAGGTGAATTGGGTAGGCTAAATTGTCCGTAGTGTATGAGTGTGAATGTGTGTGTGTGGAAATTCCCAGAGATGGGTTGCGGCTGGAAGGGCATCCGCTGCGTAAAATCGTGCTGGATAAGTTGGTGGTTCATTCCACTGTGGCGACCCCGCAAGGGACAAAGCCGACAAGAAAATGAATGAATGAATGAAAATGAAAACCAAAATCAACAATTCATTGCATATTTCGTTTGATAAAAAATATACAGAAACGAAAAAAATCAAAGGGTGGCTAGTTTGTATTAATGCGTTTTAATATTAATGAAAATATGCTTAGCCTATTTAAGCTTAACGGTTATATGCGCTGCCAATAGGCAAGCCATTCAAAAAATATTATTTAACTGTGTACTGAGTTATAATGTATATTTTACAATAAAAACTAAATGGAGCATGTCTCGCTGTCATTTAAAACACGCAATTCATAACACACCAGAGCTGTAGGCTTATAGTCTATCTATGCAGTGTGTAAACTTACAGGGAGGTGTTGGTCAATAGTCACTGCGCACCACGTTATTGAACTCCAATATCTCTCAGGGAGATTATGTTACCCGATAGCCAATATTGACTTGAGAGATTTTAAAAAATAAAAGGGATTTTAAAAAAGGAACAACACGCAAATCGGCCACAAATAAAACTAGTCCCGTGGAGCACTTGTCATCTTGCCAGTGCTCTCTGATTTTTACAGAAGCTGTAAACTGACACGCGCTCGGTGACCGCACAGTGATGTTCAGCTCTGATGAGGCACTTTTATTTAGCCTGTAGTCTTTAGATTTTTTACATAATGTTCCATTACTTAAAATTTCTTTCATTTTTTTATTTATAGTTTATATATAAATTGAGTGCTAGCTTGTTTAGCTGTGATCATTATGCAAGGATCATATTTCATATTCGGTTTATTCTTTAGTAACCTATAGATTCGTTAATAATGTATTTTATAAACGGATTGCTGAAGGACTAAGCTAATAATATATAATACATTAGGCTAATTAATACATTAAGACATTGAACTGCAGGTAGAACCACAAAAGACAACTAAAGTAGGTTCCCCCTGTTGGCAAAGGTAACCGAAAAATCTTTGCGTGTGGGGAACACGATGGGGAACATAGTGAGCCCCACAAGATCCCATCAGAGATGGTCAACATGTTGGGTTTCCTGGCAAAGACAATGTAGGCTGCACTGTTAATAAAAATATTGCAGTGTTTTTGTTTATTTATTTATTTTTTTAAAGACTGCCGACCTGTCATTTTTGTAGCCTAATGTCATTTGAAAGGTTTTCTTTTATATTTGTTTCTTGTTCATTCGTTTAATCTTATTTAAACTTTGTGCTATTTAATTACTTATCTTTCTATTTTATTTTCTTATTCGTTTTCAAAACATTCTAACATAAGTAATAAACGTTCTTTGGTTGTTATTTGTTTGGTTCCAATTTCCACCGTTTTTTTCAGCCTGTAGCATTGTTGTTGTTGTTTTTTTTTTGTTATGTTAATAAAAGTTCTGTGTTTAATAATTTTTTGTAGTTTGACGCCGAATTGCCAATTTCCGAAAAACTAAAAGTGAAAGTATAATACGCACGCATTTATAAGATATTTAAAAGCAGAAAAAAAAGGAAACCCTGACCCCCACGGTGATACCGGTATTACCGGTGTTGTCACATGTCGATTAACTGGTGGGGAAATTTCCTCATCGTCACAACCCTACTGTAGACTGACTAGAAACTCTCAGGAAAGTGTGTTGGAGCAAACTCTGCAAGACAGTGACCTTCCAGGAACAAAATTGTTCATACCTGGTGATCTTTAGGATTCAGTGTCTTTCTCGTAACATTTGTATCCCTAAGATACAACTAAGAACTTTTTAAGGGTAAATAAGGTGCAAAGATGTCCCTTTAAGGGTATTGTTATAATGACAAGCTGTTGTGCCTCTACACATTCTGAGAGTGAAGGTGTACCATTGATGGCGAGCAACTGTCTGTCTAGAGTTTAGCTTCATCTTAGTGTTGTCAAATTTTCTGACTTGAGCACCAGTCTGTACATCCTTTTCCTGCTAACATTTGAGCACTTTTGTTTAGGTTCTTAAACACATGTTTCTGTTCATGTGCTTATTAGACTGTGATTGGCTCTAATGATTGTCACTTCAAAGAGCTTGAACAGAGACAGGGACACTGGAGAGTACGAAAGCAAAGTCTATCAGGGGATCTGTATATGATGATCTGCTGATAGATTGGTACTTTTGGCACCTCTATTGATCCTTCATTAAACGCACTTAAACCTGCTAATGAAGATCCTCGGACTTACCAAAAGCTATCAGGCATGCACCCCTGGTGCATGTACAGTGTATTCAAACTTTTAGGTTTCTGCATCTTACACACCTGTTCCTGTCCCAACACCAAGACACCCCCAGATTTGATTGGGTGCCATGCAGACAAACCGTCACCCCGTCCTCTCATCTTTCCACCTTGATATGCTTTCCAAACTCCATCCCGTAGAGTCCAGCTCACACATATGTGCTGCCAGATGCCTTTTGGCAAAGACAGAGGCAACTGTGCTACCTGAAAAGGAACGGAATTGTTAAATCCATCAACTGTTTTCTGCAAGGTACCTGCAGAATGAAGGTGTAGTGGGTCTTACCTTATCATTAATGAGTAGTTCTGCAGGATTATGAATGCCCTGCAACAGCACGAGTTGGTTGGGTTGTTCTGGTACAGCATAAGAGAATGGTGTACCAATTCCACTCTCGGCAGGCTTAAGCCACAGACATGCTGTAAAGGCATACATCTCTGGAATATTCCGCCTGACAAGCCCGTACATGTAGTTAGTCCTCACAGGGAAAGAAAGTTTATACCCTTGTGGATAACTGTAATCTGTAAGACCTAGAAAGCAAACAGTAAGAGAGAGTTGAAAACTAAGAGACTTATTTTTCATACCCTTTTAAATTTCTTGAGTTTAACACAGCCTTTCTCTTTACTTTGTTCCAGCTCTGCAATACGCTCCTGCAGGGTGTTGATTCCCTGGTCAATATGCTGGTGGTGGTTCTGGGTCTCTTTGCGGAGGTTCTTCCTCTCCTTCTCCAGCAGCCGAATCTTCTTTTCCAGCTCTCCCTCCAGATCCTCCACAGGCCTGCCTGGCTCGCCCACCACTATGCTCCCCAGTGTGCTCACAGTATGTTCAGTGTGGTTTATCGCTGCAGGGCCTATTTCCATCTGAGAGAGAATTATGCAATAAGTCATTACAACTAAACCCAATGCATCCTGTTGAATATATTCATTTGCATTTTAGGACCTCAAAAGAATGATTCGTTCTTGAATCAGATATAACTGCCAAGGCTAGTTGTAAATACATGCCTCACATTTTTGCAAAACGTAAAACAGTTACTCCAGGTACGTTTTGTCGCACATTACAGATGACAGATCCAGATGACAGAGAGCACTGTCTACATTTTTATAAAATGAAACATTACTTAGGGTATGATTTGGATGTCCATTTCAGATATGTGAATTTTACAAATCCATGACAAGACAAGACTTTTTACACAGATCACCTAAACCAGAGAACCCTTCACTAAAACCAACCAATAGTGTTTTCAAAAGCAAATGTAAGAGAAAAGTGCACTCTAACTATGTAGTCTTACATTGCGGTTACCTCTTTTGTGGAACTGGACTTGAACCTGAGCACTCTACATCACAAGTACAATGCCATACAAAGTGAGCTACTGGGCAAAATGAACATGCCAGAAAAGTTGTCCATATTGGGATAGCATCATTAGTGTGAAAAGGAACAAATGCTGTGGGTGTCATATTACCTCATAGCAATAATTTGACCTAGAAACTGCAGTCAAATGTATGTTAAAGTATGCTTTTGCGGTTCACCAAAAAATGTAGGCTGAAGCATGTATTTTCAATGAGCCTGTGTATATAACTTGCCATTAATTCACATTCACATTCACAAAGACTAGAAAGTTAGAAAAGCTAGAGTGGATATGAGTATTTTCAGTAAATAATGAATAGTTTGTTCTGTTCCACGAACAACTGTTAAGGATAATTCACACTGTACTGACAGACATCAAGACACACTTTGATCAGTGTGTCATTTTTGTTGGTGTCTGTTGGTCAGAGCTTGTTTATGCTGACTAAATGTGCTAAATCTGCTCATGTTGAGTCGTGGGATGTATGAGAAACTCCATCTGGTTATTGTCCACATTTGCCAGCATTTACCTTAAAAAATACCTTTGTAAAATGATTTTATAATGGTTTTACTATATTTTGTAAAAGCTTAAACTCTCCCTCTAATTTAATAGAAAAAAGCAACAACTAGCCTACATTGTTCAAAAATAATGGTCTCCTATTACAATACAGATTCATAATACAGATCGTTTTAATACAGCTTTAGATATAATGCATGCTTTAATGATATTAGAAAATTCTCCCAATGAAAAGGAAAGATAATCTCTTTAAATGATAATAGCCTGTTTCATTTATTTTAGTTTTACAGTTCACTAATATGTCAAATAAGCATTGTTTTTCTTCTTCAACATTTATTTAGAGGGCAACACAGTGGCTTAGTGTTTAGCACTGTTGCCTTACAGCAAGAAGGAACGCTGGTTCGAGCCTCGACTGGGTCAGTTGGCGTTTCTGTGTGGAGTTTGCATGTTTTTCCTGTGTTGGCGTGGGTTTCCTCCGGGTGCTCTGGTTTCTCCCACAGTCGAAAGACATGCGCTATAGCTGAATCGGATAAACTAAATTTGGCCGTAGTGTATGAGCGAGTACTGATGTTTCCCAGTACTGGGTTGCAGCTGGAAGGGCATCCACTGTCTAAAAAATATGCTGGATAAGTTGGCAGTTCATTCCGCTGTGGCAACTCCAGATAAATAAAGGGAGTAAACCAAAGGAAAATCAATAAAAAATGAATCTTTGTTTAACAAAAACTAATATTTTACTGACTACTGACTTTCATAGTATTTGTTTTTCCCACTATGGAAGTAAATGGTCACAGGTTTCCAGCTTTCTTTAAAATATCTTCTTTTGTGCTAAACAAGAAATAAACTCAAACAGAGTTGTAATAAGTGAAGGAATAGTAAATAATGACAGTATTTTCTTTTTTGGGTGAACTATCTCTTTAAAGCTTACTCTATTTAAATTGTTCTCAAGTTTGTCAACTTTACATTTTTAAAATGTCTATATTTAATTAAAATTGACCAGTTCTTTTCAATAAATAGTTTCAGATAATAATAATAATAATAATAATAATAACTCTGAATCCTTTGTAATAAACTAAATCTGCAGTTCAGGTGACTGAGGATGTTGTTCCAGATGGCTGCAAAGTGCAACCCTGAACTATTCTGTCTTCCCTCATGATTTATGCATGTGCCTTTCTACACCAGAGATGGACAAGATGGAGGGCAAAGGAGAGTAAGACAGAGAAACAGTGTAGCAAGAGAAATGATGAACAGGAACAAGTGAGATCAACCTAAAGTCCATGCTGATACATGCGGTGCCTACACATTTTTTTCATGCTTTTTTCAATTTGTGATGTTATGTTTGGCATACATGAAGAACATAAAGAAAGGCAAATATAGGTTTTTTAGGCCTAATACATATGTACCAGATTACGAAATGATGTATGTGGATATGATGTATGAGGATATAATATCTAGCCTACTTTTTCATCTGAACATATTAGGGACTTCAGAAAAGTCTAATGCGGTATTTTAATGTGTCGCTATAGTCAAAATTGCCCTACACTGCAGAAACCAAACTCAAAAACGAAAACAAAACCTCTCGTGGCACCACATTCCAAAGCGATTTAAACCTGTAGATCTAGTGTTTTAGTTTCTCATACTCACTTCCAACTTCTCTATGCGGTCTTTGAGCTGAAGTATCGCCCTCTCCAGCTCCTCGACAGCCCGCGCCGTCTGCAGCTGCACTGCAACGGAGCCGCTCACATCATCCCCGGCCATGTGGCGACGGCCGCCCGCCCACACTCCCATACTGCGCTCGTTCAGGCTCCGCTCCTCCAGCCCGTTCTCACACTCCGACAGCTTTCCGGTGAGCTCGGTGATGGTCCTCTGGTCCATGAGGATCTGGTCGTTTTGTTGCATGACGATCTGTCGGAGCTCCTCGGCGGTGGTGCGGAGGCTCCAGTCCTCCTCCTCGGCGAACGGATCGTCGGCTTGTTCCCTCAAACCCCTTGATTTGCAGTCGCTCAGTGGGACGGGGGTGCAGATGAGTCGATTGAGGGTGAATTGTTTCGGACTCGGCCTGGTCACGTCCCCGGTGCTCAGCTCATTGATCGACGGCATCTCGAGGCCGATGTCCAAACCTCCTCCTTCGTAAGATTCAGCACCATGGAGAGCGCCGAGCGGCCCGGCGTGCGCTACGGATCCCGGCAGCGGCTCCAGGAGCGACAGCGAGCGGTTGTCGGAGAGCCCTTGGGGCGCGGCGGCTGATGAGCGCCGGTACACGCTGGCGATGATGCAGATGACCGCACCGAGAAAAGCCAAAAGGCCAGCGGAAACTAAAACCACGACGAACTTCATCACGGCGATTGAGATATGAAATATAGCTAACCGTTAAATCTAGTTCTACAAACGTTTGACGTTTTATAAAAAAGAAATTAAGGAGAAATCCCGCGGTTCGGCAACAGGAGCAGGTCTGGATGAAGTGAAGGTCGATGCATCGGCTGTTTTTCCTCCACTCGCAGCAGATGATGCTGGTCCTCCTCCTCTCGTGTTGCTAAGCGCCCCTCCGGCAGGTTACTATGACTACTGCGCGCGAAAGAAGGCGGTGAGAGACTGATAAAAATGCGTGATGTGTCACATTGATGTAAACACCTTTTGGTCTGTTCATTATCTACGAATACTCTGTACCTGCGAAGAGACTGCGCTACTGAACAGAACAATAGATATTAGAATAATTGTTTCCTGAACCATTAGCAATTATGCATTTCATTATGTTTAAATCATTTCTACTTTATGAATTAAAGGGACAGTTCACCTAAAAACGAAAATTCTTTCATCATTTACTCGACCTTCACTTTTTCCAAAGCGGTCTGAGCTTCTGTCTGCTGTTGAATACAAAAGAAGATGTGAAGAAAGCTGTAACAACTGACTTCCATATTGTTTTTCCTTCTATGGAAGTCAATGGTTACATGTTTTCAGCTTTCTTCAAAACATCTTCCTTTATAAACTCATAAAGGTTTATAACTACTTGAGGATGAGTCTTCAGTTTTGCATGAACTATTCCTTTGCCACATGCCATCAGATCAGGATTAACAGAAATGGAAATGAGAGTTTCGACCAATAAGCTTGGCCAATATCATCATCCCTGAGTAAAATAAACTTTACCTAAACAAGGGCTCCAAACATTTATTTGTAATCCCAGATCAGGACTGCCAGCCTGGTGAAAGGAGTGGTTCTTTTTTCTCAAAACGTGGACCTTTTTGCAGTTATTCACCTCATTAGCTATTTAATTATGAGATTTAAATACTGCATAAAAACATTTGCTAAATATTTAGAATAAATAAATATGAAAAAAAATCCTTATTTTTTTATATTATTCATTTTCTTTTCAGCTTAGTCTCTTTATTAAACTGGGGTTGCCACAGCGGAATGAACCACCAACTTATCCATCACATGTTTTACGCAGCAGATGCCCTTCCAGCCGCAATCCATCACTGGTAAACGTCCATACAGTCATTCACACATACACTATGGCCAATTTAGCTTACCCAGTTCACCTATAGTGCATGTCTTTGTACTTGCACCCAGAGGAGACCCATGCCAACATGGGGAGAGCATGCAAAATCCACACAGAAATGCCAACTGACCCAGCCAAGGCTCGAACCACCAGCTTTCTTGCTGTTAGGCAACAGCGCTACCCACAGCACCACCACACATCATATATCATTAGAAAAACTGTAGCCCGTTGTCAATTATTGGGCAAAAAAAAAAAAACGGCCAGCACACTCAACTTTCCTCAGTAAAAATTTGGCCATCTGAATAATAAAAAAATAAATAAACCATATTGTAGAGCTTCTTGATTTTTCTAATCTTTTTTGTAAAAAAAAAAAAAAAAAAAAAAAAAAAACATTTGAAAGTTGATGGATAACAAAAATAGCATAATTAGTATACAAATTAACTTTAATACGAGCGCTTTTTATAGTGGTTTTGTTTTCTTTCATGAATAAGGCCCAAGATTCAAAATAAAAAAAGTTACTTGTAGTGAAAGATGACTTCACTTACATTAGGTTCGGTTTTATTTTATTTTTTTTAATGCTAGTTTTGTTTGTTTTTTTTTGCACAACTGGACATATAAAAAGCCTTCTTTGATGTCTTCACAATTTATGATGGCACAGCAGTCAAAATAAGACAAATGAGCTCATGTGGGACAAATTCTGGACCTTTTATCAGCAGGGGGGGGGGGTCTTTCGAACCACCCGAACACCCTCTGACTGCAGGTCTGCAGATGCAACCTCGGTTTGCAAATACAGGACAGCTGCTTTAGATTTGTGATTGAACACGGATTTGATTTCATAATTGAATTTGACTGCATGAGGCGATTTTGATTTACATGTTAATAAATAATAGTTCAATTTGTCTTGTTAAAATATGATAACAAAATCCCATCATTGTTCACTGTAATATGATCACGCTGGTAGACAAGGAAGAAAGAGATGGTTATCTTTTCACAAGGTTTATTCAAAGTAATCAATATAGGAATATCACACAGGCTGTATGAAAGGCAGATGTCATGTGCCGGTGATCTCGCTCACAGCACTCCAGGAATAGAGCTGGTGTTAGAACTTGTCAGTACTGTTCGCTGTAGCACAGCGGGGAATCACAGGCACACAGTTCAGGGGAATGGAAGATCATAGAGGAACACCACACAAGTCTTCGCCTTGTAAACACGGTGAGAGTTAGGCATGGGTTAACATTCAAAACCTCCGTCGATGGTAACAGGCATAAAGTGCATGAGGGTGAATACAGATCTTCATATAAAGTCAGATAGTAAAGACGCTTCCCTTTATCAGTGCGATGGGTATGAAGACTCGGATGGGACATCCATGGAAGAAGAGAAGAGAAAAGAAGACAAAGGCGCTTGGGTGAAGACAACCACTCAACTTCAATGCCGGCCGTTGAATGAACGGAGGAGGTAAGATTATATAGTGTCCTAGCTGATTATGAACAGGTGCGGATGGTTAGTATTCAGGGGAAGGTTCTCGTGATTGGATGGGACTGGTATGAGGTGGTGAAACTGGATTGGGGGAGTAGGAACTAGCCGGGGATGTTACAAATATACATTTAAGTAACACATTATTCTTACTTAATAATTATTAATATTTATATACTTATTAATATTTATTAATATTTATATACTTATATACTTTATTAATATTTATATACTTATTTTTGAGATACTAGTATCTTTTCCATTAAATAGTACTTATTCATTAGATACTTGTATTTAATTGGTACTAGTACTTGTTCATTAAATTCTTGTATTTAATTGGTACTAGTACTTATTCATTAGATACTTGTAATCAATTGGTACCTTTACTTATTCATTAGATTCTTGTATTTAATTGGTACTAGTACTTATTCATTAGATCCTTGTATTTAATTGGTACTAGTACTTGTTCATTAAATTCTTGTATTTAATTGGTACTAGTACTTATTCATTAGATACTTGTAATCAATTGGTACCTTTTCTTATTCATTAGATTCTTGTATTTAATTGGTACTAGTACTTATTCATTAGATCCTTGTATTTAATTGGTACTAGTACTAATTTTTTAGATAATTGTATTTAATTGGTACTAGTACTTACTCATTAGATCCTTGTATTTAATTGGTACTAGTACTAATTCGTTAGATAATTGTATTTAATTGGTACTAGTACTTGTTCATTAGATCCTTGTATTTAATTGGTACTAGTACTTGTTCATTAGATCCTTGTATTTAATTGGTACTAGTACTAATTCATTAGATACTTGTATTTAATTGGTACTAGTACTTATTCATTAGATCCTTGTATTTAATTGGTACTAGTACTAATTCATTAGATACTTGTATTTAATTGGTACTAGTACTTATTCATAAGATCCTTGTATTTAATTGGTACTAGTACTAATTCATTAGATACTTGTATTTAATTGGTACTAGTACTTATTCATTAGATACTTGTATTTAATTGGTACTAGTACTAATTCATTAGATACGTGTATTTAATTGGTACTATTTATTCATTAGATACTTGTATTTAATTGGTACTAGTACTTATTCATTAGATACTTGTATTTAATTGGTACTAGTACTTATTTATTAGATACTTGTATTTAATTGGTACTACTTATTCATTAGATACTTGTATTTAATTGGTACTAATACTTGGTATATACTTGTATTTAATTGGTACTAGTACTAATTCATTAGATACATGTATTTAATTGGTACAACTTATTCATTAGATACTTGTATTTAATTGGTACTAGTACTTATTCATTAAATACTTGTATTTAATTGGTACTAGTACTTATTCATTAGATATTAGTACTTATTTTAATAGTGACTAGTTACTATTCTGTTGTTATTAGTACCAATTAATATTTTTTCCATTGATTTCCATGGGATCTGTAATTGACATATCAACTATTCAGTTTTGACCAGTATGTATTCCAGCTGGGACTAGTACATGTTTTCATGTACTAGTAGTTAATCATTAGGTACTAGTACTTATTAATTAGATACTAGTTCCTCAATAATAGATACTAGTACTTATGTATTAGATACTAGTCCTTATTCATTACGTACTAGTATTTACTCATTGGTTAGTAGTATCTATTTAATAGGTACTAGTGTTTATCAGGGTTTCTGCAGATATCATAAAGTCAAATTTAAGACTTTTAAAGACCTTTTTAAGACCATTAAGTATTACATTTAAGACCAATATCACAATATCAAAAACAAGCGAGAGAAAATGCAAAATCACAAAATTAGAGGTAAAAAAAAAATACACATTTAAATTGAACTGTACTAAAGACAGGTTAGATGGACCACTGAACTACAAAAAAAACATCCTAAGGCTGATTTGTAATTTCACTGGCGGCGCATCGCGCACCTCCGCTGACTATTCGCGCACCTCACGAAACGGACAAGGCTTTTATACTTGACGCGTTCGCAGTTGTGATATTCTTTAAAACGACAGGAGCTGGTTAAAAGAAACCCACCGTAAAGTCAGACGGATAAACAGAGATGTAGTACGTTTTTCGGAACTACGTCATATCCTTAATATCGTTCAAGATTTTAAAACTAATTATTATTTATTATTTTTATAATTTATCATAATGATTATAAAGATTTTTACTTTTCAACTATTGAAAAAATTTTAAATCAAACTTTGATGCATTACTTCCTTTTGTTCATATCTCGGACAGTTCTGCATATTAAAGGTAAATATCAATGACAAGAAAAAAATGGGTTGCTCTACAATTATATTTTTTGTTATGGAAAGAATAAAAGCAAAAAAAAACTTACTAAAAATACTGACGTTTTTTTATTTTGCCCACTCAACAACTCAGACATTACTGTCTGGCTAGTTTCTGTCCTATAAAGGCTAAAAAGGCAATAATGGTCCAACATTCCTGACCATTATCACCAATAAAAAAAACTGATAGGTTCATATGTTCTTTTCCAGTTATCAAAGACATAATTTGTCACTTAATTTTAGTTTGTAGCTATTAACCACCTCTGTCTCCACTTTTGCCATGGCATCTTTTTTTGTTTTAACAAACTTATGCCTCAGGTTTTTTCAAACTTTTCCAAAAACTTTCCTCCTTTTCCACAGCTGTTGCAATTTCTAGCCAAGAATTATTGGTCATCTGCTAATCTCTATGATGATTACGCATGGACAGATCGTTAAGATGTCTGTACCCGTTTCAGACAAAATCTCTTCAAAGTGTTTCATATTCAACTCAAATCAAACGCAGCACCGCGCGAACTGTTTCACCTGAAATTTGTTCATGATGCTAGCCGAAATCATGTCGCGCGCACCGAAAGCGAACCTCCGCAAACACAGCGATGACGTCACATTCGCCGCGCGCACTGGGCCCAATAACAGAAAGCTGATTGGCTTTCTGCTACATTAGGACTAGTGAAGTAAAGGACTACAACGCCACGAAAACCAAGCAACAACAAAAATAATTTAAATGAGCATTAGATGTAGCGTTACATGGACATCAGAAAAATAAGACCTGTGCAAAAATATTTAAGACCTAGAACAGCGAATTTAAGACTTTTTAAGGCCTTAAATTTCGATTTTTAAATTTTAGACTTTTTAAGACCCCGTGGAAACCCTGATTTATTTATTAGATACTAGTATCTATTTAATAGATATAGTGCATACTAATTATATAAGAGTACTTATTAAATATATACTAGTACTTATGAAACAGATACAGCTACTTATTTAAAAGATAATAGTACACATATATTAAACACTAGTACTTGTTTTAAATGTTACTAGTAAAAATATATTTCACTAGTAAAATGTTTAATTGAACACTACTCTTCCATTTGGTCCAGTCATAACACAAGACGAGTAAAAAAGCAGAACTGACTAGTAAAATAAGAATAGTTACTAATAGTTATAATGGATACTAGTGTCTAATGAATAACTACTAGTATCTAATGATTAAGTACTTGTATCTAATTAATAAGTACTAGTATCTATTGATTAACTACTAGTACATAAAAACATGTACTAATCCCAGCTGTATGTACCCGTCAAAACTGAATATTTGATATCTCAATGACAGATCCCATAGAAATCAATGGATGAATAAGTATCTGAATGAATAAGTACTCGTATCTAATACATAAGTACAAGTATCTTTTTAATAGGTACTAGTATCTAACAAAAAGAACTAGTGTCTAATGAGTAAGCACTCGTATATTTTTAAAAAGCACTAGTATGTAAAGAATAGGCACTGGTATTCTAATGAACACGCACGAGTGTCTAATGAATAAGCACTAGTATCTAATAAGTACTAGTACTTAATGAAAAAAATACTAGTTAGGGCTGGGCGATACGGCAAGAAAAAAAAAATCTAGATTTTTTCATAAGGTTTGACCGATTCACGATTTCGATTTTTTTTTTTAAAATTTTTAATTTTTTTTTTTTTTACTGTGTAACTACCTTACCAGCTTACCTTGTTCATTTAAATTTAAATAAATGCCGAAACTAGTTTTTTTCATGCTCACTTGTAAAAAAAAAAAAAAAAAGCAACCGTGAGACTAAACGCGGTTATGGCACTCTCTCATATAGGGATGCTAAATATAGCTACAATAGAAGTCACATCACCCGTATTTATGTAGAGGTCATATGTTGTGCAGCTTTGGGCAAATTTTATTTGGAGAGAAAATTACCAAAATGTAACGTGAAGATTGAAAAGGATTGAAGGGGAAATAAATATTTCAAATCTCTGTACATAACAGAAAAATAAACAATGATAATGCAACAATAGTTTATCTGTATTAGTGGCATGGCAGAATATATATTTAGACAGGCCTTGTCAAAGTGAGCGGGCACTTTCACTAATAAAAAATATAGCACTTAAATTATTTAATAACAATCAATAAAATAACAGCGGTTTTATATCAAAAGTTGGTAATGATATAAAATATACTACATTTTGATGGTAAAATATAACCATTTAAACGATTTCAGTATTCAAACATCAAATAACGAATGCATCAAGTTAAATATAAAAAAACGAATGAAACAACACATAGCAAATCAGGATATAAAGGACTATATTTAGCAAAATGCTGCTCTTTTTATCTTTGTAATTTTATAGTTTTATTTTTGTTATTTTAATTATTTTTTGTCTTCATAAATAACTAACGAGCTATAGACAAATATCTGCTTGACGTTTTAGAAAATATTTGTGAGTAGCTACACCACCCAGTATATATTAAAGATTACCGTATCGTTGCAATTATTTCCTCGTGTGTGTGTGTGGAGCGATGGGTGAGCGGGCCAAAGTGACTAAGGGCGTACTCACACTATGAACAGTTGCGTTGAACCGGGCCAAAGCACGCTTGTCCCCCCTCCGGTCTCCCCCTCCGGCCCGCACTCACATTACATTCGGGCCTGGGCACGTTTACGTCATCGATGGTGCGCTGTTCAGTTTAGGAAGAGAATCGCTCAAAAAAAAAAAAAAAAAAAAGGAAGAGAAGCGCTCTCGCTCAGCACAGTGGAGATTTCTTTAGTTATATCGTTTAAGTTGTTTGATATGCGGTGACACGCAGTGTAATATTTCGTCAAACAGATCAGCCACTTTTGACGCTCATAAACAGTTCTCGTGCTGCAGGAATTAGGAGGTTTGCTGAAGGCGCAGCTGACGTGCAGTAAGGGATTTGCGTCTTTAATAATCTACAACAGTAGAGACTAAAAGCAATCTAGAAAGTTAAGTTGGTTGCCCACACCTCCGCCTGTCGAGCCTCCTCTCCTCGCGCGCGCGAACACTAGCACGATGCACGTGGAAACATTAGCGAAGCTGGTTGGCTGACTGCGGTTGCCCTGGCAGCGGGGCTGTTGTTGCTCTAGCGGGAAAATGTCCCGGTGTTCCCAATGGCCAGTCCGCCCTGGCACGCTTACGCTAAACCAGCTGTGGTAGTTCATCAACAGAGTCGCGACGTCAACACACAGAATCAGCACAATTCAGCACGGTTGTCTAACAGTTTAGAACGGTTTGGCACGATAGTGGAAAGGCGGCTTTAATATTTGTATTAAAAAAAAAAAAAATTCGCGATTTCTCGATTTGATAAAAAATTAAATCGTCTTAAAACATAAATTCGAATTAATTGAAAAAAATCGCCCAGCCCTAATACTAGTATCTAAAATATAAGCACTAGGAACATGGAAATAGATACTACTTGCCATAAACAGATAAAAGTTTAAGCTGTATTTCACTTAGTTTTTGTCTTGAAAACTAAAGTATTATATATCATATATTTATACACAAACACACGGTTTACAGTAAAAAGACTTATAGACAAAATTGCCTTTTGTAATATGTATATTAAGAGAATTGTTTTTTTCTTTTTACCTATATTATCCTGTGATCATTTGAAATATTTCTATAAAAACACTTTTCATTAAACTGATCAAATATGGAAGCAGTGCCACAAACATAGCCCGATATACAGACAAGCCATCAACAAATATGAAAACCTTTATTTATTGATAAAGACATATCTGTTAGTGAACCGAAAAAATAATTACAAAAAAGCCTTATGACTCAAAATTGACTGAAGACCAGATGGAAGCTGCCGCTTACTCACCTACTGTAATTCTGATCGTGTTATCATTGTTCAAAATAAATAAAATGCATCTTCAGTTGCATCAAATCGCTGCATGAAAAATACTTTCTCCACAGAGAAAAACAGAGACATGTGGTTGTCGGATCAAAAGTCCAGCCACTCGGACATATAAACACAGTTAGATGGAGAGATCTCGCCTCCTTCATGACAGTCATCAAATACCTAGAAGACAAAAAAAATAATAATAAAGAAATGTTAGATTCAAATGCAGTGATATAAGATCTGTAGAAACACTCTTCTCCTTTTATGCACCTGACACTTTATTTAAACTCAATATTTACTATAAATGTACCACAATTATGTTGTGCTCTTTTGCACAATTTTCAACCTTTACCTAAATGATTTACATTAGCTAAATGCCAGAATAATGAGAGAATTTTTTATTAATTACTAGACAGTCAAAAGTTTACATACATTTCCTTGGTATTTTTTTAGCTTTGCTTTTAAACTGTATAACTTTGGTCAAATGTTTTGGGTATCCTTCCACAACCTTCTAACGATAGTTTGCAGGAATTTTGGCCCATTCCTCCTGACAGAATTGGTGTAACTGAGTCGATTTGTAGGCTGTCTTGCTCGCACAAGGCCTCAAATTTTCTATAGGATTAAGTTCAGGGCTTCGTGATGGCCACTCCAAAACATACACTCTGTTGTCCTTAAAGCACATTTTGACTAATTTGGCAGGATGCTTAGGGTCATGGCCGGTTTGGAAGACCCATTTGTGGCCAAGTTTTAATTTCCTGGCTAATGTCCTTAGATGTTGCTTCAGTATTTCTACACAATGTTCTTTCTTCATGATGCCATCTATGCTGTGAAGTGGGCCAGTCCCTCCTGCAGCAAAACAGCCCCACAACATGATGCTGCCGCCCCCATACTTCAAAGTTGGGATGGTGTTCCTAGGCTTGTAAGCTTTCCCCTTACCTCCAAATGTAACACTGGTCATTATGGCCAAACAGTTCAATCTTAGTTCCATCAGACCACAGGACATGTCTCCAAAAATTTGTCTTTTTCCCAGTGTAATTTTGCAAATTGTAATCTGGCTTTTTTGTTGATTCTGGCTTGTTGATTTTCCCATGTTCACAGCAAGTAGTATTAAGCTGTTCATGAAGGGACTTATGTGTTTGTTTGTTTCTATGATCCGAGGGGTTTGTTGCATGGTTTTTCCCATGATGCTTTCAGGGCCAATACAGCCAACCTGATTGCATGCAGCAAGCATTTTTTGTTCGGAGAGCTGTGCAAGAATTGGAGAATGGCAGACGGTTTATCAGTTGAGTTTATTTCCATTCAGACACATAGTCTATCCGTGTTTGGCTATGTTTAAAATATCCAGATTACTGGGAAGATTAATGGTTGGAACAGACAAGGCAAGAGACCTGCTGTACTGCTCCACTGTGTCTGCATTCAGACCCGGGGATTAAGGAGTAGAGAAGTCTTTCTCATTTATAGTGTTTATATAAACATGATTATCTTTATAATGATATGACAAAGTGTGGTAATGTGTATATGAAATTATGAACAACAAATGTAGCAGGACATTAGATTACTTACTGTTTATTTCTTTGCATTTTAATTTTGTAAACCATAAAATCATAGGTTTCCTCACGTTTTGTGTTTGATTTTTTTTTTTGTCTGATTTTGTGAGCCAACTGACAGTTGTTTCCCTATTTTTCCCCTGTTCTGCTGGCCATGCCCACTCCACCCCCTGCTCGCAGCGCTCCATGCCCATAATGAAGAATTTCTTTTTAAATACTGAGGTAGAGTTAAACTGAGAGAGGGGGGTTTCATGGAAAATTATCAAAAATCTTTTTCGATTTAAAAAAAAATAAATGCTAATGGTCAAATTTAATTTAAGTAGCACCTATGGCAAAAAATCTACTTTTCAAGCTGTTTGGACAGACATATGTGTAGGTATAGTGTATAGACCGTCATATTGGGGTGATATTAGCACACTCACTTTTTTTTCAATTCAACAACATAAAAACAGTGGACCAATTGGAGTGGTTTTGAGATCAACCGCAACTTGACGTAGGAGTGCGGTCCCCCCGCCCACCAATATTGATTGACAGGTGCGCATTACCATATCCTCAGTATGTTGTTTCACGTCCGTTGTTTCAGCGTGTGAGTCAAAGCGACGTCACCAAAGAAACACCCTTGCTCTATTTTTAGATGTAAGGCTCATTGGACTCAACATTCACCAAGTTATCGCTCTCCTCGCCGCCAGTGTTTGTGAGTTTTGGTGGGTTTGCCTACATGTGTTCTTTTTATTGCGTCTTCCTTAAACTTCAGCGGTTTGCATTTCCCGCGGTCACAAAAGCTCCCTGTCATCTTAACTAGGTGCAGCTGGAAAGTGCGAGCGCGTTGCCTCACGTGCGCGTCCCTCCATTGGAAATAACGAACTAACGACGCACAGCGCCATGCATTTCGTGGTGTCGTGGATGAAAGTGAGGACCGGGGGGTTCGCTCACTATTCTGCCACCTGGCCCTGCTCAGGACACTTCATATTTCTGCT
This sequence comes from Danio kyathit, assembly GCA_903798195.1. Lineage (NCBI taxonomy): Eukaryota > Metazoa > Chordata > Actinopteri > Cypriniformes > Danionidae > Danio > Danio kyathit. The sequence goes on from LR812540.1 coordinate 33,338,186, forward strand.
GCGCCACAGAGCGTTATCTGAATAGTTTCATTTTAAATAACATGCGAATGTGCGCGTCTGGTATGCCGTGTGGTGGCTCTGAGCGGCGCATCCCGTGTATGACACCCTTTAGTTATAGCCTCAATAGGTCGTACACTAGAAGCGCAGCTCGGCGACAAGCAGCATCGCGCCACGCAGCGGCATGCATTTCTGAAATCTAAACATAAGTTTCTATCAGGGGACACACACCGGCGCCACAATTGTGCGATACTTTCAACTTTCATGTGCGCGCCGCGTCGCGGTGCATCCGGTGTGTGATGCCCTTCAGTCAAAGTTAATTCAGTGTGCTTGGTTATTTGTCTCGGTGTAGGCTACAAGCTCAGAGCTTTAAACTAGCACACAGTTGGCTGTAAAACTATACAAAGACACAAATAATTTTGTACTCTCTGCTTGGTCTGTGTCCGAGTCGTACATGTACAGCTGAATGCTGGTCCTCTCACTCATGTTGCTTGTCTCTGTCTGCCTGTCTGTAGCCATACACAAAGGGGGGGAGCTCTTGGCTTCGCCCCCTTGTTAAGTTGGGCGGGAAGTCGAAACTAATTTTGTTTTGAATTTTGAATTGTGTTTTGAACTGAACCTAAACTGGCACACTCCATAATAAGAACCATAAAACTAATATTACATCTTAAAAAAGGGGTAAAATAAGTGCCCTTTAATAAATTATGCTATGCTAAGCTTAAAGAGATCCCGGCGGAACAAGAAATTGGCTAAATGGATTCAAACATGGTTCAAGTCAACTGTTTAATTCTAGGAGACATGAACATTTTTCTACTAGATTTTTGAACAATGAGCTTTTTTCTAAAATAGGTGGAGTGTCCCTTGAGAGTTAAACTCAGAATTAGACCCTTTAAATTTGGAATTAAGAATTACCAAATTAACAATTCAGAATCAACAATTCACACTGATATTCAAAATCAGAATTCAGAACCATTAAATTTGGAAAATTCAGACACGTCAAATTGTCGAATCAACTCAAATTAAGAATTCAGACTCACCAAATCAGAAAATGTAGAAACCAAAATTTAAAAATCCAAAATACTGCTTCATAAAACTCTGAGTAGTGAACATTGATAACACAGGCCCTTCAGAATTCCCACTCACCACATCCAGAATTTAAACTCACTCACACAGGTTTCTGAATTATTGATATAGATTTATCCAATTCAGACTTAAAATCAAACTTATCAAATTAAAGACGCAAACTCATCAAATTCAGACTTGACCAACACAGACTAATTCACATTTGAAACATTTAAGAACATTCAGAATTGCTCCATTAAAAAGTAGTAAGAGTTTACCGGGCATAATCCACATGGTGTTTTAACCAGGCCAGTGGGTTGAATTATGGGATTGACTCCCCTGTAGAGCTTCATCTGTCCATCTACACACCCTACTGTTCCCTCTTTAGCAGCGATTATGGTCATTTCCACTTTTCCATCAAAGATCAGTGTGTTCAAGATGGTCTCAATGTCCTCCATGGACAGATCCACCTGCACACAGGAACACCATATTATACTAAATTTTTCCATTCATGTTTTCAGAATGCGTTAGGGTATTATTGACACTCACTTTGCTGATGCCGAGTTCACAGATGTATTTCCACACTTCATGAGAGGTGGCAAATGAGCTGTTTCTCTGCACCATAGGGCTCTGCTTACTATCTCTTGCTGCTTCAGCCTAAAATACAAGCATATTTCTGATTAATTCAAAGCGTCACACTTTTAAGTAAACACAGGAGTTTCTTAATGTTAAAATATGGATAAAACTAAATTCCATCATTCAATCATCATTCACAAAGGTGAAGTGTTCCTTTAAGTCTTACTTGGAAATAACCAAATTAGGAATTCAGAATCAACAATTCACACTGATATTCAAAAATCATCACATTCAGAATTTAGAACCATTGAATTTTGAAAATTTAGACTCAACTTTAATCAAATTCAGACTTAACTTACCTATTTCTGATTAATTCAGTGTCACACTTTTAAGTAAACACAATTTAAGGGTGTTTTCACAATTATAGATAAATTGTTTTGTTCTGAAAATTGTTACAATGTTGCTTTTTGTTCTTGGTGCGTTTTGCTTTCACATGGCAAAGTTTATAAACGGATCAAAATAGTTAAAACAAGCAACCAAACACTGAAGTGCTCTAGATTTCAAGCCGAGACCATCTCATTCATTCGATCTCAGACCGTTTGTTTTGGTGTTCATAAAAGCTCAGTCGCGGGTTTCGCATATGCCCAAACGAACCGAGCTAAGGTGGCAAATGTGCCACATTCCGAAACAAATGTCTAGCTCAAAACTATTTTTTTTTCATAGTTCTGCTTATGTTATGATTAACTGATATTTAGCTTTGTTATTATACTAATGCGGGTTTCTTAACCTGATAAAAGGATTCACCTTGAAATACCCAGAGAGTTTTATTTCCTATAATATTATTTATTATTTTACATTTATGCAAATAAATGTATTCATTTCTTACTTTAATACGTTATGATAAAATAAAGAGACAATAATTTATCTATGTTAATAATCAGCATCATTTATACAGTTGTAGTTATATCCATTAGATTTTGATTAAAGGGCACCTATGGTGAAAAATCTACTTTTCAAGCTGTTTGGACAGACATATGTGTAGGTATAGTGTGTAGACCGTCATATTGGGGTGATATAAACACACCTAGTGCTTTTTTTTCAATTTAACAACATAAAAACGATGGACCAATTGGAGCGGTTTTGAGACCGATGTAGGAATGCGGTCCCCCCGCCCACCGAATTGATTGACAGCCGCGTATTAACATGTCTCCATAGTAACGTGTATAATCATATCCACAAGACAGGACCAGGGGCGGCCCTGTACATTTGGGGGCCCTAAGCAGAATAATTTTGGGGCCCTATCTTTCTCTAAATAGTGGAGTATTGCCATTGCAAACCGGTCCACAATGATTATATTACTTATTAAATACAATCAATGAAATAGAAAAGTAATGCCTGATTTCTTCTACTTAATAACTGTCTAAATGACTTGGACATTTTAAAACAACACTGGTTTTGTCAACTAGCAGCTTCAAGAATTAAGAATTAAACTATCTTTAATGAAGAGACCAGTGATTCCTAATTTGCGTCCTTCTGGAGCATTAAAAACATATTTTATTAATTTGGCAGATTGAAGATTTTATAAAAGATTCTAGGTTAAGTTTTTTGTTATAAATTCCAAAAGCAAAATCCCTGCATTGAAACGACACTGAACAATAATTAGCCAAAAGTGAAAATGCACTCCTTAGTAAAATAAAAAATATATAATATAATATATATAATATATAATATAATATATAATAAAAATATACATTCTGAACTCATTAAAAACTCAAGAAAACAACAACAAAACAATTAACATTAATGCAAAGATTGATCCATAAATAATAAAATCAAGTAATATAAAGTAAATATGAAAAAATATTATTAAAAGTTAATAAAATTAACAAATACTGGGGTAATGTTAATACTCAAACACAAACTTTATTATTCCCTTCAGTCTCTTTCCCTGTTCCCTACATTTGAGCTTATATCAAACTAATTAACAAATTAATTAACTTTTATAAACATGTCTCAGGAAAAATATTACCAGTGTGCAAAAGATGTGACTGAAATACGCTTCAACATTGCATTTCAGTCAAATGTGTTTTAGACTGTTTAAAAAACCGTGTCTGTAAAACCAGGAAAAATTATATGTATCATAAGTAGATGACGTTTATTAATGTGTAATTGCCTATTTTCAATAAATGTGCTACTAGATTATGTCTTTAACATCATCATTAGCACTTATAAGCGATGCTAAAATGTGCTTGTCTTTTCTCATCGTCATTTTTCCCCTCAGTTTTTCTACGCCTGAAGAATAGCATTAGATTTCTTTCATTTTCACGGTGCAATATCCAAAATAAATCATGCATATACAGTATAATGAGGCCGACAATGAAGCAAAGGCTGTGTCTGCGCACGGATTCGAGTTCTTGTGGTACCGGTCGGTTCATAGTGATTCTATGCTCTTGCTCGAACCGCGAGAACACAGAAAGCATATGAGAAATGAGATGCTGCGACTGCGAGCTTCCTGTTGATCACATGACCTTCACACGAAAACAATTTCAAGTTTAATAAAGTAATGATTTTTTTTTCTTTTCAGTGAAAATGTATAAATATTTAAGTACTAAAGCACTGTCAATGAAAATAACTTGTAAAATGCAAATAAAAACGATTTCAGCTAGGAAACGGCTCACAACACTAGCGGGTTGTGGGGGCCCCTTAATGGCGGCGGGGCACTAAGCAGCCGCTTAGTTCGCTTATAGGGAGGGCCGGCTCTGGACAGGACGTGCGCAAATCAACCATAAATAAAAGGTCTGTTCAGTTTGCTAGGATCATCAATCATCATCAAATGTGATCAAGAGTGAGTTTTACAAGTTTAAAATCTTGTAAAACAGTGCATGTGTGTAATGAATTACAGAGACTTACTTCAGCTTTACTTCATCAACATAGCCGCGTGTCAGTACAATTATAAAAGAAGACCCTTCAATCCCGGTTTGCGGACGTTAAATCAGGTTTATTTTGTAAATTAACGTAACAGATATCCATACAGCAGTGGATATTAACCTGTATCCTGTCACATTTGCGTGCAAAGACAGTGCAAAGCTAAACGCTCGCGCTGTATGTATGTGCGTGTGTGTGTGTGTGTGCGTGAACTTTGTAACGACATTGTGTGTGACTCATCCTGCAGCTCCACACAACAAATGCATCAAATAATCATTGGTAAAGTTCTTACTGTAGTTTTTCCTCACAAACGTTACGTCAGATTTTTTCATCTTTCATCATTTGCAATGTTTCCAAATTGCATTGTTTGTAATTTTTCTGTGGCAATTCATTCTGTGACCCCTGATAAATAAGGCACTAAGCTGAAGTAAAATGAATGGATTAATTATTTTCTGTAAAGCTGCTTCTGGCCATGTCATGTTCACATATAAATTTTATAAGAAACATGTTTAATAAATGTCTCAATAAATGGGCCAGACATTTCTGACTTTCAATACCAGGAGGATCAGGAAATCCATAAAGAAGAAGTCCATAAAGATTAATTGCAGTGACAAAAGCTGCAGAGTTTGTGAATAAAAAAAGATATAAAATAAATGTTAATTTATAATTTACAAACCGTTGTACAGTTCATACAGTTCAAATAGTTGTTCAGTTATTTACTGCTGTCATTAAAAGACCATGACTCCTTGCGTCAGTGTGAGTCTGCACAGCCACGGCCATCTGGGGTCGCCACAGCGGTATGAACCGCCAACTTATCCAGCATATGTTTTACGCAGCGGATGCCTTTCCAGCTGCAACCCATTTCTGGGAAACATCCATACACACTCATACACTACGGACAATTTTAGCCTACACAATTCACCTGTACCACATGTCTTTGGACTGTGGGGGAAACCGGAGCACCTGGAGGAAACCCACGCGAACGCGGGAAGAACATGCAATCTCCACACAGAAACGCCAACTGACCCAGCCGAGGCTCAAACCAGCGACCTGCTTGCTTTGAGGTGACAGCACTACCTACTGCGCCACCACATCGCCTTCGTTTTGACTTTTTGCTTTCAAATTCAGTTCATTTTAATTAGTTTTAGAGGTAGATTTACTAGTTTTTATTAGTTTCTAGATTTTGAAACTGCTTAGTTTTAGTTTAGTTTTTATTAGTTTCAGTATTAGTTTTTAGTGATGGAGAGTTCAGATCTTTTCCGTGAATCTTTCGTGACAATTCTCCCATGTTTGGGCTCAACATATCAAAATTATTTAGTCAGCAATCAAAATTTCAGTCAGTTAAAACATCACCAAGATCGGAAAAGTTTCTTAAAATTAATTTTTTCAACACAACTAAAGCATGATTCACTTATTTAAATTCCATTACGATTTTCTGTTATTTATTTCTGTGAAATAAACTTATGTTTCGCCAGATCCTCTCATTTAATCCTTCGGTTTACCCGCGCTAGAGTTGTTGAAGTTTAGTCACAGCAGGCTGTGATGTACTCTTTGTGTTCGGTTCACTGAATCACACATGCGCTGTATTATGAGTTCACCCGTTCTTAAATCCGATCTCTGTGTAACATTACTGTTCTAATAACTGAATAACTCGAGAAATTGGTTTATTTCGAGTCAGAGGGGGGTATCAGGCATGTTAAAAAGTGAGTTTTTGTGGATGAGTGCTTACTGGAGACGCAAATCATTTCTAATGATTCAGTTCAATTGTTTACTTAGAAGATTCAGTTTAAAGAGTGATTAATTCGCGATCAGGTTCACTAATACGAAAATAAAACCCATTATTGGACACAAATGTGTTAAATTAATACTTTTAAGTGTCTGCTTGGGTCGTATTTAATGCGTCACCTTGATGCTGTCATGTCCAGTCATTGTTTTTGTTGCGGGAGCAACAGCGAGGACTGACTGGAGGAGGACCGGCTTGATCTGGCCAATGGCAGCAGGATTCAGAGGTGCCATAGGACTCAAACACCCGGCATAAAACTGGCATCGCGAAGTAAATACATTTCCTTCTGAATGGTTTATGTATTAAATACATTTACAAAGACAAAAACGGATGATGTTTTTGCTATAATTTTAGTTAGTTTCAGTTAGTTTTGTATGTACACAATGGAGTTTTAGTTAGTTCTAGTTTTTTTTAAAACTCGTTTTTATTTTTATTTCAGTTAACGAAAATGTTTTTCCAATTCTTGTTTTTGTTTTTTCATCTGTTTTCGTTAACTATAATAACCTTGATGTGCGCTAGCAACCTTAACATTGTACATTTTCATTTCATGCAGATTTAAAAGTAATACTACAGTCTCACCTTACTTTGCAGAAACTTGAAGCACTGTTGGTTGAGAACTTCAACAAATTCTGATTCGAAATCCTGATCGCTGTACCAGGCTCCTCCTGTCACAGATCGGTCCGGCTGCAGGTTATACAGCATGTACACCTTCTTCTTAGATGCCTGGATGGAAACAAGCAAGACAATTCAGTAGGTCTAATTTAAACAATTGAAAGTTTTATATAAAGCTTGGAGATCAACTCACCGCAACAGACTTCACTGCTTTGATGAGTTTCTTACTCTCAAGATTCTTGAGAATTTTATTGATTTCAGTGAGTGGAAGGTTACTCTTATATCTGATGTCTCTGCTCCAAATTCCTTTACAAATCAAACAGGAAAAAATGATTAAACTAAGCTTTTTAATCAATATGAAACAGTAGTTTATTTTAGATGTAAATATACATTGCTACATACAAATGATAAATAAGCATTTTACCTTTATTTCCAGCATCTTCTATGATCTGGTAAACTAGTTTCTCTTGGTTATCAGAGCCTTTGACCTTACTGTCAAAATAAATATAGAAATAAACAAATAAATGCAATATTATACATTTATTTATTTTATATTTACTAATACTAAATCATTTTTTTAATGTGCAAATTTGAATGCACTTCAGTAAGTTCATTTTAATAAACCTGAACTAACATAAATGTCCTAAATTTGTACGCACATATGACATGTATCACCTTTATTGTAATGAATTGATTTGATTATGAATGTCTGTGCATGTATATGTATGTATTTACTAGAATAAGTATTTGCTCATTAAACTTGCATGCATATATGTTTTGTGTGTGTAAACTTCCTATTCGTTTTAAGTTTTACATTAATTACTATGAATTGAACAAATCTGAGTGCTTGTGGGTGAATTTTGACGCACAAACCTTGCAGACTGGGTATCTTTAAGCCTGTATAAAAGCCCACTGCTGTTTCTGAGCAAGTCTAATTGACCCTGAGGACAGAAAAGAACAATCAGACATGAATATAAAGTGCAGGAACACAAGTTTCATTCCCTTACAGTCAGATGGAGCTGAACATCTCACCACAGACAGAAGTCTATTGATGGCCGTGGCTCGCTGCTGCGCCTCAACATGAGGCATGTCATTCTGGATGACCTGGTCTGTGATCCCATGTGGAAACTGCTGACACAATTCTTTTATCCTATGACAGAAGAGGAAAAAACAGCATATGTCAGCAAACAACTACATTTCCCAGAACTCTCTGTGCTGCAGGAGAACAGACACTGTCTAGCAAACAAACAAAAAACCGTACTGTCTTTGTGGAAAGGATGGAAATGTGCAGGATACACGTTTATTTTATCAACAAAAACACTTTAATGCATTTCGCTGATGTAATTCTGATCTCGTACTTCAATGCAATCAAAACATCGCATTAAATAGACATACAGAAACACAATGCAATGATAGAGGTAAAGTTGGTTTTATATTCGGATATTCAGACATTCTCCTTAACAATATAATTTCAGAAAAGTATTCTTTGTAAATTCTAAATAGGTAAATCATATTAGCAGCCAATGACTATCAAAGTACAGCATTGTTTACAGTCAGTTAGACAGTGCTAATGTTGTTTTGAAGTCATACTTGCATGCTAATTCCGATCGAATATTCAAAGTAACATGGTAAACAATATAGAGACTTCTAAATGAACGAATGTGTGAATATAAAACCAACTTTACCTCTATAATGCAATGTTCCTCATCTTAAAATAACACTAAATAAGAAGTTGTTTACAAACTCATACACTATTAAAAAACAAAGCTTCATCATTAAAAACGTGCGTGTAACTTACAACGAAGCTTTTGGTTCATTTTGTCATACTTTTCGGTTTCTAATTGTGTACACATGACAAAAAAAGACACAATAGACTTGATGGAAACTTAAATGGCTTCTTAAAATCCATGCACACGTTGTCCTACAGTGTTTTGTTAACGTCAACAGGCCGCATGCGCAAGAATGGTGAAACTGCACTCAACTCACCTATTCTCGATATCTACAGGGTCCGTGGACTCTTTTTTGACTTTAACTTCTGTCATTGTGCATCAGACTGAAGTTACTCGAGTATTAGGCCTAGTGTCAACAAAATAATACATTCATAGACCCATTTGAAGCTAAGATGAAACGCTGTGTGGAATTGCAGAATGCGCTCACGCTCTTGCGAGAGGCGGGGAGAGTTCACAGGCGGCTGGGTTGCCAGACAGCGAGAAATAACCCAGCAGACTGCTTTCAAATAGGATCACAAAATCGGTGGCTTGTCTCTTCTTAATGAAGAATTAAGCATTTTGTTTTGTAAAACCCAATTATATTTAGGAGTTAAGACGGGACGTTTAGAATATATAACTGAAGTATTCTGAATTCGTTGATAAAACACGGATATGGCAACAGAAACTGAAAGATTGAAATCTAGACAAAGGGTTCACACCGCCACCTACTGTACTGGAGTACATCTGTGACTAAAATAGAAATATTCTGTTGTTGTTTTTCTCCTCATGATTTACAGAGGACCAGTGTTGAAGAAAGTTACTTTAGAAAGTAGTGCATTCTAACATTGAGTTACTCCTCAAAAAAGTAACTAGTTACGTTACTTAGTTACTTTTTATGGTAAGTAATGCATTATGCTACTTTTGCGTACTTTTTCTAAACTGGCTGAGGCTGGCTGATCTCCTTCAGACCTTGCAGGGTTTTTTTTTCTTTTAAAAAAAAAAATATTAGCTCTGCAATTACCAACAGAAGGTATAACCTTCATTTACCTAAAAAAACACATTAAAAAGGGATGTAGGATAAAGGATGTAGGATAAAGTTATCTTTGCAGAACCCAGAGCTATACACGGTGTATAATGAATGTTTAAAGCAATGCTTTTACTACTTTTTACTTTTTGTCTTATTAGTGGAGTAAAATGTAAAATTTCTTCCACATGTTCAAAATAATGAGAATATTTCCATTACAGAAATGTAAGGCTGTGCCCTCTTCATGTCTGTCTGTTCCTGCATTTTCTCATCGAGTGTGGGATTAATTTTAATTCAGCAATTTATATTTTTAAAGTGAATTAAGTGAACATGAACTTTTTTTAACTTTTTTATTTAGAGAAAAGAGAAAAATAAAGACAGGAGGGGAAAAAATAGAAATAAAAAATAAAGAACAAAGCGGTTGTCATAACGGTTACAAAATCAAGTCATAATACATTTGACATACATTATCACAAATTGTTTACAATGACATATTCAGACCATTTTTGCCAGTACTTGTTACACTTTTTTGAATCTAATCTTAGGTTAAAAGTCAGTCTCTCCATACAGTGTATTTCCTTTACAATTCCTATCCATTGAGCCCTTGTTGGAGGATCAGACTGAAACCATTTTCGAGTTATGGATTTTTTGCTACTCACCAAAAGGATTTGAAATAAGTATTTGTCAATAGTTGGAATAATTTCTGGTATTTTCCCAAGGTATAATGTAATAAATGAGTAGTCCAATTATTCTCCAGTTATCTTTTTTATTTCAGTCGCTATTTCATACCAGAAGGTCTGTATTTTTGGACAAGCCCAAAAAAACGTGAAAATGGTTTGCCATTGAGGTTCCACATTGTCTCCAACAAGAGCCCAAACTTTCGAGACCTGTATGCAATGCACACAGTTTAGGAGTTATAAAGAACCTCATCAGATTTTTCCATCCATACTTTCTCCAAGGTCTCGAGTTTGTGGTTTTTGCATGTGTGACACACATATCTGTCCAGTCTTCCTCTGTTGTGAACTAAAACTTTTAACACTTTTTAAAAAGTAACTCAGATATTATTACGTAATTTTTAAAAGTAATGCGTTACTTCACTCGTTACTTAGAAAAGTAATTATTACATAACTCACGTTACTTGTAATGCATTACCCCCAACACTGTAGAAGGCACCCGTTAAAATATAATTCAGTGTTATAGTATAATAGCCTAATTCATTATAAAAAAAAAAATTAAAAAAAGAATAGTTTAAGATTAATTTAATGGCACAAGATTTTGCAGCAGCCACACACTAATTAATTGTACTTTTAATAATTTATTTAAACTTTATAAAAATGATATACGCTGTACTTTAAAAATATAATTACATTGATGATCTCTTCATCTTTTTTATACTTTAGGTCACAAGGTTTTTAATTGTTTTTACATAAATTATTGTGAATGACGATTTAGATGTTCTTTTACAAATATATAGATATATGATTAAAAAAAAAACTTGTTTGAAATATTGCATTGAGAAATACTGTATACTTATAAAACCACTTGTGTACATTGAATTTAATGAGAATACACGCGCAAGCTTGAGTGATGACTCAAAAGAGGCAAATAGAGAATTTATAAACTAAAATTGATATAAAAAACAGATTCCGTTACCTGGTCTGTAGAGGGAAATGCTGGCTCACTAAATAGAGGACATTTTAGACCGTTTCACAAAAATAAACAATTACAGTGCGCAGTATTACAACAAAAACATTAACATGTTGTTATGTTTCATATAATACTTATGTTATTATCTTATTGTGTTTTCCACAGACGAAGGAGAGGGAGATATAAAGTAATAGTTACAGAATTAATTTTAAGAATTACCCCTTTAAATTTGACGAATACGCGCATGCGCACTAGACAGTTGTCATGGGAAACATGACCCACCAATAGCGCAGCCAGCTGTGTGTTCAGTCTAACATTACAGCGTCTTGAACACACCGTGTGCTTCGAGTATCGTCGAAAAACATTAATTTAATATAAATATACGAAATATTTACAATTGAATTGTAAAGTGATTAGATATACTTCAGTCTACAAAAAATAGTCTCTGTAAGCTCTTATTATCCAGTAGCCTAAAGCACTAATTAATAGTATAACGTTAAGCATTTTATGCCATTCTGATGATGTATCCACGATTGTTTTTTCTTTCCTATATTGCAGGTTGAAGAGCACAAACATGACTGCAGGTTCAGTGGCAGCACCTCAAATAATCCCCATCCGCATTCCTCCTCCAGGTAAAGCCAAGCATGAGATTGACTCCAGCACTCCTGTTGAGATCAAGTCAGGTGAGTCAGTGTGGCTTTAAAGATGGAGTTCACCCAGAAATGTATGGAATCAGATAAGACTCAAAAGTCTTTCACGCAAAAGACACGATGTACACATGCGTAGCCTAATTCACGTGCATAAAACCAAATTCACGTGCGTAAAATATTTATATACATTCACAAAAACAATTCACGTGCACAAAATAAAAATACACATTCATAAAATACGTTTCACAAATGCAAAACACCATTTGCAAATGTATAAGAGTTTACAAAAAGTTTTGAATGTTAAAATCTTGCGAGTTCATCCTGAATGAGAATGTGCAAATCCTCTTTCACGTACGACGCCCCCTGGATACGTGTGTGTGTATTTTTGAGACTGTCCTGGCAGAAGCAAGCAACTCGTAACCTTTCAGCCAATCAGATGAGAGCTGTATTCAATATCAACCACTCTGCGCTCTTTTTGCGCAGTCAGTTCCTCTCCAGCACGGCGGACGGAGAAAAAGATGCGCAGGATTCAAGCATATTACATTCCCTGACTTTCACTGACTAACTTACTTTCCATTGTATCAAATGAACGTAAACAGGCTGTTGTTGTGCTTTAGTAATATGTAGAATATAAAGATAGTATTAATACTTTTTGGGATCTTTTTCAACACAAATCGGAGCTTCTCGGATCATTTCAAACATGTTTGATGCTGTTCAGGATTTTAAATCGGGCTGATCACTGCTCTGATAACCTGTCCTACAATCTACAGCCGCATCACAGAAGAGAAGAGCTGAGGAGAACCTGAGAAATTACAGTTGTAATAAATTAAGTTTTAAGTTTGTTTTTGTTTATTTGCTTTTGTTTTTTTATTATTATCAATAATTAGCCTGTTTGTTTGATATTTTATTTTATTACTTGTCATCTGGGTCATGAATAACTTACTGCACACACAGAATAACGTGTGGCTAATGAAAAAAATGATAATTTTATTATAAATCAGCTTATATATATATATATATATATATATATATATATATATATATATATATATATATATATATATATATATATATATATACACACACATGTGTGTGTGTGTGTGTGTGTGTGTGTGTGTGTGTGTGTGTGTGTGTGTGTGTGTGTGTGTGTGTGTGTGTGTGTGTGTGTCTGTGTGTGTTAAAACTGACGCGATTATTCCCAGCTCGGTCAATTTAATTTGTGATATTATGCTGCATCTCTCATGCAGAAAAGACTTTGCAGAATAGAAATGCTAAATCCAGTAGGTGGCGCATTCAGATCAGTAATGAGGAGTGATGAGTAGGGCCAGACGGAATCTGCGGACGTTTTTTGCTACAGTATTTCTGCGGAGAATTTTGGTAAAAATCTGCGGATTTCTGCGGAATTATTTTGGGAGTATCATAACTAAAAACTTAATATGTTAAATAAAAAATAATACCTTTATAACTTTTATTTAATGTTTAAAATGCAAATCCAATTAGATTAACTGTGAATAGTTAACTGTAAGTAAATAAACAGAATTGATGATGGGCTAAAAATCTGCGGAAAGTCTGCATTCCTAATGCAACTTAAATTGCAAATAAGCAAATAAACCTTACTCTTTTTTTTTTAATGCAAAAAAAACAATAGAGTATTTTCACATTACTTTCCTTAAAAAGTAACACATTTAGCTCCTTTTCTTAAGTGACTTTAAATTGTATTGTATTACTTTCCCAACACTGCAAATAAGATTAACTAAATGATCGCCTAAACAAGATTAGGCTACAACACTACTGTAGTAAAGAGAGCATGGTCCCTTCAAGTCTATTCACTGTGTTTTTTTCTGTTCTCATTTCCATCGGCTGTTTAGTTATGTCAATCAGAGAGAATGCACTGAGTTACGTTGTGTACGGGAAGTTGCTCGCATGCTCATCGCACCGTTCTGTGCCGGAGCAAGAGAAACAGTGATGTGTAAGCTGTGTGTTTATGCCACTTGTACTGTGTGAGTAACCTGTGTATCTGCGTTGTTCAAGACGTGAAGTAAAAGTTAAACGGAAAAGACGATCATCTGTCGTGGCTCATTCCTCCCACACATCCACGTACTAGTCCAAAGCAAAACTGAAACCAACAGAACACACGACACTGCCAAAATAAAACATTGCATTTAATGTTGAAAATAGATAAACCAGATAACATATCATAGTGCTTTCACAATAACCTACTCATTTAATTTATTACTTAGGCTATAATGTCCTTGACCACCAGCAAATCAGAATATTCAGCTGGACAGCACTTTAGTTTTGTCTTCAGAGTCGCTGCCTCAATCAAATCCAGTCAAATAAAGCCTACAGCTGAGACTACAGTTTTAGCCCGATTTATGCTCGATTTTCACCTTCTGAGAAAAGCAGATAAGTTTACTACAGCCCATGATAAGCAAATAAACACTTAATTTATATTGTCATATTTTCATTGTCAATTTTTTTAGTTTCTGGCTTAATAAAAAACAAAAAACTCATAAAACATTTAAAATGCTTATATTTATATATTTATTACTGAATGATAGGGTATATATATATAACTAAAGCACAACGACAGCCTGTTTACGTTCATTAGATACAATGGAAAGTAAGTTAGTCAGTGAAAGTCAGGGAATGTAATATGCTTGAATCCTGCGCATCTCTTTCTCCGTCCGCCGTGCTGGAGAGGAACTGACTGCGCAAAAAGAGCGCAGAGTGGTTGATATTGAATACAGCTCTCATCTGATTGGCTGAAAGGTTACGAGTTGCCTGCCTCTGCCAGGACAGTCTCAAAAATACACACACACGTATCCAGGGGGCGTCGTACGTGAAAGAGGATTTGCACATTCTCATTCAGGATGAACTCGCAAGATTTTAACATTCAAAACTTTTTGTACACTCTTATACATTTGCAAATGGTGTTTTGCATTTGTGAAACGTATTTTATGAATGTGTATTTTTATTTTGTGCACGTGAATTGTTTTTGTGAATGTATATAAATATTTTACGCACGTGAATTTGGTTTTATGCACGTGAATTAGGCTACGCATGTGTACATCGTGTCTTTTGCGTGAAAGACTTTTGATATTAAACTAGCTCCATAGAAATGTACCACCTCTTAACATTTCCCCATCCTTCATTTATTCTAAGTTTTATGAGTTACTTTCTTCTGTTGGACACAAAAGAAGGTATTTCGAAGAATGTTGGAAAGCAACAGCAAAAGACAACCAAAACATGTTCCTACTATGGGAGTGAATGGCTGCTGGTTTACAACATTCTTCAGAATGTCTTGTTTCGTGTTTAACAGAAGAAAGAAATTCTCAACATTTTAGAACTGTTTAAGTGTGAGGAAATGGAGAAGAGATTTAATGTTTGGTTGAACTAACGCTTTAACGTGTTGATTTTCATGCGTTTTATAATGTATATTTCCCAGAATCCCCTGATGTGAGTGTCCTGTACACACTGGATGGCAGTAAGCCAGAGCTGACAAAGAGGCCAGGTTTTCCTGACAGCACTCTGAAGTACACTGAACCTGTTCGATTACCTGTGGGGAAAGTGTATGTGAAAGCCATGGCTGTCTCTATGTAGGTACATTTTATGTTCTGTTTTTTATAATAATGTGTGCGTTGTTTTTAACTACAGGCACTGCTACAAGTGTTGATTTTTATTGAAACTGTGAGATTTTGTTTTGTGCTTTTTCCACATTGTGAAAGAAATTATATAGCAATTTATAGTAAATACTATAGTGTTTTTGATTGTATTATAGTATTTACAACACTTTGTTAATGAATGCTACAGCATAGTGTAGTATTAACTATAGTAAACTGTAAATCTGAAATAAATACTGTAGTAACTTTAGGTTTTACTACAGCAAACTGTGGTGTATTGTAGTATAATAAACCATGTTGTTGTAGAAAACATTTGTATTCAAGAAATTAGTTTGTTCCTACATGTGTTGTAATACCTCATAGATATATACACTAGATATCGCATAGGGACCCAGAGCATGCGTCAATAGCGCCGCCACATTGGTACAGTGCTCCTAGGACAAATGTCATTCAACCGCATTAGTCAAGAGAGTGTGGCAATGTGAAGATGCTGGACTTTAGCGCTGTGTACGGGTGTAGTAACGAGCAAACAAAGAAAACAAAGCACAAAGGCATCACATTTCATAGGTAAGATTTTGTTTTTTTTACGTTTTTGTTTGTTATGAACTTTTGTGCTTAACTAGTAATGTTATTGATGATAATACAGTCTCTTACTGCATTCACCATAAGGCAAAGTAGCACCAACTCACACTAAATTCTAGGCTTATGCTAGTTTTGTTAAATAAAATAAGCAAACAATGTTATGAAATATGACAACAAGACGCTGCGGTGCCAGAAACTTGTATTATTGTCAACTAAGTGAACGAGTCGTTCATAGCGGAGATTCATTTACAAACGAATCGCTCCCTCCGTCAGAATGAGAAGTGAAAGCAGGAGATGGGGGGTGTTTCAGGACATAGATTAGATCAAATTAAACAGGAAAGGAGGATAATGCATTTCCATGCACACAAACACACACTCTTTGTCGGCATTGCTCGTGCGGTCACATCCATCAATGTAGAAAAGTGATGTAAAATTATAATATTTCGTAATTGAAAAAAATATTTGCATACTGACCACTGGGGAAAACTCCCGATCATAGATATATGTGTATATGTGTATTTCTCTGGCTTTGGATGGCCACAATCCTCCACTTCACCTTGGTCCCGCATTCATTTCAAAGGAGCGCTACCCTGTACTAAAATGGCGGCTCTATTGACGCATTCGTTCTAATAGACAACAGCAGGGTAGGCGACATCTAATGTATATATCTATGGTAATACCTAAACAATTATTGAGTTAGCGCAAGAGATTAATTTAAACTTACTATAGTATGGTTTGAAAACTATATTACTTATAATATATAATATTTAAGATAAAATTATATCACTATAGTTCTTACTATAAAAATGCTAAAGTATTTTTTCCTATTTGTTACATTACATTAAAACCATTTCTTTATTGTTTACTTGTTTAAAAATTTTCAATGCTTTGTTGTGTTGAAATTTAGTGCTGTTTCTAAAACGACAGAGATAATGGCAAAAGCCAAAGGGAGAAAAGGTTTTCTCTTTACTTTATTTCCTAGGAGTATTCCATTAAGACATTTTGCTTTCCCTTGCAAAACTTGTGTGTTGTAAAACTATCATGTTCTCTCCTGAAATGTAAACATTTGTGTTCTCAAAAAAGTTTATTTTGTTGTGAAATATTAGCATTCTGGTAAAAAACTGTTGGGTTTTGTGGCAAAACTAATGCTTTCCCACACAAAAAAAAATAGATTTTTGTTGTAAAACTATGGATTTTCCCCAAGAAAAAATTCATCAAAACATTTCAAAGCAAGCATTTTTTTGTTTTTTAAAATTACATTTGCTGTTTGTTCATACTACTTCTTTAAAACTGGCTGAAACTGTTTTTTTTTGGGGTGACAACTTAATTGTTTTATGTTCAATCCACTTAAATTTGTAAAAACTAATATGTTAAATGGTGGCATGGTAGCTCAGTGGTTAGCACTGTCGGCTCACAGCGAGAATGTTTCTGGTTTGAGTCCCAGCTGGGCCAGCTGCCATTTCTGTGTGGAGTTTGCGTGTTCTTCTCTTGTTGGCATGGGTTTCCTTTGGGTGCTCCAGTTTCCCCCACAGTCCAAAGAGATGCAGTACAGGTGAATTGGATAAACTAAATTGGCTGTAGTGTATGAGTGTGTGTGTGAATGTGAATGTGAGTGTGTATGGGTGTTTCCCAGTACTGGGTTGGGGCAGGTAGGGCATCCGTTGCGTAAAAAAAATATGCTCGAATAATATATTTGTACTATTGTTAGATGTCACTTTGTACACTTGTACTATTGTTAGATATACACTGACAGCCCAAATTTAGCCTTCTTTTAGCCAAGACGTCTATATTTGGATGTCTATTAAACATCTTTTAAATGCAAAACTGCTTTCTCTTACAAAGCTATTATATTGCATCACAAAGCTATTGAATTACGGCAAAAAATGTTGTGTTCTCTTGCAAAAAAAAAGTATTGTGTTCTTTCTAAGAAATGGAATTCTCACTGACATGTGTACTGTATGTCCATAATTAGTGGATAAAATAAACTAGTGCGAGTGTCAAAAGAGTTTTTTTTTTTTTTTTTCAAAAGTCAAAATTGCCCAGTTTAAGAAACACCCTGTAATAAATTGCACCTCACATTGAGCCAGTAAAGACTTTTTTTGTTTTTAATGTGATGCAGCGATGGCCGCCAGAGTGCTGTGGTCACCAAGGTTTTCGTAGTGGAGCTGTCTGCTTCAGATGAAAGGGAGCTGAATGCACATGATGAGGATGACTCTGTGAAAAACGACACAGCGATCGATGGCAAGGATGTCAGTTTTAAATCTATTCTTTACTTATTTCAAGGATTTGTTCCCCGAGAGCTTCATACGTCTTTGAAACATATTTTAGATGAAATCTGAGAGCTCTCTCATCCTTTATATACAGCAATAAGAGTGTTCAGAGTTTATATAATGTCAAAACATTTTATGTGACATCAACTGTAAGATCCAAGAACGCTTTTGTGCGGCAAAAATAAAACTAAATGATTTTGTTCACCTACTTATATCTAGTGTCAGGTCAGGGTGTGCTTTTACTTAGGGAAGTATGAAGTATTGAGTGAGGGTCATCAGCGCAACACTCGGAAGTGTCGTATTGTCTGTAGTAAACACACCGTAATCTGACGCTAAAGGCATTGATGAACAAAGTGCTTTTTACTTTTTTTTTTTGGTGCACAAAAGGATTCTTAGAGCTTCATATGATTACAGTTGAACCATTGAAATCACATGGAATCTTTTGACAATGTTTTTGGTACATTATTTGGAAGCCCAGGACTGGACTGTACATGAAGGATGAGAGAGCTCTTGGATTTCATCTAAAATATCTTCATTTTTGTTCTGAAGATAAACGAATAAAATAATTATCATTTTTGGGTGAACTAATCCTTTAATATTATTGTCCGTATTAAATATTATGTGTATTAAATATTACCTTATGTTGAACAGGTGGTGGAAAATGGGACTGGTGTCTCCTCTGTTAAATATTTAGGTAAATCATTTAGTTCCTGTTAAATAAAACACATGCAAACAAATATATATATATATATATATATATATATATATATATATATATATATATATATATATATATATATGTGTGTGTGTGTGTGTGTGTGTGTGCGTGCGTGCGTGCGTGCGTGCGTGCGTGCGTGTGTGTGTGTGTGTGTGATAAAAATAAGGCTTTATTTGACCTTGAGTTTTAAAAGTCATTTATAATCCATTATCTTTAAATAAACTACTTTAATTTTAAGAGTTAATTCTCAGTTTCAGTTTCATGTTCTTTGATTCTTTTTTTTGTGTTCTTTTACATCAGATATTCCCAGTAATGAAGCTCACAGAGCTCTAAATGGCCCTCGATTCCTCTTGCAGCGCCTTGGCCCTGGTTCATCTGCTCGTCTGACAGCACAAAGCTCAGAAGTAAAGGTTCATCATCCACATCCACAAAACATTTTCAAACAACCTTTACTAGAGGGTTATTCACCGTTATCATCACAAACCAAAAACAGAGCACCTCTAATTTAGCTCTGATCTTTCTCAATCTCATCAGAACCAGAGTGCTGATGTTGTGGAAAGCCCCTTAAAAAACCTGACGAAGACTCAGATATCACGCATCCAAAGAGAGACCGATTTCCTGAGGTGAGATGAGAGAAATGGTGATGTTATGTAGGAAAGTATCGTTTACTCCTTTGAAACATTCCAAAGTTGGAAAATTAAATACTAAGAGAGTAAATGGGTGATGAAATGGGGCAGGTTAACTATAGTTAATACTACACTGTGTTGTAGCATTCATTAACAAAGAAGACTTGTAAAAACTGAGCCAGGTCTCTCTCGAGGTTTTTTTCAATCTTCACTTTCGCCAATTGGTGAAGTTTTTTTCCTCGCCGCTGTCGCCACTGGCTTGCATGGTTTGGGATCTGTAGAGCTGCGCATCGATGGATTTGCTCTTCAGTGTTTGGACTCTCAGTAGTGAATATTAACCCACACTGACCTGAGCTAAACTGAACTGAATTGAACTTAATCTCTGAAAACTGAACTGACACTGTTTCAATTCACTATAATCTTCTATGTGAAGCTGCTTTGACACAATCTACATTGTATAAGCGCTATACAAATAAAGATGAATTGAATTGAATAAATACTATAATACAGTGTAATACATTTTACTGTATATGGTTCAAAAACACTGTAGTTTTTACAATAAATGACTATAGTATTTTTTAAACATGGTTTTTTCCATGTTTGAGTTGACGACACATGATGTTCTTCTCATAGCAGTTGTTTGTCATCACACTCTAATTTACAAGTTGTATGATTTTCGATAATAATATTCCAATAATAATAATAATTTGAGAAATCTGTCATTCTGAAGATGTCCTAAGTGCCTTAGCCATCGTCCTTCAGACCCTTTTGCCCGATTCTGTCTGCATTGTGGAGCGCCAGTCCCTCCAATACCTGGTCAAAGACTGCCCCCTACTGAAGGAGGACAGGTACATGTTAATTCTATTATATTCAGATAACAACTTATAATCATACTCTACACCTAAAATATTTGTATGTGCTGTGCTCTTTTTTTTTTACAGATGGGTCTATGTATGCATTGTAAAACTATGGTACCTCTCAATACAGCCATATGTGTGGTGTGTGAGTCTCCATTAGTTCAACAACTGCAGCCGCAATCTAGTCTGAGACTACAGGTAAAGGGTTTACTGGATTGGATCATTCCTATGAGTTGTCGACCAATCACAATAGACCAAACATGATCTGACCAATAATAGCTGAGGAAAGTTTATAAAATCCAGATCTGTTTAAGCCGGCAAAAAACATTGATGTTGCAATAAGAAACATTTTTTTTCCTTACATAGAAGTAAATATTTAGCAAGAAGCATCCAAAACTTAAAGTGTTAGTTCACCCAAAAATTAAAATGATGTTTTTAATTCATTCATTCATCTTTGGAGCACAAATTAAGACATTACAGGTGAAATCAAAGAGCTCCCTCATCCTCCATAGACAGCATGCAAGTTTCTTGACTCATTCAAAGTTCAGAAAAATACCAAAAAACATCATCAAAACAGATCATATGCCTTCAGTGATTCAATCGGAAAAGGGTTAGTTCACCCAAAAAATTTAGTTATGTAATAATTACTCAGCCTCATGTCTTCCAATCAACTAAGACCTTTGCTTAGAATACAAATTGAAAGAAAGCAGAGGTATGGCCAAGCGTAACACATGAATGTGCCCCCTATACCAGGGCTATTCAATTGGCGGCCCGCAGGCCGAACCCGGCCCCTGAGGCAATTTGTTCCGGCCCTCCAAATAGTGTGACCAAGACATCAAAAATAAATTTAGTTCAGTCAAAAAACAGTCGCTATAGTTATGAAGTGACGTGCGTCTGTTCAATACAGCCCGAGCTGCAGTTGAAGACTGCGCAGAGAGTGTGTCAAGTGACATTAAGCAAGTGGAAAACATTTGGATTATAGAAAAGACCTTTTGTACAATGCACTGATATCGTTAATAGGGATGCATTGATTAGCTGATTTCACTATTAACCCTGCTTTTATTCATTAAAGGCTTCTCAATGTTGCATTTTTGTTGCACAGAAAAAAAGCTGCTGCAACTAAACAAAGTTATGCCAATACGCATGCACATTGGATTAACTATAGCTGCAAGGCATTGACATATTGCGTCTTTTCCGCACACAAGTACATTATTTCCAATGGAGATGTGCGCATATTGGGAGCAGTGTACGCACGGCTCGCAAGCGGACCAACGCACTCGCGCCCTCCAGGAGCACACAGTAGAAATTATCTCACGCTGTAGTGGTGAGAGTTGTGCGTGGCTTTCAGTGCAATGTAAACAAAAGATACGTTAAACGAATTATTACAAATTATTAAAATGATTATGTATGTACGAACGCAGATAATAACAACAGTTCATTTAAATTCTTAGCTAATATACAGCTTAAATTAACATTAGACAAATACAATTTTTTATTTATTCTTATTTTTATTTATTTATTCATTGTTCTATCATTTATTTTCATTGTAAAATTATCACTCGTGTTTAAATCAAAATCTTTTTCATTTATGTTTAAGTCCAAAGAGAGAAATGGACTATTGTTTGTTTTTTATTAATATTTTGTGCTGTATTTGGTTACTGAGCAGCAATAAAACACTTTAAAATATAAGCAGTTTACTTGTTACTTTCTAAACTAGTCGTGTTTTGAATTTAATAAATGCATAATAATCGTGATAACCGTGAAACCATGATTATTCTTCAGACTATAATCGCACAACCAAAATCTATAATCGTTGCATCCCTAATTGTTACGCAGTTTAAAACATAACACATGAATGTGTCTGAATGTAGAAGAAACCCTTAAGCAATACACTGATTTCGTGCCTCGAAATACAACATTTGGATATGCTTGTAAAAAAGCCACATTGTACAATTCAGTGATGTTATGTAGTTTCAAAATACAACATATTAACGTTTTAATGTAGAAAAAGTCATCGTGGGTGTCTTTATGACCACAAATACAGCATATGGGCTCTTATATGCTGTTGTGTCATCACTTATATTGCAAGTCATATCTCGCTCGTTTGGGATGCTTTTCATGAACTGGCCCCCATGATAAACTAATTGAATAGCCTTGCCCTATACTGACACTGAGGACAAGAAACTGTGTTTGTGTGCACAAAACCTTTTGTTTTATGTGCACACAAAAGTATTCTTGTAGCTTGATAAAATTCCGATTGAATCACTGAAGGCAATATGGTTTGTTTTGAGGAGGTTTTTTTGGTATTTTTCCGGACTTTGAATGAGTCTGGAACCTTGCTGTTTATGGAGGATGAGGGAGCTCTTGGATTTCACAGATGATATCCTCATTTGTTTTCTGAAGATGAATGAATTAATAACATTATTAGGATTTTTGAGTGAACTAACACTTTAAGTTTTGAGTCTTCTTGCTAAATGTTTACATCCATCCAAGAAAAACAATGTTTCTTATAATATACATTGCAGAATTTGCTTTTTTGGTATTTTTAACAGATCTGGATTCAATACTCTAAACTTTACTCAGCTATTATTGGCCAGATCACATTTGGTCTATTGTGATTGGTCGATGACTTACATCATGTCATTTCAGCTTCAGAGCTTTCAGCAGCCCTGACTCCTCAAGTGAATGCAAAATATATTTGATTTTGCAGTGCATAAAATAGCATCTTCTCAACACATAAACACCACAAACTAAACTTGTACAGGCCACAGGTACAATCACAGTGTTTGAGAGTCAGAGTAGACATATTTTTAGGGATATTATTGAAAACCATTGGCTGGCAATATGCACATTTTATTACAAATCTATGTGCAGATAGTAAGACTGGAATTTCTTATGGTTACATTTCAGGCAGTTTACAATATATATTTTTTGATCCTGGAAACTTTGCAGGCCTTTTACTTTCACAAAACTGCTATATTATACATGAGGATTAATATCTGAGACCGCACAATGGGGCACAATTCCATTTATTATATTCCTGTTATTCTAGGATAAGTTCATCTGTCACTCGTGCGGGACAGGGAACCCTGCTCACATCACACACTGTGTCACTTGTGAATCCCAGCTGCTTCAACAAGCCAGAGTAAGAGCCCCGCCTACCAGAAATTAGCCAATCAGAAACCTGCCGAGTTGATAGAATTGTGATTGGTCAATAATGATGTTTTATCATTCCACACAGCCTGTTTTAAGTGGACAGAGAGCTGCACCTGTACCCAGCTTACAAGGAAAAATGGTCTCCTGCTCAAAGTGCAATAGAGTCAACCACTCGGATGCCCGATTCTGTGATTGGTGTGGAGCAAAGGTGATTGACACATTTTGTGTTGTATTGTTGTATGTTTGTGGTTATCTACAGTATATAGAGTTGAAGTCAGAATTATTAGCCCCCCTGAATTATTAGACCCCCTGTTTATTTTTTTCCCCAAGTTCTGTTTAACGGAGAGAAGATTTTTTCAACACATTTCTAAATATAATAGTTTTAATAACTAATTTCTAATAACTGATTTATTTTATCTTTGCCATGATAACATTAAAGTAAAGTTTCAAGACACTTCTATACAGTTTAAAGTGACATTTAAAGGCTTAACTGGGTTAATTAGGTTACCTAGGCAGATTAGGGTAATTAGGCAAGTTATTGTATAACGATGGTTTGTTCTGTAGGCTATCGAAAAAATATATAGCTTTATCATTTTCTTTTCGGCTTAGTGCCTTTATTAATCCTGGGTCGCCACAGCGGAATGAACCGCCAACTTATCTAGCACGTTTTTATGCAGCGGATGCCCTTCCAGCCGCAACCCATCTCTGGAAAAAAATATATAGCTTAAAGGGGCCAATAATTTTGTCCTTAAAATGGTGTTTAAAATATTAAAAACTGCTTTTATTCTAGCCGAAATAAAACAAATAAGACTTTCTCCAGAAGAAAAAATATTATCAGACATACTGTGAAAATTTCCTTGCTCTGTTAAACATCATTTGGGAAATATTTAAAAAAGAAAAAAAATTCAAAGGGTGGCTAATAATTCTGACTTCAATTGTATGTAGGTGGATATCCTAGTTTGTTCAGCTAAAACTAAACAAATTCTTAATACACTTGACACTGGTATGCTATGCTTAAATTTGTTTTAAAAAGGCGGTTCTGTAATCAGTAATAAATCTCCAGCATGTGCTTTCAGATCAATATCGCATTCATTAACACAGATAATTTAATTACATGATAATGAAATCAAAAGATAATCATTCTTTATAATGACAGATGTTTGCGTAGCTTCTCAGTGAACTACAGTTCTTTGTTGCTGCTATATCTGAAAGTATGTGAAAATACTACATTTAATAACTTGTTTTTACTTCAAACTCACTTCATAACTTCAGTTCAGTGTTTAAAATAAATCCTTCTGTGATATTATTCTGTGGTCGAGTGATCATTAGTCACTTTGAATCAATGAAAGCAGTCATAAGTTTATAATGCAATGCTGTGGGGATTTTCTGCAGTTATGCCAGACACAGATGACTTTTTTCCAGCCCAAAAGCTGTCCAAAACCCTCCCAAATGCACACAAAAAAAAAAAACGCACAAAATATTAGAATAATTTTTTATATTCTTTTAATTTATTTAAATTATATTAATTTATCTAGTTACTTTAACTGTCATAATTTTTTAACCATACAGCAACCAACACCAGCAGTCACAGAACCACAACATTAACCGGATCACATCGAAACACTCCCCCCTCCCACCCACACACTGCACTTGTGTAGTGTAATGTTGTGTAGATTACACTACCTATTAGAGTATGTTTTACTTTCGAAATGGGGTATAAATTCGTACCATTTGGCATTTTAAATTCCTTTAAATAATTAGGAACATAATTAGGTCCCGCTTGTCAATCAGACAACGCTTCTATATTTGTTCTTGCTGTCAATTGCATGAAAAATGATCTGTGTTATGATAAACCGCTGTGAGTTTAACTGCAGTCACTGCGTGATGCGTGTGCACGTGAAAGGGAGTCAGATTTGTTCCGGGAGTCCTTCACCTCCTCTTGCGGGTGGGCCCACGCGGTGTGTGCTATTCACTGGTCACTACTAACTGAATGGAGTAGGAGCACTCAGTTATGTTTTGTTAAATAAGTTGCATATAAAATTTACGTTTCAAAACCACCCAAATTTTGTGAACTCACCTATGCCATTTTTTACCTGCACAAATTCAAAACCGCCCAATCTGGAAACACTGATTTCCTGGGTTTCTTCTTCAAGGCATGTTTGGAGTTTCTAAACGAGAGTGCCCTCTAGCCTTCGGAGGAGAGTGCTAATCACACAATTGTGCTTACCTGACAAGATGTGCATGACATTCTAAATCACGATACTGGTTTCATTACAATTTACCGTGGAGCCCTAATTCAAAACAACAGTTCAGTTGTTAAACAAAGCTTCACTGAGTATACACATTATGAATATAGTTTTTTCATAATTAAAGCCCTACTGATATCAACACAAATGTTCAGTCATTTTTCAGCAAGCTATAAACAAATAAAAATCCTTATATATAAAAGAGTTTGTGCTATGCAAAGTAAATGCTGTGTGGTTTTGTGTTTATACATGCAGCCCGGCCACAAAGCCAGCAGTGTTAAATGTTCTCAGTGTGGAGCCAGCAGTCACCCATATGCTAATCACTGTGGAGGATGCGGCGTCTATCTGGACGGGCCACCCAGGACGCCGTCACAAGTAAACCAGGGACAGGATGCAGAGGGAGTGCAACAGGTACAGCACAAAGCCTGTTTGAGCTGTCCCAAATCACATACTTGCAAATGCACTCTACACCATTTTGTAGTGTACATAAACGAGGCGTTGCACATGTAGCTGAAGAGGAGGAGTTAATGGTGAAGGGGGAGGAGCTATTGGGTACTATTTTTTTAAATTGCGATTGTGTTAGTAAAATCCTCCTATGTAAGTAAGTATGTTGCCTTCAAATGGGGAATGCGTTAAACTCAAGATAGGTACTATTTGGTAGTTGGGTTTTTTATTTCCCTAATTTGACAACTGTTGCCTGGGAATTTCAGCTTATTAAATTTTAAATTATTTTTTCATTTGGGATGACACTAAACTCCATGCTACACAATTGAGTGTATAATTCCATAGAGTGTATAGAGTGTAATTTGGGACACAACTACAGTATTATATCACTCCCTCTCTCTCCATCTCTCATACAGTCCTCCACCAGCTGGCAGACGGCTTCTGCGGCTGAATCAGCAACTGCTCCTCCAGCTGCGGGTTTGCGCATGTGTGCAGATGCACAGACGCAGACGGTGGGTCTGTTTTTCCCGTCCAGCACTGAGCTGAAAAAGCGGAGCCAGCAGAGGGAGGCGGAGCTTAACAGACAGGAGCATATGAGTGACAGAAAGCCTCTCCTCACCGCCATTAGTCCTGGCAGAGGTAGATTACTGGACAATCACTGCACTTTTTTTTCACTAAATCAGTGACATTGAATTGTGTATTTGCTGTTTGTGCGTTTATTCAGGGTTCTGGAGGAAACAGTTGGATCACGTTTGTGCACATCTGCGCAGTTACACTCAGAATAATACAGAGTTCAGAGCTCTGATTGGAGAACCTCGGCTGGGCAGAGTAAGAACTTTCCAGTCCACACAAATGTATATTAATACTACTAATAAATAAGTATTTTTTATATCTATAATAATAATAATAATAACAATAATAATAGCACAAGTAAAATGTTAAATAAATGAATTGCAGCAAGAATATATATATATATATATATATATATAGTGTAGTGCTTGTACTATTATTATTATTATTATTAAATTTTATCTATAAATAGTATTAATATACATTTTATTTTACTATTAGTAGGTTTTCCTTTGTATACATAATTTTTTTTCCTGTGTTACTATTATTAATATTATGATCATTATTATTATTAACATAATGTTGTTTGCTATTATTGTTATTGTTTTATTGGCTTTTTTGTTTATTATTATTAGTAGTATTAATGGGTATATGTGTGTGTGTGTGTGTGTGTGTGTATATATTATAATAATATATAACGTTTATAATATAAACATTTTATTTTTATAGACTTTTAATTATAAAATAGTAATAAAACTATTGGTTTTATTGTTGTAACGATTTATTATTGTTATTATTATAAGTGGGTATTTTATACGTCTTATTTATTTTACTCACACACACACACACACACACACACACACACACACACACACACATGTATATATATATATATAACGGAGAGAAGATTTTTTCAACACATTTCTAAACATAATAGTTTTAATAACTCATTTCTAATAACTGATTTATTTTATCTTTGCCATGATGACAGTAAATAATATTTTACTAGATATTTTTCAAGACACTTCTATACTGCTTAATGTGACATTTAGGTTAATTAGGTTAACTAGGCAGGTTAGGGTAATTAGGCAAGTTATTGTATAACGATAGTTTATTCTGTAGACTATATAGCTTAAAGGGGCTAATAATTTTGTCCTTAAAATGGTGTTTAAAAATGTAAGAAATGCTTTTATTCTAGCCGAAATAAAACAAATACAAAATTTCCTTGCTCTGTTAAACATAATTTGGGAAATATTTAAAAAAGAAAAAAAATTCAAAGCGGGGATAATAACTCTGACATATATATATATATATATATATATATATATATATATATATATATATATATATATATATATATATATATATATATATATATATATATATATATATATTATTGTATTTGAATTTTTAATATTACAATTTTTACAATATATTATTATTATCATTATTCCGAATCTCTGTGTTTCTGTCTGCTCTGTAGATGATCTCTGCAGTTATTCAGGAGGACAGTTATGAGGTCAGTCTGCGCATCAACTTCATCTCAGCACCACTGGAGGAATCGAGGGTCAGAAACGCTCCCAAGAGCCTTAATACTGAGTCTAAACAGAATCCACTGTGTGTGTGTTCATAAACATGTTGTTTTTTTCAGTCATCTTCTGCAGGACAGCAGAGCAGATCTGTGACCACAGAAAGTCAGAATCTCAGTTCTGTGACTGAAGGCAGAAACTCAGCCAGTCCAGGTATTAATGCATGTTTGCTTTCCTCTCACTAAATGATACTGCTGTCTTTATAATGGCTAATGACATTTTCTATTTTCTATTATCTAACCCTAACAAATGTCACTACAAAACAATTGATTATAATATGATTTCCTGGTCAGACAGTTGACTGACCAGTTGGTCATTTAATATGATCGGCTCAGTGGTTAGCGCTGTCGCCTCATGGCAAGAGGGTCACTGGCTCGAGTCCCAGCTGGGCCAGTTGGCATTTCTATGTGGAGTTAGCATGTTCTCCCCGTGTTGGCGTTGGTTTCCACCGAGTGCTCCGGTTTCTCCCACAGTCCAAAGACATGCACTATAGATGAATTGAATAAACTAAATTGGCCATAGTGTATGATTGCCAGAATAGTTGGCGGTTCGTTTTTCAGTTTTGTTTTATTACTCATTTTATGTTACAGTAATTGATAAAAAGATGATGTTATGCATAAAAACAGTTTTACAAAGGTCATTTTTATTAATTTCAAAAATGTGTATGTATTCCTCAGGACTTTTGATTAGTTATAGTATATAGTTAATATCACTTTTTTTACAACAGCAATTATTTTATGTTAATCCGAAATGACCAGTTATAATGCTTTACCATTTAGTGCTATAATGTGCAAATATATTCATAATTTTATATATGATTAATTATATATCCATAATAGATATGCCAACCAAACTCATTTTAATTAATGTCATTATAATGATCAGTATTACAAATAATTAAAAATACCAGAAATTGTTATCATGTTATTCACATTTATTGATATAATTTACAATAGTAAGTAGCTATATAATATGTATTATACGTTTATTAATTGCTGATTTAATAAATAGTAAGTGATTTTCATAACTCATTTCCTGCGTCATTTGTTGAATGCACAGAGAATAAGATTAATACAACAGGATCTGAAGTGAAAAGAAAGAAGAAGAAAAAGATTGGGACATCAGACGTGAACGAAAATCAGCCAGTTAGTATCCCACACACGCACACACACACACACACAGGGGCGGACTGGGACTTCATTTTCACCCGGGAAAAGGTGTTGAAGATCAGGCCAAAGTGAAGAGCGGGGGAGGGGTGAAGCGCGATGTTTAAAAAAAGTTGGGGGGTTGTGGAGCAGACCCGAATCAGGCTTTTATGGCCGTTTCCACTGTTAAAAGGCGTACCAAACCGTACCATATCACTTTTTCGGCACCCTTTCACCCGGCAAGGGTACCAAACACAAGAAAGGGTACCAAAAGGTGGAGCTACACGCGCAGCTGAACGCTGATTGGTTACAGAGATACGTCACGATCTCGTGGAGCTAGCCAGAATGAAAACAAAGGAACCGCCATGTTTTTATACTGTACACAGCCGAGACAACTATATGCATATAATAACGAGCCATGGATGACCCGAGCTCAAACAAACCTTGTCATTGTCAAAATTTGCCATGTCCTGTTGTTGCTTTACGAGGCCGTCTAAAAGTGCGAGCGGTTTTCGCTTTCTCCAGGGAGCTTGCGATCACGTCTATGTTTGATATAACGAACTTCTAGAGCTAATGATAATATCGTGTGTGTGATTATTGAAGTGTCTTCGACGTCTGATCCTTTCAGAAAAGAAAAGGACAAACGCGAGAGTAAAGCGCAAAAAAAAGGAGAAGCCCAACAAAACAGGAGCAAATTGTTTCAGCAACCTGAATCATGAACAAACTGCCACGTTTATCATCGCCTTTTGGACTATTATGAACTAGGAACGATGGAATTACTCTCTAACAGAGGCTACATGTGCTGCTAAAGATTACAGACACAGATGAGAGGTTTGCTCTGACTGTGGGCTATGTTTCATGTTGTTTTTGAACTCAAATAAGGACTAAATGAATGCTGTGTGTAGTTTATCTGTAATTGGTAACATATCGAAGACTGTAAGGGTCTGTATGTGCTCATATATGTTGCATTTATTTATTTATTTAATTTAATTGCAGACGTTACAGTAGGCTATTTTGCACTGTCATTGATCTGCAGTTACAATCAAATCATGTTAATAGAAAGGTTAGTAATAAAGATTTATACACAAGTATTTATGTTTAAAGCATCTGTGTGAACAGTGCTTCCTCACATGATTTGTGAACGACCTGTTCAGCTCTACTGTAGACATTTATTCGAGCGAGAATGACGTCGTAGTGAAACACAAGCCTGATAAAGGTGACCCGTACCGTACCGTACTGTACCAGTCAGTGGAAACGAGCCATATGGCCAGTCCGCCCCAGCTCACACACACACTGACATAATAACCCTTTTTATTTATGACAAGGTTTTGTTTTTCCAGGAGTCTAAAGACAGTCTTCTTCTGAAAGAGGTCGGGCCTGAAGGACGGGGTCGAATCCCAGCAGTGCAGCAGCTTTTGGATGAGGTGAGGCATCTAAGTCCTAAACATTACACTTAAGTATTAGCATATGTGTACATCCAAACATGTAGCGTTTCAATTATACATGACTATTTCTAGTGATGCATGGAAACAAATGTGCGATAAATGCGCTCTAGAAAGTTTTATGCTTGTTCAGTGCTATTTCTCCACAGAATGTATGATTCCACTAGGGGTGCAACAATACAGATTTCAGTTTTAGGGTCACAGTTTTGGTACAATTCAGTGTATGATATGCTCAGTAAAAATTAATAAATTCAAATTCAAATAAAAAAACTCTACAAACAAAATACAATAAGTTACTATATCAAAAGTACCTTGCTGCATTTCGAAATACATTCAGCTAGACTAGAGTCAATGTTACTCTATGAAAGTATTGTTTGATTGTCACATTAAAAAAACCCTGATCTGTTTGGCATAGTAAAACAAAAAACAAGGCTGTTATAATGTCTCCCGCAGGGTGCTGATCCAGCATGTTTGGCAAGCGATGGACGTCCCGCTCTGGTTGCTGCAGTGCTAAACGGGCATCATGATGTTATTCCAGTGCTGGTGCAGAGAGAAGCAGATGTCAATCAGGCGTCTGGGCCGTGAGTTCACAACAAGTTTGATACTTTCAGTTTTAATCTGCTAAATATATTTATTTCATCTTCTGTGGTGGTTGCAGGTTGAAAAATACGGCTCTGCATGAAGCCGCAGCTCTGGGAGATGAGGGTTTGAAGAGTGTTGAGATACTCCTAGGGTGAGTTCAACAAAGTCCATTTTCGTTCTTCACTTACGGATAGTTCAGTAATTTTAATAATTAAATAGTGGGGCCTAAAAGCTTTGTTTTTAAAACCATCTTTTACAGGTGTAACGCAAGTATCAGAAAGCAAAATGATCGAGGCCAGACGCCGTATGATATTGCCGTGGCCACGGGCAGCAGCTCTGTGCTCTCTCTGATGGCAGCTCATCTGGGACAGGGTCTGTTACTGCGCCACACCAAAGCCAGGAGCCCGTCTGGACTGGACACATTCTCATGAGACAATCCACATTTCATCTTATCGGTATCACTGTGTTCAATACTTGCAGATTTCTTTAGCCCCACCTTCAAAATTTACACCTAACTGAAATAAGTCAGGATACAGATCTCACCAGCAAACTCGACATATTCAAGGGAAATAATTGCTGATTACAGCTGTCGTTCATCAAATGTGTAATTATAATATTTTAATAAATTAAGAGTGTGGTTCTTGATTCTGTGATTTGTATTTAGCGGTACTTAATTAAATGTGAAATTTTGGGAAGTGCAGAATAGCAGAAAACTTTAAGGCTTTACGTCATGTCAATGTGCATGACCGAATAAAAAAAAAATAGCACCAAATTATTACTTATTTTCACCACAGGATTAAAACAAAACTGCAGAAATAGAACGGTTACACTGTATTTTGCTATTTCGACTTTTGAAATTTACGACTGTGAGAAATAAACTCACAGCAAAACCCAATTGTAAGAAATTATGATACAATTTTAAGTAAAACAAATTACGTTTTTTCATTCATTTATTAATTTTCATCCACTTTTCCGGGGCCGGTTCGTGAGGGCAGTAGTCTTAGGAGAGAACCCCAGATCTCCCTATCCCCAGACACTTCCTCCAGCTCCTCTGGGGGATGCCAGGGTGTTCCCAGGCCAGCCGAAAGACATAGTCCCTCCAGCGTGTCCTGGGTCTTTTCCAAGACATCCTCCCAGTGAGACATGCCTGGAACATCTTCTTAGGTAGGTGTTCAGGAGGCATCCGAAACAGATGGAACATGCCTTGAACACCTCCCTAGGTAGGCATCTAGGAGGCATCCGAAACACTCGGACAGAGCCACCACAGCTGGCTTCTCTCAGTGTGGAGGAGCAGAGGCTCTACTCCAAGCTCCTCAGCCTATCCAGAAGGGTGCACCTTGCCACCCTGCTAAGGAAACCCATTTCGTCCGCTAATATGCAAGACCCAAATCTTATGACTATACTGTAGGTGAG
The DNA here is from genome assembly GCA_903798195.1 of Danio kyathit. Classification (NCBI taxonomy): domain Eukaryota; kingdom Metazoa; phylum Chordata; class Actinopteri; order Cypriniformes; family Danionidae; genus Danio; species Danio kyathit. Next base: position 33,371,434 of record LR812540.1, read on the forward strand.
AGTAAGAATGTAGATTGACCGGTAAATTGAGAGCTTTGCCTTTCGGCTCAGCTCCTTCTTTACCACAACGTACCGGTACACAGACCACATTACTGCTGCTGCTGCACCAATCCGCCTGTCAATCTCACGTTCCATCCTTCCCTCACTCCTGAACAAAACCCCAAGATACTTAAACTCCTCCACCTGGGATAAGGACTTTCCTCCGACCTGGAGATAGCAAGCCACCTTTTTCTGGTGGAGCACCGTGGCCTCAGACTTGGAGGTGCTGAATCTCATCCCAGCCACGTCACACTCAGAAGCAAACCGCCCCAGTGCATGCTGAAGGTCCATGTCCGATGAAGCCAACAGAACAACATCATCTACAAACATCAGACCCCTCCAGCCCAAGGCTTTTTGTGTTTTTTTTGTTTTTTTTTTTTAGAATTTCAAATAATAAAGTCACAATTCTAAAACATCTATAACAGTGTTGGGTGTAATTAGTTAGAAAGTAACTAGTTACTTTAAATAGATTACTTTTCTACAGAAAAAGTAAAACAAGGGATTACTTAATTTTTTTTTGCAATTTAATAGGCACTTGCCTTAAAGGGAATATATTATGCCCCTTTTTATTTATTCATTCATTCATTTTCTTTTCGGCTTAGTCCCTTTATTAATCTGCGGTCGCCACAGCTGAATGAACCGCCAACTTATCCAGCACATGTTTTACGCAGCGGATGCCCTTCCAGCTGCAATCCATCTCTGGGAAATATTCATACACACTCATACACTACGGACAATTTAGCCTACCCAATTCACCTGTACTGCATGTCTTTGGGCTGTGGGGGAAACCGGAGCACCCGGAGAAAACCCATGCGAATGCAGGGAGAACATGCAAACTCCACACAGAAATGCCAACTGACCCAGCCGAGGCTCAAACCAGCGACCTTCTCGCTGTGAGGCGACAGCACTACCTACTGCGCCACTGCGTAGCCGCCCCTTTTTTACAAAGATGTAAAATAAGTCTCTGATGTCCCTAGAGTGTATAAAGTGCATGTGAAGTTTCAGCCCAAAATACTCTACAAACTCTTTAAAACTGCCCCTTTCTGCCTGTGCTGTTTTGGTTACTAATGCGTTAAATTTGATTAAGATTGTGCTCTTTTTAAAAGAGGGCTCGTATAAATTAGTTACTTTTCAGACAGAGTAATTAAAAAAGAAATTTAAATACAATTTAAAAAATGTAAGTATTAACTACTATTTTGAAGTAACTAGCCAATAAACTAACTATTGAAAATAAAAAAAAACACATTTTGGAGAAAACAAAAGTTAAAAATTGCAAAATATAAACTCGTAATCATATTTTGTGTAAAACAGTGATGGAGTCAGAATTTTGAGAATTCGCAATTACCATTTTTATTCCATGATGGAAAAAAAATCAGCATCAACCAACACCATATTAAACATGATGCTTAACTAACAGGTGGTAACATTTATATCTACACAACTGTGGGTGCATACAAAAACATGAGTGGTGAAAATAAACAGTACTTCTTAACCTACGAAAACAAACTGAAATGTTCATGATGCAAAGGAGGAGGACAATTACTATGCTGGTGTGAAGACCGAGAGAGCTCAAAATTTGCTGCAAGTTAAGAAAAATGGCTAACAATTAGAGAATCTATTTGACAACATATGCGAATGCAAATACAGAAATGATTTGCAGTAATAACACAGACCACAGTGGAAAACCAACGATCCTGGCTGAATGATGAACAAACTGTTGAGAGGGGATTGGAACTCCCTGATCTGTGACAACAATAACAGGTTACTTTAACAGGAAGCTGTCAGGTTCGTCACTTTTCCGAGGTGGTCTGCACTATTTGCAGTGGGTTTCTGTATTTGCATGTGTTGTACAAATTTGTGTGCATGCGTGTTGTCAAACTGATGAACATGTTTTCTCAGTTTGTTAGTGTTTTTCTATTTGCATTTGCTTTCTTAACTTGCTGAGCGCATGACCTCTCTCGGCCTTGGTAACGCTGGTGCAAAGAAACAAAATTTCCTTTGGTATAACATAGAAACAAATACATATTTAAAACGTCACATACTGAGACTCAAATGGGACATAACAACGAGTATATCTGTGAAAACACTAGCAAACACTCACTGTCTCTCTTCTGGTCTGTGCCGAGTGACATAAAAGCCAAATAACAAGCGGCACAATGATATAGAAAATGAAACACAAACTCCTCAGCGACGTAACCGCAGTAAGAATGCGTGTCTGCACTCTTTGCTGTCCACTGGATAGTATTTATCATAAAAGTCCAGGATGTACTCCTCTGTCTTGAAGCCAAACTTCTGATAGAGTAGCATGGCAGAGTTGCTTGCCGATACGTGTAGAGTCACATCTTTTCCCATGCAGGTCTATAGAGAAGAGAACAGTCATTCCTGTTTTACATTGAATCGAGTGAACTCGGTGTAGTTGCTTTCTTGGACTCACCTGAATGAGATGGTAGATCATGAATGTGGCGATACCAGCTCGCCTCCATTCTGGATGCACTAGTAGGAAAGAGATGTAGGCCTCGTTGTACTTCACATCCGGCACCATGAAGCCAAAACCGATCACGACTTTCTTGTAAAGCACCACCACGCTGAAGTCTGGGTACTGGAGGCACTCCGACAGATCGATACCTTATGGAGAGAAGAGCCCCATATTATTCCTTCAAGATGTAGTTTGATAGAGATATGGATTTGGTTGGATGAATTGATGATTACCAGGCCAGAAGATGTCTTGGCACATGGAGTTGACAGAGGGGATGTGATTTGGCCGTACGTAGCAGTAATCTATAGGTGCGTCAGGTTCAGCTACCCAATTCGGGTCATTCTTGTGGTGATGCGCACGAATCTCTGAGAGCAAACGCAGCTTCAACGGTCGACTCTCATAGTCTCTCCTGCAAGATTATGTACAACGTGCACAAAGCTATCAGACAGGGTTTTGTTAATGCAGGCAGTCATTTGTTACAGTGGTCATAGTCTTGTCAGTCTAAACTCTTGTTTGGCAGAGAGACCTGAAGATGCCTGTGTACTGAGAATTAAGGTTCACCACTTGCAAATAGACACAAGAAGTGCATGCCAAATGAAGTATTTATGCACGTTTTAGGCTTGTTCAAGTATTGTGTTCACAAAGAGCATTCTAAAACAGAAAAACTGCTTGTGAAATACCCAAATGATACAAAAAAAATGTAGAATATGTAGTGGAGGGGCTGTCAAACTCTGATGTGAGCTTATTTCTAGCCACAGCCATATCATTCTGCAGCCCAAGACAGGTTACTCACAGAAGCTAAGCAGGACTCAGCCTGGTTAGTACCTGGATGAGAGACAATTTGGCAAATCTAGCTTGCTGTTGGAAGTGGTGTTAGTGAGGCCAGCAGGGGGCGCTCAACCTGCGGTCTGTATGAGGCACTACACTGTCAGTGGGCGCCGTCTTTCAGAGAAGAGGTTAAATCGAAGTCCTGACTCTCCGTCGTCATTGAAAATCCTATGGCACTTCTCATAAAGAGTAGGGGTGTAACCCCAGTGTCCTGACCAAATTCCCTCCATCGGCGCTTACCCATCATGGCCTCACAATCCACAGAATTGGCTCTATCAATGTCTCTCCACTATCTTTAGCTGGTGTGTGGTGAGCGCACTGGTGTTGTCCTGTGGCTGCCGTCGCATCATCCAAGTGGATGCTGCACACTGGTGGTGGTGTGCGGAGACCTCCTCATAATTGTGAAGCGATTTGGGTGTATGGGCATACATGATAAATGCGCTATAAATACACATTACTTACTTATTGTGAGAACTCTTCGAGAGGTTATGGTATGGCGGTTAATATGTTTACAGCAATGTTGTAAATCAAATGGTACTTCAATAATTGGTACAGAGCAAGTACTGAGACCTTCTACTGCCAATGTATTTAAACATGCAGACGTAACATACATGAAACACCATAACAGATGTATATGCCAGAGACAAGACAACACGCTACTAACGAAACCCAACCAGAACTTGTGCCTTTGGGTGAGAAACATTTAAATTTTTGATTTTGTAACACAGGCTTTCCTAGAAAAAGCTTCAGACAACAATCGAGACATTTGAGGAAGTTCAAAACGAGTGCATCTTTTGGTGTGGACTTTTTGCAACTTTGCCGAACTCTTTCATGCTAAAATGGCATGTCACATGAAAAGCATAATAAGACCCCTTTATCACGGAGTACAAAACTGAGCGGTATGATTCAGTACAGTACAGTACACATTTATGTCCATTTCCACTCTCAAAGGTACCAAAAAAGCAAACCATACTATACAATTTTTGCACTCTTTCCAAAAGGTAAGGTCTGTTACAATGGAATGATACCACAAGGGTGAAGAATTACTGTGTAAGGCATGCAACAAGCCAGGGGAATGACAACACAGGAAGCTGCATTTTTAAATACACAGTCGAAACATGACACTGTAATAAATGACAACCACATGCCAAGGGCAAGAACAGGATCTACTGTATGTCCTGTGTTGTTGTTTACAAGGCCATTCACATGCTGCTTTTTCTATTTGTTCATGCTTGCCACTTGTCTACATTTGAAATAATGAACTTGACCATGCAAAAGATGGGATATGTGATTGCCACATACAGGTTTCTTTTTTGGAGAGAAAATGACGATCATGACAAACTCTCCACGATACACTGCACCTACCAAATATGGGAACTATTGTGAATATAAATGCAAGCCTGATCAGGATGACCTGTACAGAATCATACTGTACTGTACTGTACTAAACCGTACTGCTCAGTGGAAATGAGGCATAAGGGTTCAGATGTGTCCATGTGTACCTGATGAATGGCTTGAGTACTCTGGATGTGTAGGGACTCTTGATGGTCTGATCCATGCAGGCATCAGAACCCATCAGCCTGTGCCAGAATGACACCGTGTGCTGATAAAACCCTTTCCTTACAGACACTGTTGACTGAGAAACAAAACAAAGCTTTTAATTTTTTTCAGTAAAAGCTGTAACCCATACCATATGAGTTTTCTTAGGACTTACTTGAAAGCGGTCAAGGATACGAAGGTCCTGGCTGGTGGTCCTGTATTTCTCCTCTCCACTTGTCCTGTGCCTGGCCAAACCCCCTTGTGCCCCATAGACGCCTCCTACCAGGCTGAGTGTTGCACTCACAGCCTGATCTACGTCCAGCAAGGGAAGCCCCCGCTCTCTTTTAGCCTGCCGCACAAGTAACTTACGATGCAGCCTTTTGGCCTGTGGTGTGACAACCAACGCTTGCGGACATGCTTCCAGCTTGTGGAGCAGCATGCGCTCCTCGTAAAGGCTGATAAATGAGTGACGGGGGGCAGGTAAAGACACACAGCCTTCACCCTTGTCCTGGAGAACCTTCCTTCGCTCTAAAACTCGTCCTCTTCTGCCGTCGTCCTGGCCCTCATCTTCTTCAACATCTCTGCCACGCTCTTCGTCTTCACTCTCCAGTTCTTGTTTGATAAGCTCAGCTGGACGTAGCTTTTTCCTGACCATGATGGTACCAGTGGCCAAAGGCATGCTGGGAGGAGGAATATATTCCATCCCAGGGTCAATAACACCCTCTGCATCCAATTCTTCATCATCTGATGGAAGGTAATGGAACAAATTTAAATAAACAAAAAGCTGTGACAAGGTCTTGACAAGTTTTATTCAGATTATTTTTGATTAAAGATGGTTGCACACTGTGAAGAAGAAATAATCAAGAGTATGTAGGGGTTGGACAGGTGTTCTGGTTGGGTTTTAAGACATTGCTATGGGTGTAAAGGCATTTCTATGGGGTGTTTCATTTCTACAAGGGTGTTTCTGGGGTGTTCATTAGTGTCCTAGATCAGGGACGGAACTGCAGTCCTGGGAGGCCACTATTTATTGAGAGTTTAGGTTCATCTTTAATCAAACATCTGCTTGTAATTTACAAGCAATTCTGAAGACATATGGTTTTCATGTGCGTTTGATTAGAGATGGAGTTGAACTCTGCAGGACCAGATACACCAGGGGTGTTCAACCCTGCTCCTGGAGATCTACCTCCCTGCATAGTTCAGCTCCAACCCTGATCAAACACACCTGAACCAATTAATTAGGACCTGAACAGCACTTGATAATTACAGGCAAGTGTGTTTGATACGAGTTGAAGCTGAACTATGCAGGAAGGTAGATCTCCAGGAACAAGGTTAGTCACCCCTGAGATACGCCCATACCCTTTTGTTGCCAAAGAATTTATGTGGGTGTTTGTAGGATGTTCTGTGTTGCTATCTAGTTGCTGCAATGTTGCTGGCCAGCTGCTAGGCAACTATGGCTACTTCTAGGGTACTCTGGGTGGTTGCTAAGGTGTTGCTAGAAAGTTACTATAGAACTATGGTCTTGAATATGATGTTAATATGTGGTGGACAGTGTATTTTGCAGGACTGCTGAGATGATGTTGTTGAGATGGATTGCTGACAAAGGCATTTTTCGAGAGTTCAATGTGGTTGTTAGGATGTGCTGACTAGAAGGAATTGGGATTCCAGAGTGTTTTGTGGGAATTGTTGTGATGTTGCTAGAAAGATGCTAAGGAACTTTAGGTTGCTTCTTATATGGTGCACTAGTTAATTTTTAGAATGCTCAATAGGTGTTTGCAGGGTTGATTTGAATACCCTTTTAATAATTGTATTGCTCTGGGTGATTGGTGGGCAGCACGGTGGTGCAGTGGGTAGCACGATCACCTCACAGCAAGAAGGTCGCTGGTTCGAGCCTCGGCTGGGTCAGTTGGCATGTTCTCCCTATGTTTGCGTGGGTTTCCTCCAGGCGCTCCGGTTTCCCCCACAAGTCCAAAGACATACGGTATAGGTGAATTGGGTAAGCTAAATTGACCATAGGGCTTCACGGTGGCGCAGTGGGTAGCACGATCACCTCACAGCAAGAAGGTCGCTGGTTCGAGCCTCGGCTGGGTCAGTTGGCATGTTCTCCCTATGTTTGCGTGGGTTTCCTCCAGGCGCTCCGGTTTCCCCCACAAGTCCAAAGACATACGGTATAGGTGAATTGGGTAAGCTAAATTGACCATAGGGCTTCACGGTGGCGCAGTGGGTAGCACGATCGCCTCACAGCAAGAAGGTCGCTGGTTCGAGCCTCGGCTGGGTCAGTTGGCATTTCTGTGTGGAGTTTGTATGTTCTCCCCGTGTTGGTGTGGGTTTCCTCCGGGTGCTCCAGTTTTCCCCCACAAGTCCAAAGACATGCGCTATAGGTGAATTAGGTAAGCGAAATTGTCCGTAGTGCATGTGTTTGAATGAGTGTGTATAGATGTTTCCCAGTGATGGGTTGCAGCTAAAGGCATCTGCTGCGTAAAACATATGCTAGATAAGTTGGTGGTTTATTCCGCTGTGGTGACCCCAGACTAACAAAAGGACTAAGTCGAAAAGAAAATGAATGAATGAATGGGTGATTGGTATGTTGTTGCTATGTGATGTGGTTTGTTATCAACAGCATGGTTGTTTTTGTTGCCAGGCTAGTCAAAATAATGCTTACATTTATTTGTTAAGTGGTTCTTAGAAAACTGCTATAATGTGTAACTATTCATCCATTTTGGTTTCCATCTGATAGACACTAAAAAGAACAGATGGCACTTTCTAGACGCCAGGTAGCAATCAAATAGAAATGCAAGTCTGATAATTAACTGTAAAAAAGTTATTTGCTGGTTAGCAAGTGTAGCATCTCACCGTGGAACAGAGCCTGAGGGGGCATGACATCCGGGATCAGATCGGCCTCTGACAGCAGGCTGGGCGTAGCGGAGTGTGAGGCGGGGGTTCCAGGGGCGGAGAAGTCAGGAGAAGGGGATGGGGATGGAGAGGTGAGGGGGGTTCTGTCTGATGAGCTGAGGGAGGAAAAGTCAATGACTTCACCCTTCTCCAGATAAGGCTCAGGCCGTCGTGCACGGTTGCCCAGTTTCACAGGTGTAGACGAGGCACTGCGGTCCAGAAACCCAGCCGCCTCCTTCTGTGCACGCCGAATATCTTTTGCCTCTTGTGTTCGAGAACGCTTTTCTTTCAGCTGCATGGCATTTTCCACTGGGTTACGACTTCCCCGCTTCCTCAAACCCTCCACGGTGATTATGGGTTCCAGAGAAGGCTTTGACACAGCTTTAAAAAAAACAACACTTAAAATAAATGAAAATCCTGCATAATCTTTAAAATGTAAAAACCATTATTACCTTTGGCCTTGAGTGAGGCTGCAGAGCTTTTGTCACCCTCAGGGCGTAGAGTAGGTGGACGGTTCTGAACCAGCTTCCACCAGCCCGGTTCACCAAACTCCTGCGCTCCTGAACGAAAAAACGTTGGGCTGCCGACAGACAGACACCCTGCCACAGTGCTCCACCACGTGGACGTCTTCTTTCTTAAGTGTGTATAATCATAAAATGCAAATATATATACAGGTTTTATTCTGTTCAAGTCTGTTCACTCTGCGACCATATTTGCAATGCCTCCTGGTGGTTCAACCAAGACCAAGGACTAAATAAATGAATGGGAGAATCCTGAAATCTCAACTGAACTTTTAAATATATTATATTTTCTTCAGCCTCTGGTGCCTGGACAGCAGCTCTGCACAAGAAGTTTGGCCAGAGGAGAAATGGTCGTGCCCAACTGAGCCTGGTTTTTCTCTAGTTTTTTTCCTTCACTTTTGTCAATTGAAGTTTGTTCCTCGCCACTGGCTTGCTTGGTTTGCAACTTGTGTATCGATGGATTTGCTCTTCAGTGTTTGGACTTTCAGCAGTAAAATTTAAACCACACTGAACTGAACTAAACTGTGAAAACTGGACTGACACAGTTTCAATTTACGAGAACTTCTATGTTAAGCTGATTTGACACAATTTACATTGTAAAAGCGCTACAGAAATAATCATCTCATAATTGTTGTTGCTTAAGCAGTTTGATCCAGCTACTACACATGTGCAAAGACTTGCATGACACCAATCTCCTTTATGGCTGTTTCAATAGTAACCAGGTGACACATTTAGAAAAACTGGAAAAACAGAGAGAGAAACTGGAGCAAAGACTGGAAAAAGACAATGAAAAGACATGATATGTGATGCAATGTGATATCTCAAAATCAACAGGGACACGCACAAATGTTCAAAAATGACAGGTATTGACGTAACAAAGCAAATCTGTATGTGTGGCTATAAAGGTTGACGATTGGCTATTTTGACCAGATGGGAGAATTTCCTTTGCTGTGACAGCTACTGAGCGTTGCACTTTTCCCCCATTCATATTAATGCAAGTTAACCATCTTTATATATTAAGAGGGTTTGTAATTACAATTTTGTTTTTTCAGTTTCAGTTTTTTCAGTTTGGTGGTCTCACCTGGAACCAAGTAGGAAGGTCCAGTGGCGACTGATAAATGCACAAATATCTTCTTTCCATCTGAAGTATCCTTGTCGTCCAGTTCCCTCTAAAGACAGGTTATACATGGCCAACATCACCACCTAAGAACAGAAAATCAAACATTTCATTCACTTTATTGGAATGTAGAACCTAATCATAGACCAATTCATAAACATCACTTCAAATATAATGAGAATTTATTTTCTGAAAAATGTTTAGGTATGTTTGAAGACATTTTCATTGAAAACAGATGCTGAAATGTTCTTTCAGATACTTTTTTCTAGTAAAATAATATAGCTTCTTTATGTGTACCTGCTGCCAGGTCAACCTCATCCTCTCAAAACTCTCTTTCCCATCTTCCGCACAGTCGGAGCAGATGAACTTAAAAAAGTTGTCTCCTTTCAGGTAGCTGGGTTGCTCTCCACGTAGCTGGGCTGAACCATACAAAGAGAAATAAAGGATAGACAGCTGAGACCTGGTTTCAGATCAGGGTTTATTGAATAAGCAAACACATATTGCACATAATATAATCCCACAAGGGTGCATCAAACATGTCGTCCCCTGTCCCGAATCTTCTCACCAGCTGGGATCCATTTGTGGCACTTGTCGCAGTAGAAGGACATGTCCTCATTCCAGCTTCCCTCTCCGTCCTCCCCAATGTCGCTGTTCAGAGAGTCTCCGCTTTGGTCATGGGACAGATCCACAGATGCCTGGTCCTCAGATTCCACAATGAGCAGAGTCTCTCCCTCCACTTCCCCCTCCTCCAGACCCTCAGAGGCCGACGTGCACATGGTCTCCTCGTCCTGCACCGTGAGACCCCGTTGGTCCCCACTGTCCATTTTTTTTTTAATCTTGTAGATGAGAGAAGGTAGTTAAATCAAGGGTTTCATAATGTTACATTGAAATTGAACACTGATATTGAAATTGCAATATTTTTGCAAATTTGAATGTATATTCAGTTTAAAATTCAAGTCATTTTACACCATTCGAGTGCAGTTTAGTACTTGTACAATGATGGACTTCTTTTAACTCACACAAAAAAAAAAAAAGGTTGCTGAAGTACTAAATTGAGTTATCTTTTGCATCTTATCACACTTTAATGGAAAATTGTTACAAATCAATTGTGTATATCTTAAAAGGAACAACTTTTGAATCCATTCAGGCTGGCGGAAGCACTAGCTTAGCATAAATCATTGATTCGCATTATACCATTAGCATCTCATGATCAAAATATTCTAATACATCAATAATTTTTACTGAATTTTTAGTGAAGTTTTATAAACTAATTTTGAGAGGAGCACATGATATGATTGATTGCAGCTGGTCTCTCATTCGTAATTAGCAATAATCCAATCAGATCGATCCAAGCCTACAATAAATAGACTAATTTCACCCTACTGCCCTATCTTTGTTATGGAAGAATTCCCTCTTCCACCCCATCTTTTCAATTACCAGTCCTACCTGATCTTGGACCCCCTTACAAGCTAAATGACTAGGTGGGAGCCCTGGGCTCAATTATCTCTGAGCTCAGGATTCTCTCCCAGGACAGCATGCCAAACCTGCTAATAGCGTCGAGCAATATCTAAATGTGAACTCTTGAATTTCTATTTAAGGCTTGACACCTCTGTAGTTACACTGAGCACTTAGACCAGTGGAATTTAAAAAGTAGTCATTTCCTAGGCTGATATGGCTAGGATTTACACGCTCTAATCTAGCATAATAATCAAGGGACAAGCCTTGAGCAAGATGCTAATGGTCTAATCCTGTTCAATGAATTTATTCTAAACTACAAGTGCTCACGCCAAACCAGGTATTACATTTAACCAGGTATTACATTTAATTACTTTATTAAAGTTCACAAGCATTTCTTACCAGTTAACTCCAACAATAGCTATATTATAATCTACATTAGCTTGCCTTTTATTGTAAAGATTCACTTTTTGACAGCCTAAACTTTTTAGCCATCAGAATTGTTATTATTCAAGAGTTGAATGTTCTTAAAGTGATTTCAATGATATCGTTCTTCTGTCCCACTATAGTCACAGCTGTGAAGACTTCAATATTCTTTTACATTTAGAATTATTTACACTACATGTTTATCATAATAATTTTCGTTGTTGATGTGAACAAGCCTTTAGACCTAGCTGAAAACCAGTTCAATTCATTTAAATCTTTGTTTTCTTCTTATTAATTTCTTCTATTGTGCATCATTTTGTTTATTGTTATATTATTACTAACAGTACGTTATTTAAATTCGTCTGCAATACCTCAAACTGGTAATGATAATTGTGAACATTCACAGGTAGCTAAAATGAAGGTCTCTTAACAACCTTATTTATTTATAATAATATAAGATTGTAAATGTCAAAAACAACTAAATCAATAACACTTATTAATTTAGTAAAACATTTGGACTAGTAAGTAAAAATCCTCAGCATTAAGTCCTGACATACTTTATCATGTAAATGCCCATTTCAATGAAATTATAACGTACCGTGGTATTTATCAAAATGCATTTGTAGTGACACTTGAATTATTTGCGTCACTTTTATAGAAATGGTGAAAACTGTTATTGCAAATAGATAGTTGTAAGAGAACTCCTGGTAACAGCTGCACAAATGTAAATTAGTTTACAAATATTAATTATTGTTATACCTGTATAACTCTTCTCTTTATGAATCGTGTGTTTCCGTGGCTTCAGCCTGTCGTCGGTTGCGCTCTGTCACGAGCTCTCGCGTCAGCTGGATCTGCTCCTCGAGCACACGCAGGTTCTCGCGCTTCCGTTCCACGCGCTCCAGATCACGCACAACACCCTCGCGCAGCCTCTGTGGATCCGAGTTAACAGGTTTGCACATTTTTACTGTTTAGAAATTTTATTATATAAAAGAAAACAATTTATAAACAAGATATAACTAATGTTATGAACCACAATTAAGAAGTAACAATGGTAAGTTTCTATGTCATTAAAATCCTCACAGAACTTTGGTTGGAGGTTTCGTAAAATTTTTTATTTTTTTTTTATGGAAACTGGATTGGCCCCGCTTATCTCTACTAGTGATGTTTTGCTTTCTATTGGTGGCATGTTAAAATCAATCATTCCTAATGGAATATGTCCCAAAACAGACAAATAGAAACCATTATGTACAGGTTTTAATGGTTAGAATTGTATTGTTTTAATGGGATTTGTAGTGGAAACCATTAGAATCTGTGACTGTGAGGTAAAGGGACAGTTCACTAGGGCTGCACGATATTGGAAAAATCTGATATTGCTTAGTTTAATTTTTTGGCAATAAATATTGCAATATGAATGCATTTTCAGAAGATGGTTTGAGTAGAACTATTTGACAGTTTTCTGGGGAGCCTAACAGTATTTGGGTAAAGAAATTAAATAATCATAATGCAAAAAAAAAATTTATTTTCTTACTTTGTTTTGTCTTGTTTCTAGTCAAAATATCAAAAAAAATATCTTAGACCAAGTTAAAATATTATTTAGTTTTCACCATTAGAGAAAAATAAGTGAGAATGAAGAGTTTGTTGCTTGTTTTAATGAAATTAACTGCCAGTGGGGTACGTGAAATAATCTTATTTTCGCTTTGAAATTTAGATATTTGGGCTTGAAACGACAAACATTCTTAGAAATGTTTTGTTTTTTTGCATAAATCATAAATTCCATACAAATACAGTGACTAAATACAATTCTGTAGCTCCTGCTAGGGCTGTGCAATTAATCAAAAATTCAATTTCAATTTTGATTTTCGCTTCTAACGATTATGAAACACATTTTTTGATCGGCAAAGCTCAGTTTCACATGAAAATCTCTAAAAGCATGTACTGTAATGTAACTTTTGCAGCATGGGATGAGCATCATTCATTGATGTACATTCGAATCATTCATGTTTTTAAAAGCGCGAAAGAAATGCTGAAGAGAGAGCATGCATCACACACATCTAAAGTCATCTTAATTTGAGCGCATTAATGGTCAAATACATGCAAATTTGTGTCTAAACGCATTGTTTAGTGATCATTCATATTAATCCTCATTTATGTAATAAACAAACGAGTTGAGAATCAAAAGTTATGTGAATGTAAAACCATAAATCAGAACCGTACTGCTCTTAAAGTGACAGCGTGCAATATTCCTGCTGCCGACTGTTTTTATCATTAATCAAACAACAAAAAGGGGAAACTCCCTCAGTGCTCTTGACTGAAGGACTTTTGTAGCTATGATTAAAGTTTTTTCTTACAGTGAAGATGCTTAAAGCATAGTTTGTTTCATATTTGTATTCTATTGTATTTAATTCCCTTTTCTTATTTACAAGGAGGAAAATAAATGCATATTATATATATATATATATATATATATATATATATATATATATATATATACATACAGGGAGTGCAGAATTATTAGGCAAATGAGTATTTTGACCACATCATCCTCTTTATGCATGTTGTCTTACTCCAAGCTGTATAGGCTCGAAAGCCTACTATCAATTAAGCATATTAGGTGATGTGCATCTCTGTAATGAGAAGGGGTGTGGTCTAATGACATCAACACCCTACATCAGGTGTGCATAATTATTAGGCAAATTCCTTTCCTTTGGCAAAATGGGTCAAAAGAAGGACTTGACAGGCTCCGAAAAGTCAAAAATAGTGAGATATCTTGCAGAGGGATGCAGCACTCTTAAAATTGCCAAGCTTCTGAAGCGTGATCATCGAACAATCAAGCGTTTCATTCAAAATAGTCAACAGGGTCGCAAGAAGCGTGTGGAAAAACCAAGGCACAAAATAAACTGCCCATGAACTGAGAAAAATCAAGCGTACAGCTGCCAAGATGCCACTTGCCACCAGTTTTGCCATATTTTAGAGCTGCAACATCACTGGAGTGCCCAAAAGCACAAGGTGTGCAATACTCAGAGACATGGCCAAGGTAAGAAAGGCTGAAAAACGACCACCACTGAACAAGACACACAAGCTGAAACGTCAAGACTGGGCCAAGAAATATCTCAAGACTGATTTTTCTAAGGTTTTATGGACTGATGAAATGAGAGTGAGTCTTGATGGGCCAGATGGATGGGCCCGTGGCTGGATCGGTAAAGGGCAGAGAGCTCCAGTCCGACTCAGACGCCAGCAAGGTGGAGGTGAAGTACTGATTTGAGCTGGTATCATCAAAGATGAGCTTGTGGGGCCTTTTCGGGTTGAGGATGGAGTCGAGCTCAACTCCCAGTCCTACTGCCAGTTTCTGGAAGACACCTTCTTCAAGCAGTGGTAGAGGAAGAAGTCTGCATCCTTCAAGAAAAACATGATTTTCATGCAGGACAATGCTCCATCACACGCGTCCAAGTACTCCACAGCATGGCTGGCAAGAAAGGGTCTAAAAGAAGAAAAACTAATGACATGGTCTCCTTGTTCACCTGAGCTGAACCCCATAGAGAACCTGTGGTCCATCATCAAATGTGAGATTTACAAGGAGGGAAAACGGTACACCTCTCTGAATACTGTCTGGGAGGCTGTGGTTGTTGCTGCACGCAATGTTGATGGTGAACAGATCAAAACACTGACAGAATCCATGGATGGCAGGCTTTTGAGTGTCCTTGAAAAGAAAGGTGGCTATATTGGTCATTGATTTGTTTGTGTTTTGTTTTTGAATGTCAGAAATGTATATTTGTGAATGTTGAGATGTTATATTGGTTTCACTGGTGAAAATAAATAATAGAAATGGGTATATATTTGTTTTTTGTTAAGTTGCCTAATAATTCTCCACAGTAATAGTCACCTGCACACACAGATATCCTCCTAAAATAGCTAAAACTAAAAACAAACTAAAAACTACTTCCAAAATTATTCAGCTTTGATATTAATGAGCTTTTTGGGTTCATTGAGAACATGGTTGTTGTTCAATAATAAAATTAATCCTCAAAAATACAACTTGCCTTATAATTCTGCACTCCCTGTACAGTTGAAGTCAGAATTATTAGTCCTCCTGATTTATTAGCGACCCTTTTTCACCAATTTTTGTTTAACAGAAAAAAGATTTTTTTTCAACACATTTCTAAACATAATAGTTTCAATAACTCATTTCTAATAACTGATTTCTTTTATCTTTGCTATGATGACAGGACATCATATTTTACTGCATATTTTTCAAGATACAAGCATTCAGCTTAAAGTGCAATTCAACAAGGCCAAATTAATTAGGCAAGTCATTGTATAACAGTAGTTTCTTCTGCAAATAATCCAAAAAAATACTTTATAATATTGACCTTAATATAGTTTCAAAATGTTTAAAGTTGCTTTTATCCTAGCCAAAATAAAACAAATACAACTGTCTCCAGAAGAAAAAGTATTATAGGAAATACTGTGAAAAATTCCTTGCTCTGTTAAACATCATTTGGGAAATATGTATATTAAAACAGGAGGTGAATAATTTTGACTTCAACTGTAATAGTTTTGAATAATCGTGATTACAATTATGACCAAAATAATTGTGATTATAATTTTTCCCATAATCGAGCAGCCCTAGCTCCTGCTCAACTATAATTCAGACTGGACATTGCGATGCTAAAATGATATATTGTGCAGCCCTACAGTTCACCCAAAATATGTCATCATTTACTCACTCCTCCACTTGTGCAAAACCTGTTTGAGTTTCTTTCCTTTGTTGAACAAACGTTAAGATGTTTTGAAGAATGTTGAGAGGGGAAAAAACAGCCACTGACCGCCATAGTAGCTACTAGCTACATTTTATTCTTATTATAAATGTCAATAGCTGCTGCTTCCCAACATTCAGAATATCTTGTTTTGTGTTCAAAAGAACTGAAGAAATTCAGAAAAGTTTGCAACCATTTGAGTATCAGTAAATGGTATGTTTTTACATTTTCGAGTGAACTATGCCTTAAGATATTGAGGTAAAGTTGGTTTTGCATTCACACATTCAGACTTTCTCCTTTATAATATCTCCTTTATAATAAGTATTATTTGCAAATTATAAACAGTGAAATCATATTAGCAGCCAATGACTGTCAAAATATGACATTGTCCACTGTCAAATAAATAACTTGGTTCTAATGTTGTTTTAAAGTCATTCTTACATGTGATTTCAGACTGAATATTCAAAGCACCATGGTAAACATTATAGGAGCACGTCACAAGTTGTTTCTGAACGAATGTGCAAATATAAAACCAACTATACTTTAATCTTCAAAGTTTTGCCTTAAAGCAAGGATGAAATCATTACAAAACAGTATCTTAAACACTAATACACTGTAACGAATGCAACTGCTAATAATAATAATAATAAAGCAACATACATACACTCCAAACACTGCATTTCAGCTAAAATACCATAGTATATTAGCTTTTACCATAGTATATCTGGTATGCTTTTGTTATATTATATAAAACCGATTGTCCTGCGAATCTTTACATGTTCACGTACTGAATACAACCGAAAAACATTAATGCACCCTTCAATAGCAGTGCCTCATGTTCATTTGGCTAGCAGGACACGGGTGTTTTTACCTGTCTGTCCCAGTTCTGCTTGATATGAACGCCTGCAACGGTGCTGATAGTTAGCACTATCGATAATCCCAGGACAACCTTAGAGGCGGTAGACATAGTTATGAAGCATTACTGAGAATTAAATTACAGGAGGATAATAGATTGCTAGGGCACTTTGATAACAGAATGGAGCATTTTCTTTTATGGTGATTTCACTAGGATGATACGCGCATTGCTGTCGCCTAGCTGTCAGGAGTGGCGGTGTAGTTAAACGATAAACGTTACTCAGGCGCATGCGTATTATTCTTTAATCGGGGTTAAAGGGATAGTTGACCCAAAAATTAAAATTCTGTCATAATTTACTCACCCTTTACTTGTTTCAAACCTTTGTGAGTTTCTTTCTTCGGTTGAACACTTTTAACTGTCGATTTTCATGTTTGTTTTCCCTACTATGGAAGTCAATGGTTTTTCAGCTTTCTTCAAAACATTCTCTTGTGTTCAACAACAGAAAATACTAATAAAGGTTTTCAGCCACTTGAAGTACAGTAAAAAAGTAAGTAAATAAATTTTTTTGGTTAGAACTATCTCTTTAAGTATTATCCAACACATTTCATCTAGGATTTATCAACTCATCAACTTCAGCGAAACGTCAGTGGGGTCCATTTTGCACATGACTGTTTTTAATTTAATAAGATCTTTGCTTCAGTCAGATTTCCACTCGTTCTTCATTTCTCACTTCCTCTCTTTCTGTCTTGCCCCAGGTCTGAATCCACATTTGAAGAGTAATAAGGTATTCTGGACACAATCCTCACCGTCCTCTGTCTCTGTCCTCATATCCTGTCCATCCTGCAGAGTGTTGGACTCGGACTCCTCTGTAAACTTTAGTGTCTGAAGCGCAGGGTGTGTGTGTGTGTGTGTGTGTGTGTGTGTGTGTGTGTGTGTGTGTGTGTGTGTGTGTGTGTGTGTGTGTGTGTGTGCATGTCGCACTGAGTCACAACTTACACAAGGAACAAGTTATGAATGAGGGATTTTGTCTGATTTCCCACTGCTCACACACAGTAAAAGTGGCAGATGTGAGAATCCTTTCTGAATTCAAAATAAGTTCCTGACTTGGATCTAAGGGGAAAAAATGGGACACAGACTTTAAAAATTTTAGAGGTATTAAAGGGATAGTTCACCTAAAAATTTTAATTCTGTCATAGTTTATCATGACACAATGAGAGTATAGTTCCTAGCCAAATTGTCATAAAAAACAATATACTGTCTTAGGGTGCTTTCACACCTGCCTTATTTAGTTCGGTTGAATCGCACTAGAGTTCATTTTCCCTCTTGGTGGGGTTCGTTTGGGCAGGTGAGAACGTAGCAATCGCACTCGGGTGCGCACCAAAAGCGCACCAAAAAAGCGTACCGAGACCTGCTTGAAGAGGTGGTCTCGGTACGCTTTCAACGAACCCTGGAGAGGTTCGTTTGTGGTGAGAACGTGATCCAAACTAAAACAGACCCAACTGCAAAAAGTACTGCGCCTTTTTGGACTAATCCAGCTGCCGTAGTGCGATGCGCTGTCTATCTTATGGGGTTTGGAGAGCTGTTTAAACACAGAGAGAGAGAGAGAGGGAGGGAGAAACATTACCTGATGGATCATTGGTGATATTTCCGAAAGATGACCATGTCGCAGTTTAGCTAAATTATTTCATGCCTTCTCCTAATGCTTTCGCCGATTGCAATGCATTAAAACATTGTTTTCCAGCCCCAGCCGCCCTTCATTCTCGAAATGTATAGTTTGTCTAAAGTGATGCAATACAAACTACATAGTATACTATGACCAGGGATACTGCGTCAGCCAGCGCAGCGACATTGTGTGTCTGCCGGTTTGTTTATTTGCGGTAGTTCCACGTAAATTCTGACCAATTGAAAAGCAGTTTAGGAAATACGTTCAAGAACATTTGGCCAGTGAGTGATGTAAATTTTGTCACATGACTGCATTTTGGTTCGTTTCAGCTGGTTCGGACCAAAGCAATCAGTGTGGTGTGAAAGGGACCCAAAACGGCAGAAAAATGCTACAATGTATCATTTGTTGCCTTTGGTCCGGACCAAATGAACCGAACCACATATGTGAAAGCACCCTTAGTGCACAGAGTAACGGAATAGTCAAGCTTTAAATGGGAACATTATCAAAATTGTTGTATGAAATTGTTCAGCGTGATGCTAATGGTGTAATTCAATGATTTATGCTAAGCTAGGCAAAAAGTGCTTCCGCCAGACCCTGAGATCAGCTGAATAGATTAACAAACTGGTAAAACTTAACTGTTTAACCCTAAGGGAGTTAAAATAAGCCTATAATTTCAAGTGTTCCTTTAATGCAGGTGGAAACCGGTTCAGAAGGATGAACATGCACATCTGGTGCTCAGAGCTCTTCAGAGTTATATGGTTTGCTTGATAGAAGAGCTCTTGTCAGTGATGGCTAAAGCAAACATCCAGCCTTCCCAAACACCCCCCGTCCTTCACCCCTCACATCCACGGGTCTGTAATTGTGCTTACCGCTTCTGGCAGATGTGCATGTTCCCAAAGGCCATAAATTGCTTGAACTTATATGGCGCTGTTGGATGTTGAACACTAGAACCACCACTGGGTAAAATTCACAGATGACCCATGAAGTCTCCCGGTCAATGAAAAAAATAATAATTTATAATAATATATACAAGTTCAGCACTCCTATTGGTTCTTGGTTTCATGCTTCATAAGAGAAGTAACACTGACACTGGGTTCTATTCAGAGGGAACCTTTGAAGGGATTAGTGTAAAGGGATGAGCCCTTCTGAATAGACTGCAGTGTGTTGCACCAAACAGTTTCTCTGCTTAAAGGATCGACTCAAAGTGTCCATCAGTTGTATCCTTCATTCCAAAGAGCCCTTCGAAGTGGCCGGTTTTGAGCACTTCAGTGTGACAGTTCAATATGGCGCCCATGGCCTTTTCACTGCGTTTGGAACGCATCATCAAAGTGTCTCAAATCTGAAAGTGATCGAATTTTATAGGAGGGAAATTTTGATTGCAACAGCCATTGATGAGCTGTCTGTAAACATTTCAAACCGATGCTCAAAGACAACAGATTTTAGCCTAGGATTATAGGAATGTTTTACAATTACTAAAATTTACCTCAGACAACCAAATAATGGCTAAAATCGCACAGTGTTCACCAGGTTTAAGTTATCCAGTGACCCCTGGGGGTTGTAGTGTTGAGCAAAAAGGTTGACCAAATGTTGACTACTACTGAGTTTTAGGCGGTAAACTATGAATTCTATGTCTGTTGTATGCATTTGGTGGATGTGTATTAGGTCTCGATGTGCCACCCTATTGACACGCCTTCAAAAGTAAAGTCCATTTATCAGCGGGGTGCTACTCAGCAGCATCCTAAAAAGAAATCAGCATGGGAATGGACGGTTCCTACTAAGTAAACAGATTGCCTAGCTGTTTGTTGATCTGTAGTAAATCCTTTTCTTTGTCAGGTCTGGAAATGATGTGCAAAAAGCTTCCCTGCAGCCTCACTTGAAAGAGTGTGTCGGTGGGTGGATGTGTGTTCAATTTTAAAAGCATAAGATGTATCTTCAAACGGTCAGTGACCTTCAGACCAATGTTCCTAGGTCAACATGAACTGATCCAAGGTTTAGATAAAATTCACTTAGTGAAATGTCAAGAGTTTCTTGTGAGAAGAGATTATATCACGATAATATTTATTCATCTCTGAACTGCATTGTGTTTTTTTATGCTTTTTTCACATAATTGTAACTTATTTTAACTTAGTAAGACTTTATAACTCACAATTGTGACCTTTGATTTGATAAAACGATGATTAATTGTAATAGTATTTTTCGTCTCATAATGTAACTTTATATCACTAATTGTTTACGTGGAAACTCATCATAATATTATTTCTCACAATGAGACTTCCCAGCAGGCATCTATAACAACGTCAAATTAAGTTGATATTTGGTTGATTTTAGGTTGTGTTGGAAAGTGACCAAACTCCAACGTCGAGCCAACATCGTAAACCAATGTCATATTGATGTCAAATACTGACATTTATTCGTCAGGTATGGCAACAAAAATCCAATGTCTGATAGACGTCATATTGGTAGCATCCACACTAACGTCAAGCTGTATCATCATTAGACGTTGATATTTGGTTGTTTTTAGGTTGAGTTGGAAAGTGACCAAAATCCAAAGTCTGTCCGATGTTAGACACTGACGTCGGTCTGACGTTGAGTTCTGATGTCAACTCAGTTTTCTTTTCCACCCAAAATGCAACGTCCCTACGACATTTGGGTATACATCAATCTTTAACTAATAATATATTGCTATCAGATCATTTCTTGAGATTAAATTTCTGCTGTTTTTATTTATTTTTAGGTGTTCTACAAAACAATACTATAATTTCAGAAATTCATGTTAAATAGTTGATGTGTTTTTGTAATAAATGTATTGGTTTCTACACCATTGTTTTTCAGTGTTGAAAAATATAGGGTTAGATTCTGCACACAAAAACATGCACACTAAAATATATACTCTTGCATGCAGAATTCTTAATGCCCATGTACAGTGCATCCGGAAAGTATTCTTCACTTTTTCCACATTTTTTTGTTTCAGCCTTATTCCAAAATGGATTAAATTAATTTATTTCCTCAAAATTCTACACACAATACCCCATAATGACAAGGTGAAAAAAAAGAGTTTTTGAAATTGTTGCAAATTTATAAAAAAAAAAAAAAAAAAAATCACATGTACATAATACACAGTCTTTGCTCAATACTTTGTTGATGCACCTTTGGCAGCAATTACAGCCTCAAGTCTTTTTGAATATGATGCCACAAGCTTGGCACACCTGTCTTTGGGAATTTTTGCTCATTCCTCTTTGCAGTACCTCTCAAGCTCTATCAGGTTGGATGGCAGCTGACGGTGTACAGCCATTTTCAGATTACTCCAGAGATGTTTAATTGTATTTAGTTCTGGGCTCTGGCTGGGCCACTCAAGGAGATTCACCGAGTTGTTGTGAAGCCACTCCAGTGATATTTTGGCGGTGTGCTTTGGGTCATTGTCCTGCTGGAAGATGAACCGTCGGAGGTCAAGAGCATTCTAAAGCAGGATTTCATTCAAGATGTCTCTGTACATTGCTGCATTCATCTGTCCCTCTATCCTGACTAGTCTTCCAGTTCCTGCTGCTGAAAAACATCCCCACAGGATGATGCTGCCACCACCATGCTTCACTGTAGGGATGGTATTAGCCTGGTGATGAGTGGTGCCTGGTTTTCTCCAAACGTAATGCCTGGCATTCACTCCAAAGAGTTCAATTTTAGTCTCATCAAACCAGAGAATTTGGTTTCTTGTGGTCTGAGAGTCCTTCAGATGCCTTTTGACAAATTCCAGGCAGGGAGTGGCTTCCGGCTTCCATCTGGCCACTCTACCATACAGACCTGATTGGTGGATTGCTGCACAGATGGTTGTTCTTCTGTAAGGTTCTCCTCTCTCCACAGAAGAACACTGGAGCTCAGACAGAGTGACTATCGGGTTATTGATCACCTCCCTGACTAAGGCCCTTCTCCCCTGATCACTCAGCTTAGATGGCCGGCCAGCTCTAGGAAGAGTCTTGGTGGTTCCAAACATCTTCCACTTATGGATGATGGAGGCCACTGTGCTCATCGGAACTTTCAGAGCAGCAGAAATTATTTCTGTAACCTTCCCCAGCCTTGTGCCTCGATACAATCCTGTTTCTGAGGTCTACGGACAATTCCATTGTCTCCATGCTTGGTTTGTGCTTTGACATGCACTGTCAACCCTGGGACCTTATATAGACAGGTGTATGCCTTTTCAAATCATGTCAAATCAACTGAATTTACCACAGGTGAACTTCAATTAAGCTGCTGAAACATCTCAAGAATGATCAGTGGAAAGACAATGTACCTGAGGGCAATTTAGAGCTTCACGGCAAAGGCTGTGAATACTTCTGTACATGTGATTTTTCAGGTTTTTTATTTGTAATAAATTTGCAAAAGTTTCAAAAAATCTATTTTCACATTGTCATTATGGGATATTGTGTGTAGAATTTTGAGGAAATTAATTAATTGTATCCATTTTGGAATAAGGCTGTAACATTAAAAAATGTGGAAAACGTGAATACTAAATGAATACTTTCCGGATGCACTGTAACAAGCCCTTTTGCATTTTGAAAAATAATTGCATCTTTCACGCAACTTTTTTTTGCTTGTAAATGTTATTTACATACAAACATTGCAAACACATGAAACAAAGCAAACCAAATAGCAGAGAAGAACCCAGCTGTTTACTAAAAGAATAACAGGCCAATCCAAAGAACACATTTTTTTGGTGAGGAGTTATAGTCGACTATTTCTAATTTCATCAACACACATACAGCCCAAACTACACCCAACAAAACAACAGTCTGACTCTGTATATGTATATTGATTTTGCAAATCACTGTGTGACATTGCTTTGCACTCGGTGTAAACTGCAGTTATCTCAGATTACGGGAAGCCTTTTCAGAGCTAATAATTACATCACACAACACACATCTGAGAGGAACATATTGCCATTTAAACTTTACTCAAGCTGATCAGCAAAAGATAATGGGTTTTGTAATCGCTATAGTGCTTTTTTCAGTTATTTTGTGCAGTGAAGGCTGACAAAAGATCAAATAAAGTTCATAGTTTTGTTTTGTGTTGCTTGTAGCGTGAATTTTGTGATCAGAATTGTACTTGCCCAGCAGCTACACAATGTCATAAGACGTTATTAGGTTAAATTTAGGTCACCAGCGCATAAGGACAATGCTATTTCGATGACATGAAATGAGGTTGATATTTGGTTGATTTTAGGTTGTGTTGGAAAGTTACCAAAATCCAACATCGAGTTAACATCTTAAACCAACATCATATTGATGTCAAATACTGACATTTATTTGTCAGATATTGCAACCAAAATCCAATGTCTGATAGACGTCATATTGGTTATGTCCATACAACGACAAGCTGTAACGTCATAAGACGTTGATATTTGGTTGTTTTTAGGTTGCATTAGAAAGTAACCAAAATGTAACGTCTTTCCGATGTTGGACATTGACGTCAGCCTGACATTGGGGTCAAAACAAAATGCAACGTCCCACGATGTTGGGGTACAACGTCAATCTGACGTCATGTTGATGTCCTGTGCCTGCTGTGTGCATTTCATTAACCATGGCATATTTTATACATGCAAGTCACACATGGGCATTCTTTGCAGTAATTCATTTATCCAAAATGTGGTAACTTGGAGGCGTTGATTGACAAAGTAATCAAAGAATAACTGTATAAACAGAACAGACCGCAGTATGTGCAAGCTACAGTGACGATAGATACCTATAGATATGAGATTGTGAGGTTAGTGATTTCATAGCATGCAATCTATCACAAAGTATAACATTTTTATAATGGCCAGGAAAGGTTTTGCTTAGATGTAAAAGCACTAAGTATACTTCAGGGCTTCGCACAGTTCATGCACTTTCATATACCTGTTTAAGCATACTTTGAGCTTAAATAGCAAAGTATAATGTTTTTATATGGATATTTTTGTTTAATGTTATACATTGTTATAATGTTATACAAGTATGATCGTACATGAATGATGATGTTAATTGCCCTGTTACTCACAAAGAGAAATCTCAATATTGAAAGCCCTGCGTATTGCTCGCTCACTGATAAACACTGACCATGGTTAGCCCCATATTTGACTGACTTTTAGTCAAACATTTCAAGGACATATTCACTAAAGGGTTTCAGATAAATAGATAGAAGCATTTAAACACTTATGAGAACTCTTCCTATTATTCATCATGGTAGGGAAAAAAAAAAAAAGATAAACACATTTTACTGTTCACCCAAAAATGAACATTTACTCATTATTTACTCTCCCTTAAGTGGTTCTAACCTTTATAAGTTTAATTTTTGTTGTTGTTGAAGACTAAAGAAGATATTTAGAAAATATTAGATATCTTTAATCATAGACTTTTTATAGTAGGAAAAACAAATACTGTGACTGCAACTGGTTTCCAACATCCTTCCAAATATCGAAAACTAAAAAAAAAACATGTTTGGAAGAAGTGAAGGTTGACTAACGACAAGGGATTTTTTAACTAACCCTTTAAGTTTGAACCATTCATTAAACAAAGAAATACTTACTTATTATGCAAAAAGTGACAACTAGCTTAGACTTCCTGAAGGAGGATTAAATGCATTAGATTTTGAAACTATTAACAATATCTTCATAGATCTCCTTATGGTTCTTTATCCCTAATTTTATCTTTGAAAAATGTGGAGGCCTCCGCTTTTTACTAACTTGTGATTTTAAGTGTTCTAAAATTCCTATTAAGATGTCCAATTTTCATAAACAAGGCTTGAACACATGAAAACTGATTTATAAGCATAACTTTTCCCCCCACTCATGTATTATTTGGAACAATCAGTATATTTTATTCAAAAACAAGTCCATA
This sequence comes from Danio kyathit, assembly GCA_903798195.1. Classification (NCBI taxonomy): domain Eukaryota; kingdom Metazoa; phylum Chordata; class Actinopteri; order Cypriniformes; family Danionidae; genus Danio; species Danio kyathit. The sequence goes on from LR812540.1 coordinate 33,396,857, forward strand.
TTTTGGGTTGATTACGTTAAAAAAGGATTCATTTTTGTTACAGATTTATTAAATCATGTAGGGGATTTATATAATTACAGTGAATTTATTAACACTTTTGGTTTAAAAATTACTTTGAATGAATACAAAATAAATTTTCATTGTATCTGCACAAAATTACTTCATCTTATTAAAACCACAAAAAATATCGTCACCTTAGAATTATAAGGTTCTATCTGAAATTTTTGTCAAAATTGAGTTATTGACATATTCTTATTAAATGACAACTTATTTACATTATGGGATGTTTTTTTTTTTAAGTTGTTTACATTTTAAAGACTTTTTATTAAAAAAAACAAATGTTACACATGCACTGTTTGCTATGGAATGCAAAAACTTTGAAGCTCAATATCTCAAAATCATTCAGAACGCAGATAGAACCTTATAATTCCAAGGTTACGATATGTAATCATGTGCCTGGCTCTCTTCCAGAGCTTACTATTAGGGCCTTCCTATCATGGATAAAATTTTTTATAACAATTATATCAGGAAAGTCCTAACTGCAGATAAATGTGTACTTCCAATAGCAATGGTTAAATGGAGACAAGCATTCCCTTCACCCCCCCCAAAAAATTTGATCAGATATTAAAAAGACATAATTCCTGGTAAAGTAAAAGAAACTAATTTTAAAATATTAAACAGATACTATCCATGCAATGATTTAATTAGTACGTTTAAGGAAGGTTTTTCGTCCTTGTGTTGTTTTTGTAAAATGGAGCCGGAAACAATTCTTCGTTTATTTTTCAGTTGCAGTTACACAAAACGGTTTTGGTCGCAAGTCTCCTTATTACTTTTTGAAGTGTATAAAAAATGTATCAATATAACGGATAAAATGGTTTTATTTATGGATTGCAACTCTGGATTACTGGAAATGGACAAAATAAGAAAATTTCTTATTTTATTTGGAAAGTACCACATCATCCACAAAACAAAATGTACTGTAACAATTTGTAAACTATTTTTCATTGATATTTTTTTTTTATGATTCCCTAACTTCTATAGTAATACCAAAGTTATTAAGACATCCCAACTGCTGAAAAAAAAAATACTTAATGTACATAATTGTTAATCAATAAAAAAGCTTAGTCTTCCTCACATACTAAATTATCGTTTGCCTTAATTGTTCTGTGATATCCCCAATATACAGTAATGCTACAAAAAAGTAGGACTTCGTGTTCAAACGATAAAATAATACATCCTCAATTTTAATTTTGTATATCAGATACTTTCATCATTCGACGTCCCACTGAACCCTCACAGCCCTCAGTGCTTCCCACCGCACGCTTCTGGAAACTACGCGTGACGTGGTTGGTTTAAAGGTCGTTGATTGACAGGTGTTCATCCAATCAGATGTCAGCCTCAGGCCGCGTATCAGCTCCACAGGCGGGCGCTGCGCCAGATCGCAAGAAGTGCCACGACTCCAAAAGTCAGCGGCGATTCTTTATCACTGTGAGTTTGACCGCAGGTAAGCACAAGCTTTTTATCACCCATGTGTGTTTTTTACAGCACCATTGCATTTTGTTATAGTATTTGGCAAAAGTTCACCAGCTTGGCTGGTGGTTTTATTGCAGCGTTGCTTCTATTGGTTGTATTTAGAAGTACTTTGCGTGTTCAGATGGTTTGAACTTGTGTAACGTTATTGTGGTCATCTAATTCAAAGCATTTTGTCTTTGGAGTACGTGTCCTTACTGATTCTTTCAATGACTCTTAAAGTTTTAGTCTGATATTATGTGAATGCTTGCTTCATTTGTAACATGTTTGTTTTGTGTTTTGCATTTGATGTAAATTGCGTTTCAAGGTTGGAGATGTTTAATCATCTACAGAAGCAAGTTCATTAGGTTTTAAAGATTGTAAATAGCATCTTCGTAAACAATTAAATGAATGAATCACGTTAATAATCGTTCTAAATGTTTATGTACTTGTTACAAACTATACAATTGTTTACCTTTTTCATATTTAGCTTATTTATCATCTTTATCATCTTTGTTACCCAAGTGGCATTTCATTCAGGTAGAAAACACTTTTTAACTATCCAAACTGTATCAAGCCAAAGGAATGCAATTTAAGTCGATAAAGGAGGGGGAAAAACCCTTTGGACAAAATTTTTAAAGTCTGAACAACACACAAGCTGGAATTTTTTCAGCAGTTATTATGTAACGTCAGCAGTGTTTCTGAAAGGGTTAACATCCCACATAGAAAAGCAGCCCGTTTCACTGAGATCTGCAGTGTCTCCTTCATAGGAACTCTGCATTTCCTGTGTCTGCTTAGCCGCTCACTCTGTGGATCCAAAATTATGAGCATTTTATCAAAAAAATGTGGAAAAATTCTGATTGCGATAACTAGGTTGCTTTACAACCTAACACAGTTTAAATGCATTTATTTTGTATTAAACAAGTTGAATACTAAAAACAGGTTAGGTTTTTGGACATTTCTTCTTTGAAGTACCGCAATACAGTAATACTGTGGCGATTGCTTAGTGCTGTGGCATCACCATCTGAAATCATTAGGCATGGAACGATAACCGTTTTCAAGGTATACCGCAGTTTGGAAATGTCAAGGTTTTAAAACGGCATTTTCTGTAATACCTTTCCTAATGTATGTGTACGATTTTTTTGCTTACAATTTTGTTTTTGTTTTTTAGGACAACCGTATCGCCAGCGGAAAAAAATATCCAGAGATGTCGTTTTAAACTTTAAATGAATCTGTGTTTTTTAAACAAATTAAGAAGGCAGAAGTCAATGATTGTTTTGAATTATTTAGACTGACGTGTTTACTGCCCCAAAATATTATAAATCTTTCAAAAAATAAAATATATGATTTTCAAAGGGGAAAGAGTTGTTGTTTTTTACCTAGACATTTTAAAAAGAATATATTTTAGAGCAGCAATCACAATACCGTGAAACCGTGATATTTTTGTCAAAGGTTATCATACCGGCCCATGCGTAGATATCATTATTTTATGTCAATTGTGGTTCCTTTTTACGCTGTTCTATAAAAACAAAGAAGTTCATAAATAATCATAATGCATATGTTTAGTTATATTTTAATGCTATTCAATTTAAGCCCAATCAGTGTCCCCCTCCCACCACCTGAGTGCCTGAGGCAGACTCCCCTCCCTCTTGCCAAATTCCAGTCTACTGACTAGTGCAGAGTGCAGGCGTGAAGTTGGGGGAAGGTTGTTGTGGTCTGCTGCACACAGACCTGTCCCCTGGAAACTGAATGTATGCCTCTGTTTGTGTGTGAGGGAATGTTGAGGAGCATGGTCTCAGTGAGGTGTTGCATAACATGAACTCTAGTGGGCAAAGTTGTGGAGGTGCTGTTCTCACTCAGAGCTTTTTTTGTTTTGTTTTGTTTTTTACTTGCAAGAGGAATAGATTTTTCAAACTGTTCCAAGAGGCATAATTTTTCCTGACATCGACTCAGCACTGTGCAATCAATTAAAAAAATTATTATTACTTTTTTATTAAAAAAAAAATGTGTATTTATCTTGTTTGACCATGCACGAAAGCTGAATACATGACCAGACAGAATAAATCTTACTGGTGAGAAATTTGCTTGTAAATTGAATATTTCGATTAGTAGCCAAAAGTTACTTTTTTTCCTTCTTTTTTTGATGCTGCATTTGTGCATAGGTTGCATAACATCTATGCCCTCGGTTGTGTTAGTCAGTTAGACATAAGCAAAATGACACTGGGAGCTACATGTTAACATTGGGTCTTTTAGGACAAATTAGACTTCATTTTCTGAGAGTACTGTTTAAACTGTTCTCTCAATTTCTTGTCTAAATATCCATCTATCGTTGCTTTAGGTAAAGAAAATGGCTTTAGTTAAAAAAATGTGCTTACTCTTGATGATTAATGGTGAAAATCAAGTCACATGCATTGGACAGTCTCTTGCATTTTGGAGATTGCCAAAAAAATATTTAAAAATGTATTATTAATTTTTTAGGATCAGGATTAGGAGGGACAGGACTGACCAAAGATGGATGTGTACGACCCTCAAACCCTGGGAATTGTAGTGTTTGGTGGCTTCATGGTGTTCTCCGCCATTGGCATTACACTCGTTTCAACTTTCTCCATGAAGGAGACATCTTACGAGGAAGCCCTGGCCAAACAACGACAAGACTCAGGCAAAACCCAATCCCAACGCTCTGATAAGAAGAAAAAGGCATCTGAAAAGAAAACCAGGTCCAAGAAGAAGGAGGAGAAGCAGAATGGGAACCTTCCAGAATCTGAGCCTGAGCCAGAACCTATTCCTGAACCTGTGGTTGAAAACAGTGAGCCCAAAGCAGTACCCCAAGTTGAGCCAGAACCCCAACCTGTCCCTGTTCCTGAGCCTGAACCTGAAGTTAAGCCCAAACCAATTGTACCTGAACCAGTTCCTAAAATTGTTGAGTGTGCTGCCCCTCCCACTGTCAGTGCTGTGGTTGCCCCACTTGCTCCTTCCCCGAAGGAGAAGAAAAAGAAGAAGGTGGCCAAGGTAGAACCGGCCCCTGTCAAGCCTGTGGAGGTCCCCATAGTTGTAGCTAAGGTGGAACCAGTGGTTGCTGAACCAGTGGTGAAAGCAGTAGTTGCCCCTGAGGTTGCTGCTCCCTCTAAACCTGAAGAACCCAAAGTTGAAACTCCAACCAAGAAAAAGTCTAAAAAGAAGGCTGAGCCAGGTGAGTCGTCCTTAGGCAAATGCATGTAGTATATAGGACAGTTGTAATAGTAGCTGTTAAAACTTATACTCTTACTAACTTCTTTGAAGCGGTTTCTGTGGAGGAGGTTGATATCCCTCAGCCGTCACCATATAAGACTCTGGTCTCCAGTCTAAATAGTGCATCGTTCAGTGAGTCAGAGACTCAGAAACTCTTTGAGATCATCAGCAAGAAAGCTGGAAAGGATTCCTGGCAACTGGTACAAAGTCTATAACTAATCAACCATTCATTCCTGTCTCTTTTTATCATCATCACTCTTGTACCATTCCTTTCATTGGCAGGCATCTCAGAAGGGTGACCCATTGGCAACTCTAAAGAAGCAGCTGGAGGAGAAGGAGAAGCAGTTGACCGCTGAGCAGGGCAATGTAGCTGCAGCTAAAACCCGTGTTCGAGAACTTACCAAGGTGACACCTGCCTACATGAGTGAACCATTGTCAGCAGAGTGCCATATGGGGTGCTTTGACCAGGGTGCCATCCTTTATCTGACTCTCATTGCTTTGGCCAATAGGAGCTGAATACTGCAAAGAACAAGATGGCATCTATAGAGGCCCGTATGAGCTCTGAGCTGAGCGCCCGTGGTCAGGAGATTACAGCTCTACAGGCTCGTATGCAGACTTCCTACCAGGAGCACGTCAACGAGTCACAACAGCTGAACAGTAAGGTCAGAAATCGCCAGCCTCTCTGATTTTTGCTATTCTGTGTAGTATGCAAGTATGTGCAGTATTGAATGTGTCGTTTATGTGTGTGGCCACAGATCCAAAGCCTTCAAGAGCAGTTAGAGAATGGACCGATTGCTCAACTGGCCCGCCTAGAGCAAGAAAACTCCATTCTCAGAGATGCCCTCAATCAAGCCACTAGCCAGGCCGAAAGCAGGTATTATCTCACCAAGTTTTCTTGTCTTCTTTCATGAAATGTAACTTTTTAAATGTGCCGTAGAATGAAAATTGGAATATACCTTGGCATAGCTGAATATTAAGAGTTCAGTACATGGAAATGGCAATGCCATAAGCCTCAAACACCAATACTTTCTCGTTCTTATTTAAATCCCATTGTAAAATCCCAGTGAAAATTGGCCAATTTGAACAAAATGCCAACTTTTATGTTACACACTGGATTATTTTTGTGCATGCCAACATTTCCTAATGAAATTACAAAATTGCTAATGTTTAATGGTATGTATGCTTGTGTTAAACATACTATGTACAGTATGTGGGGCTCGTTTGAAAACAGGAAAGGCAAGAGGAGTAAAGAGTCTTATTTATGTTAAACCGACAGCAATGCGTCTTATCTTTATACAGCTTGTCAGAATTTGCCAAGTATGTTTATAATGAGGCAAAATATGCAAGTGAACTGCTGAGTATACTTTGTTTATAATCAACTCTGTGTGTTCAAATATATTTTGACATGAGTATGATTATTTTATATGTGTATTTAAGAGTACATCACATACGTTGTGTGTGTCTGAGAGCAGGCACTGACATTAGCTTCTGGAGCATCAGAACAGAGCTCATTAATATTCATGACCATTCCAAATATGGTCAAACAGAGCTTTTTATTCTAGGGGTAGTTTCGCTGGTTATTAATGTGTATATAAAAACATTTTTGGCTAATTTTTCAACTTGCCATATAGATATCAGGGAACAATTTAACACTGAGTCAACGTGGGAGACTTGAAATCTGACTTTTCATCTGCTGATCCCATTCTCATCTTTCTTCCCTAGCAATTCCCTGTTTCCTCTCTGCGTCATGTAAATGAAAGTAGCAAGAGTACTCAAAAGATACACACCAAATCTAATAATGACCCTGCCTCTTGGCATGAAATGTCGTATCTGTTTATTTTATGTGAATCTGTGCACAGGCAAAATGCAGAGTTGGCAAAGTTGCGCCAGGACTGTGTGCGTCTCAACCGAGAGCTGAAGGAGCGCACAGCCACTCAGCAGGCTGAGGAAGAGCGAAGGAAGAGTCTTGAAACCAAGTTTGCAGCTGCCGAAGAACAGTTAACACAAATGCAGGTAAAACCTGACCTCTTTACTGTTATCTCATCTTTCTGAAGTGGTTGTGGTCTTTGTACTATGACAGTTCTAGATACCAATTTCACCATTTTACAGTCTTTAAAATCAATGCTTTTATCTGTCTTTTAAGATAGCTTTTATTTCACTCCTAGCACATTTCTGTCTGTTTGTGCATGCTTTTTTGTGGGTTGGTGTTTGTGCTTTTTTATTTTAGTTCAGCTATGCAAGAAATGGAAACCCCTGGGGTTAAAAACTTCCACTTTGGATGTTTAGTAACAATAAGTTTTTCGATATTAAAGGTGCTGTATGTTAGTTTTCAACTCTTCTAAAGCATAACACTACCATAATATGTTTGCAGATATTTAAGAAACATGCCAAGTAAACATACTTGTTTATCTGAAAAACGATGCTGAAATCAGTTATTCTGTTTTAAAAAATGTGCATTATGTGCCAGAACGTCTGTCTTTGTTTGTCATTTAACCCACCCATTGCCAGTATAACCAATTATGGCCCCGTTTACACTAATACGTTTTAATTTTAAAACGCGCAAGTTTTGCTATGGTTACGCCATCCGTCCACACTACGCCGGAGTTTTCGAGCGCCGAAAACAGCGTTTTGAAAACGCTGAAAAGGCCGTTTTCATTTGAAAACGCTGCTGCTCCGTCTCAGTATGGATGGGGGAAAACGGAGACATCTGAAAATGGAGGCGGGGCTGCAAATGTTCGCCTATCTGATTGGGGCTTTTTCCTCAATATTAAGTAGCCTACACATATTTCAGTCCTGCATCCTCTCCTTGTAAGTTCAGACTTCGTAAGTTTGATATGGAAAACAAACTTCCGAGGACACGTCTTCAAAGGCAACAGTGTACTGTACAACCTCATTCACAACACCCTGGCTACGCTGTTTCACTATCTTAACATACCCATACCCTCTCTTTTGCTGAATATCAGTTTTAATCATCAATAATGCCCATTACAAAAGTATAACGTACAATAAGTTTATACATTATAGGTAAATAAATGCAAGCAATCAGTCAAATGTGCAGAATCAGTGTACGTGCTTACATTAATATATTGACTTATCTTTATGCTCAGCCAAAGCACGTTACCTGAAAAAAGTAATATTCAAAAGACTAAAGTCTGGGAATATGTCGTTAGATATAGACCACAAGATGAATTAAATATCATGTTTAAAAAATATAGTATGATTCGATCCAGCGGTAGATCCTTGATGAACAGTTCGACGTGCACATCTCTCGTCTGGGTAGATATGCTTCAGTGCATGCCAGAGTGTGTGTGTAGTGCGTTTTCAGTGGTGTAATGTACACGGAGAGTTGTTTAGAAACGCTGGGTGAAACGCCAGTGTGGATGCGGATCGTTTTCATTCTAAAACGCTGATTTAAAACTAAAACGTATTAGTGTAAACGGGGCCTGTATTTCAGCAATCCAGGTTGCCTTGATAGAAAACCGCATATTTGATCCATTCAGTCCGGAAGACTCTCAAAGTGTGCGTCTGTGACCGAAATGGACAGTAGCAGACTCAGCAAGGAGACGCAGAGTTCCACATGAGGTGGTTATTAATTAGCAAATAATATAAATATTATGAGCGTAAACATTAGGTGAACAGGTTACATTGTAATCCTGTGTCCCAACAACATGCTAAATGGCAAGATTTGCATTTATAAGCATTTTAGCTGTTTGTACCAGAACATAAACGAAGCGTTGCATGGGGAATGGGACAACTGCATAACTAATAAATTACATGAAATTAACCTGAAAATAAATTAAAGACACTTGGCAAATTATAATTTTGAGACCAGGCATGATCAAACTGTCTATACTAGATGTCGAATTGGACATTCTAGGTTGACTCATTTGTATCTACTCAATAACGAAGACCCACCTAGATGTAATTACTGCCAGGCTGCTCTTAATATCAAACATGTTTTGTTATATGTTTGAATACAATTAGACAATTTTTATAAGGCGAGTACTTTGATGAACATTTTTAAAAAGGTACCACCAGGAAGAATCTTAAATTATTTATCAAAAATTGAACTGAAAAATCATATTTAACTTTGAATATATTTTTGTGTGAATTTTTGTTTATTTATATTTTATATATTTATCTAAGTAACTTTTTATTGTAATACGAATTTATTTTTATCATCTAATATTTTTATGTATATTCATCTTGCCATGAAATAGCCATAATTTGCTGATGTGGCAATAAATAAATAAACTATCTGCTGCTGCTTTCTGCAGTATGGCAATAAATGTCATGAGAAATTGCATTTAAATTCACATTAGCATTTAACACGGAATAAAGCACATGAGGTGTACCTGAGGTGATCATTGTCATAGTTTTCTGTTGTTCAGCTGCAACAAATATAAACCTTTTCTAATATTTAAATTTCTTCTTTTAATATGGAAAATATTCTATCGCATATCGTTGCTTTTATTTAGAGCATGGTTTAAATCAGCCTTTAGGCTCGACAGTCAGGCACACTGCTGCTAGTGTCACCAATCTGGCAACCTGCACTTGCGTATGCTTTGAACCAGGTGTGCAATGCCTAGTTCAAGCACTCTGTGTCAAGCTTACATACTGCACCTTTAATGGCATAGTTCACCCAAAATGAAAATTTACTCTTCCTCATGTTGTACTATTCCATAATAGGAACTAGGAAGAAAATACTATGGAAGTCAATGACTTCCAACATTTTCATAATGTCTTTTATGTTCAACAGTAGAAAAATGGGGGTTGAAAATTGAAAATTCCAAACCCACATGACTTGAAAGTAGATGGTCTCTTGGACAAACTATTGTATTGACTACTTTTAGGGTGCTTTTTTTGAGGGGTGATTCATTCCTTTAACAACTTCTGTGCCTGTGTTTAGGCATCCCATGTTGGGACAGAGCAGGCTCTGCAGGAGAAATTGGATGAACTCAAGGAGCAACTCCATGAGGCGCAGCAGGGCCGCACCAACTTACAGACTCAAGTAGATGCAGCCAAAGAGCAAGCCAAGATCCTCACCGGTGAGTTCACATAAGCATACATCATTTGATACAAATATGACTATTCCCTTTGCTGAGTTCTCATTTATTTGCAACATTTCATGTTTTTGTATCTTTTTAAAATGGATACTTTTGTTAAACAGATCTCCAGGAGCGTATGCGCTTTACAGAGACAGAGCTGAAAAACAGATGTGAAGAGCTGGAGATACTGAGAGCACAGGAAAATCCCACTGTGGAGACAGAAGTAACAGTTCAGGTACACATATTTGACCCAAAAGAAGCAATTTTAGTGTCAGATACTATAATGCATGTAACTCTGTTTTCAAACCGATTTTTGTTGTGTACAGAAGATCAACTCAGAGGAGGTTGAACAGCTGAGGAGCAGGTAGAGTTCGAGAACTGTTTGATTCCTATAATTGAGTCACTACAGTTTTGTTTTCAAATTTTAATAGTGTTATTTGATGTATTATGCAGTCTGAAAGAAAGGGAGGAGCAGTTGACATCATTGGAGGCGGAGCTTACTCAGCTGAGGGAGGAGCTTGAGACTGTAAAGAGAGCTCAGGCTGAGGAAACTCAGAATAGGTATTGTCAATATAGATTTATATGGTGTGTGTGTGTGTGTGTGTGTTAGTAATCTACAAAAAAGTTTATATTTTATTTAATAATTTGCAATTTATTGATTTAATTATTTTATTTTATAATTTATTTATATGCTTGCAGTCAAGCCCAAAAAATACCCCTGGGGCATGTCTGTATTTAATATAGTCAAATTCACCATGTATTACAGTATATATTTATTATTCTGTATATATTAGTCAAATTCTGACTTGGTTACTTTTCAACCATAAGCAGGTTTTTGACTGGAAATGATGTAGACTTTTCTCAAAAATTAATAAGATGTTCAAGAGACGTCATTAATTTTTTTTTTATTAATCCGGGGTCGCCACAGCGGAATGAACCGCCAACTTATCCAGCACTTGTTTTATGCAGCGGATGCCCTTCCAGCTTCAACCCATCTCTGGGAAACATCCATACACACTCATTCACACTCATACACTATGGACAATTTAACCTACCCAATTCACCTATACCACAAGTCTTTGGACTGTGGGGGAAACCAGAGCACCCGGAGGAAACCCACACAAACGCAGGGAGAACATGCAAACTCCACACAGAAATGCCAACTGACCTAGTCGAGGTTCAAACCAGCGACCTTCTTGCTGTGAGGCGACAGCACTACCTACTGCACCACTGCGTCGCTCAAGAGACATCATTGTGGAAAAATGATTTGCTTGGTTTTTTGGGGTTTTTTTTATTACCTTCGAACAAAAGCTCAGAATTTTTCAGTGATATGAATAATTTCAGAACTATGTATATCTTATTATTTTTTTATCAATTAGATTTATCTTTATAATTCGATATTAGACCCAATCTGTTATCTGTGTTCTCTTTTGTGTCTGTTTCAAACATTGACCTGTTTTAGGGTAAATGAGGCGGACACACGATGCAGAGAGTACACCACAGAGATCCAACAACTTAAAACTAGGTATACAATACATCTGATGCTTCCTTCCTTAAGTATATTTTGTAGCCGCTTTGGATTAAATACATTTCATCTCTCCATCAGTGTGAAAGAAAAGGAAGATTTGGTGGCGTCCCTGCAAGCTCAGTTGGATAAGATGGGAAGCGTGAGTGTAGCATACTGTAAATTAACTATATTGGCATGTGTCATACATGTTAATTAATCTATCATTCATTTCTAGACTGATACTGTTGAAGCAGAGCCACCATTTGAGAAGTAAGAGATTTCTTTATCGCTCATTTCCTAAATATAGCTGTTTTTTTCCTTCCTGGATGCATCTGACTTTTTGTGTGTATCTATCAGTCTGGAGAAGGATGCTCGCATGATCTTGCTGGAGGAGGAACTTCAGCAGATCAAAGAAGAGATGGAACGAATGAAGGCCAAGAGCAACGTAAGTCTTTCCTTGTATATCCAACTTGTATATCCCAACCCACTGTTCCATGACTTCCTATGTGCCTGTCCATATCTACCCATCCTGTTTGACCATATAGCATCCTTGCCAGTTGATGTTTACTTTTTTGTCCATCTATCTATACCAGCAGGTCCATTCATGGGTTTCTATAAATATACAAACTCATCTATATCTACCCTACTGTATCTGTTCAACTTTTACTCATGTATGTTCCTGTCCAACCATATCTGCTTAACTCGTTGATCTGTTTATCTATATGTACACACATTCTTCCATGTCTGTTTAAATCTACCCAACAGATTCATATATATTGTTGCATATCTGCAAACTATGTCTCAGTCCACATTTAGAGGGATTGTTTACCCAAAACTGAAAATTCGGTTATCTACCCACCCTTCACCTGTCACACAATTTTTTGCCTGCCTTTCTTCTGTTAAAGACAGAAGATGTTTTGAAAAATGTCGGAAACTGATAACCATTGACTTCCACAGTAGGAAAAGCAAATTCTAAGTCAATGGATAGCTGTTTCTAACTTAAAAAAAAATAAAATAAAAAATTCTATTGTGTTCAGCAGAAGAAAGAAAGGTTTGGAAAGAGTAAATAGTGAGAATTAAAATTTTATCTTCTCCTATATCTTACCCTCAATCCATCAGTCTCTATTGTCACATCCCAAATGGTGCACTATGCATGACCGTGTGTAGTGTATGAATTTAGTGTTGTGTAGTGTGTGTTTTTTTTTTTTTTTAACCGACCAAAAAAATTGCACCATTTCCAATTGGAGAAATGGCAAATGATGTTTAACAGTTGTTATACAAAGTCAAACTAGTAAAATAAAAAACAAAAATATTAAATAGTACCCGTCATGAGTACAAGCGCCTTTACTAGAATTTTGCTTGCACAATCCAAAATAAATAAAGTATTCTAATCTTGCCTGATAGTTCTTCTCTTTCTGCAATGTGAGCAAAGCTGAGCGTTTATATCAGTTAAAGAAGTTTTTAGAGTGAAGCTTTTCTTTTTAGATTTTTTCCATGTGAACACACTACTTGCACTATTTATACTACAAAAAGACGTAGGGCATACTGTAAGTGTACAATTTGTGATGCATCTATTAACTACCTGGTCATCCATATGTCCATTAACAAGTAATTGTGGGATATGATTTGTGTATGTTCAGGAACTACGGGAGAAGAACTACGCTGCGGTGGAGGCTCTGGCGGCAGCTGAGAGGCTCAGTGAAGAAAGACTGAGCCAAGCCAAGACTGCACAGGTAACGGATTCAATTCTCCTGTTCCTTTTAATGGGAATGATTTAAAACAAATGTATAACTTACAGTAAACTGAGTCAATTATTTATGTAAAATAATGCAAAATAATTGTTTAACTTAAGTTTTTTAAATGAATTGTCACGATCACCAGCAATCCAGGGTTACATATTGCTGGTTAACATGCACTATCACCCGGACTACAATTCTGTCACCTTGAGAACTACAAATCCCATCATGTGACACACACACACATCTGTTCCGGTTCTCAGATTATTACACGCACAGCTGGAAGCTGATCAAGGACTCATTACACTGAATATTTATACACCACTCTTGCACACACACTTTGCTTGTTATCCCGTAACTCTTGTCTTGTAGTGGCGTAACAGATCACAAATCTCATGGTTCGGATCACACTGCGGTTTTTGAGTCATGGATCGAACCATTTTTCGGACCGGCAAAAAAGGGAGGACACATGTCATTTGCTTTTCATTTCTACAAAAATATTACTGCAAAAAAACTTTGGTTTTAACAAACAGAACTTGTAGTAAAAATAAAAATCAAGAAAGAACCAGCTGAAAAAAGGAAAATATTCAATACGAAAAATGATCTTTGCTACTGTTGCTGATAATGCTAAATAAATTTATTTGATTTATTTAATATATTTATTATTTTCAATTAATGATTCAACAATTCACTCATAAAACTTCATGTTTCATTATAAGTGTATCATTTTTGAAAACCTATTTAGTGACATAGTTTTGATGGTTGTTTGTCGCCCCCATTGGTTACACAATGTAATCACTACAACACCAGCGTCAAGTTCCATTAAACAGCGATTTTAATCTCTATCATAAACATCAGTATTTATATCTGAACCATAAACTGTTATCACAGTACTTCTGTGTTATTTAATTGTTATTAACTAACTGAAAATGTGTAAACTGACGCAGATTTGAATGCAGTGTTTAGGATTAATAAGCATATGCAAATTATTATCACTCATGTGGCGCGGGTTTGAATTGAGATCACAATCTTTTAATATTTCATTGTGCAGCTGTACACTGAATGCATTAATGCAGGCTAAACGAGCCGTGACAGAAAACACCTTTAATTAATATTTAATAACGCATTTATTCTGTAATCATTACATTTTACAGGGAAGCCAAAATGCTTTCATACACTTGATTTGAATGACACGGGAGGCGATCCTTATAAATGTTAGATTAACCTACAATATCAAAAAGATTACCCTTACGCTACCGTTTGCTACCCGTTTGACCGTTGCCTGCCTGACTACTCTTATTAATAAACTGCGTGTGGATCCTCAACTCTGTTGTCAGCGTCTGCACGTTACACCAATAACAGGCATGACTATAACGGAGTTGTCTATTACAGAGTTGGCTATATTGACGATAACAAAGTTGACTATTACTATAATAGAGTTGATGTTTTCCAACATGTTGTGCTTTAGCTGAAGTTTATAACCTCAAACCAGATATCACATGGCACATCTAAGGCAGAATTTTATGTATTTTCATCATATTATTGTTTTTAAAGAGTGAATGAGGAGTTCACTTAAATGTAGTTGACATCATTAATCTACATCCTAAAGATTTTTTTACAAATGATTGAGAGGAGAATTATGGGTCGCAAACCTGATTTCACCAAGTAAGACATGTTTCTCGATTAACATCTATGTTGATCCTACAACAACATTCCAATCAGCCAATCAGAATTAAGGGATATGTTTACTGTATGTTAAGTTTCTGCTTACAGTTTATGCATTTGTACATGATTGTGATCCAACTATTATTAC